>JAVJAQ010004858.1:600000-1111563 GCA_032362365.1 Zygogramma bicolorata | reverse complement strand
ACCTACCTGGATGCATCAGAAAAACTAAATGCTATAAAAAGTTCAGACGAGAAGTCAAAGTGCTCTTGCTGGATAGACCCTACTATAGTTTACAAGAATTTTGTGTTGATGTATTTTAACCTCTAATTTGTTTGAATATGTTGTATTGCGTCCCGACCTTATATGGTATTTTAATAAGGCTCTTATAGTCACATCTGTCTGTCGATATTTGAAGATGATGATGTTCGGTGTGCGCATTATTTTTCAAGACTAATGTGTGGGACATTATGTATCTTTAATTTTTTTAAATTTTCACCAATTTTAACATAGGCTACGCTTTGTCGATAAGAATTTTTGTTCTCCAGACAATAAAGTATATTCTCTCTCTCTCTCTTCCAAATGTTGTTTGTTTTCTCGCTTTTCGTTAACCAGTTGACGAACGTAAACCCTCAGAAGTCGAAATTTGTGCAAACAATGGATTAACGTGACCTTACCTTTCAACGTGTGAATCCCAGAACGGTGGTCTAGCGGGGAATTGAACCCCGGTCTTCCTCTTGATAGACGGACGTGCTTACCACTACACTACCAAACCATAAAGTATTATTAGCCAGTAATTTTCAATTCCTTTTTTGTTGCGAATGATAATATTGATATAGAACCTTATTGTCTCTGTCCACGACCTTCGTAGGTGCCAATGCCTTCCCAATGTTAAAACACAAGCCACCCTTCCGTGCCTGAAATTTCGAAGTGGCAAATATTTGTTTTCTGCATTAGTGGGTCTTGATTTTCTCAATCTGTCATTCTTGTGTAACTGAATCACATTTTGATACAGCTTATCTAATCCGACTTGGCACAAAAATTCGTCCCACATCTCATGTCGCATGGACCTGTAGGTTTCAAATGGCTGCTTGCTCTTTTGGGCGCAATATATCACTATTTCCGTAACAAAATGAAATTTATAAGCGGTACATTGTTTGTCACTGTTCATTGAAAAAAAAACTCAATCAATAGAAATACTAGAATGAGATGTAGCAGAATTCTTGCGTGCCAGCTACGAATAAACAAATTCCAGTTTTTCCCTCAAATATTCGGTGTCATTCTGATGACTTTTTGTGCTGATTATTCCATATAATTTAAATGCTTCCTGGCATCAGGTGAGTTTGTTTCTCCTGTGGTTGATTAATTATTGAATGGCAATTTATTATTATAAATTATCGATATCTCAAGAATTATGACTTATTTTTATTGACTGATTATTGATATTTTCATATTCGGATTTCTGACTTCAATAAAATAATTTATTTGAACTACCAACAGTCTTTACTTGAATATATGAACGTGACTATATTAAAATTTATTTGAAATGCATGTTTTGAAAATACTATAAAACTCTCTTCATTTGCGTACAAGCATTCATTGAAGCTTCTTGATTCTATTCATGGAAAGGCAATCCGTTTTGTTGGTGATGCTTCGCTCACAGACTCGCTCACTTCATTGGAGCATCGTAGAAGGGTCGGAGACTTGTCTCTCTTCTATAGTTACGTTCACGGTCGATGCTCTTCCGAATTGTTATCTATCGTTCCACCCTTGGCAATATCTACACGGATGACACGACGAGTACAGAATTCACACCCCTTTGTTGTGAATTTGAAGACCTGTTGAACCTCTCTTGCTTGCTTTTTCAAAAGAACAAATGAGCTTTGGAACTCCTTGCCGAGAGAGGTTTTTCCTGAGGCTTACAAACTTCAAAAATTCAAAGTGAATGTTAATTCGTATCTCCTGTGCCTTGATTCACGCGGTGTTCTTTGAACATTACAGGGATTCTCTTTCGTGCGAATCTGCATATAAAAAATGTATGATACACAAATATTAACAGTCAATCTAGAATTCTAGAACAACTACTCTCCCAAATGTCCCCAATACATTTATATTATGGGTAACTATGAAAGATAGATTTCAGGAGCGTCGAGAAATCGACGTCACTGAAGAGTTTGTAAGCTAATTGAAAAGAAAATGAATTAGGATTCAAAGATTTGTTAAGATATAAAAGCACATGTCGATCATCTCCGATGATTTATAATGTTTATGTAACTGAGATTGTTTTCAGTTCGTTCGAAGTAATTTTGTTTCTATCAAGGAGTGTGTTATTCAGGTAGATGTGGGTACAAGACAATGTGACAGATTGAAAAAAGTCAACTACTGCAAGAAAAGCATCTGATACTTGGAAATTGCAGACACGCAAGTGTACCTTGTGATGCATCATTGGAAAGATGAGAAATTGAAAGAGTTGAAATTCATCATGACACCCATATCAAAAAATAAAATTGATGATGTTGGCTTATAAACAAATCGTGTCTAATCTATCATTACCTAGTGACCGTGGGAAGAGTGGGAATGAAAATATGTAATTTCTTTCATCCCATCTTATGACATGTAGCCAGGAAAAAGTGAAAATTCCCTACAGGAAATACTGGGAATTTCAGAAATTCTCAACAGCATTTTGTTGGTCACAAAAATGCGCAACTCTGCCCCAATTCAACCATCTCATTTTCTCCTTCATTTTCTGAGATCCTATTGGTGAGAGTATAATTTGAAATACCTGGCAAATTAAATATATATATTTCGAATAAACTGAAAGAACAGAGATGTAATTTAGACAAAGTCCGAAATTATACTTGGCCGAAAAATATTTTCTATTTGAAGAATGTATTTTCATTTCCAGGAATATTTGTACTTGAGAAGAGCATTTTAATGTGAGAAAGTGCTTGAGCCTCAGAAGGTTCTTCGGAAAAGTATTTGAAGTACAAGGTACAAATCCTTTGAGTATTTCCGAGTTGAAGTACGAGTACAAATATTTTGCTTAAAAGATCTGAATACAATTGAAATCCCAAATGAATAGGAATTATTTTTCTCGAGTATTCCCCAGAACTAGCTCGAAAGCAGACCTATCAACCATCATATATACATTTAAGTATATGCAGATATTATGTCGTCACATCGAAGTTTCAAAAAACAGCGTTCTTGTTAAATAATATATGAGTGAAAGTCATTTTTCTGATACTTCCGATGAAGGATCCCCTCGAGTACCTCCCTCCTGAAAATCCGATTTTACTTACGGAGACATCATCATCATTTTTTAAATCGAATAATTGGAAATATCAACCACATATTGAAACGTGAACTATCACTTCACAGCACATATAGTTGATGTAAAAATCAGATTTCACCTATGGTTATTCTTTTAGTTGCCTTCTACGACAGGCAGTATCTACCCCAGGGTTATCCTAAGCCGAACCCATACAGAGACACTCTCGATGAAAAATGTGAATGGGATACCCAAAGGAACATTCCTTCAAATTGGATAGTGCCAAATGTCGAATCGAAATGTCGAATTTGTAAAATTTCCTGTAATCTTCTTATTTCCAGATTCTATTTACGTTATATGTTTCCGGATCATTCGTTCACCATGAGTAACACTTTTATCAAAGAATATTCAGTAAAAAATGTTGAATTTTGTATGTCTATTCCTACTGACATTGAATATCATTAAAGCTTGATAATGAATACATCACAATACTCAAATTTTTCACGTTTTGATCGAGATAGATGAACTCTGCTCAATGAAATTCCACTTCATGGAATAAAAGGTCATGATAAATTGGATTGTTTGTTTTGTAAATGTGAAACGGCGCTCGGTCTTTATCTAAATTGGGCTTTATATATGTATATCCAAGTTCCTAATTCAAATGGAAATATTTATTTATCAGTCCGCTCAATCAACTCGGTGTACCTAAATTCAATAACGGTTATATTCAGGAAAATGTGCAAACAAAGCACGGATATTAAATACCGTACACCAAATTCCGTAATATTCACATTGATTAACCATCACACTCATCGAACATTGGGTCAAGCATTTCTGGCTGGTTTTGTTGTGCTCCAGTGAAATTATGAATGATAAAACATCACAGGTGGCTATGCGCTTGATGAAACAATAGACGTTGAAGAGTTTTGGACGATTTTTGTGGCGTAATTTGGATGGTCGGGGTAGTCATCTTTGTGTTATATGAGCAATTATTTCCAACTGAACTACCCGTTTACACAGTACAAACTTTATTGCAATTTGGATTCAAACATTAGGAGTGGGTTGCCAGGATGCGGCACACTAGAGCAGAAACGAATCACACAAGCTCTTTTGTTTTTCCCTCAGAAACCCAGTCGATAAACCCCATGGAAACTTTCATTTTTCTGAGCTCAGTTCTCCTTCTCTCTTCAGATTGTATTGTTGTCAAGAAATTGACGTCACATTTTGAAAGAACAATGATCTAGTCTAGTGGATTGTGTTGAAACCCCAATTCTCTCTTCCGGTCCACAACATCTTTCAAGCCCCGATTTTTGACTCTCAAATTATATGACATTTACCAAATCGGTCGAATGTTGAGCAGCATGATATATTATTCCAGTTATAGCTGATCAGATCACAATTGAATATATTTATAAAATCCTATCGACCCGACCCGGCTTCGAAAGGAATAAAAAGATGGCTATTGTGGGCTATCCCTAAAAGATAGACATACAGGGTGTTTCAAAATTCAATATCAAGATTTAAGGGGTGCATTTTTGAAGTCAAAATAAGACTTTTGTTCTCCATAAACATGTGTCCCCAAACGCTTCGTTACCGAACTACAGAGCGTTTACAGATTTTTTTAGTTTTTTCTTCATAGCTCTTTCAGTTTTTGATATATTAAAATCAAATTTGACATATAGGTTACTTTTTAGGGTTTACATCATCCAGTATGCCAAGTGATTGTATAGGAAGATAGGTTTTCAGGGATCAAGCCCATTTTGCTTGTCACGGTCTGCCAGCATCGTGCCTTGGAGTCTGAAATCAGCCGTATTCCCGAAGGTTCTATAGTTAGGAAGCCGACGATTAGGAAATCTTAGCGCGTATAACCTCTGAGCTTCAAGTCCATTACCATTAGCCAGACCATAAACAAAATGGATGTCAGCCCAATGTTCAAATGAATAAGGTTCATTTTCCATTTTGAAGTTAAACAAATACACGATGAGACATCCAACAACTAGCATATGATGTCAAAAGCTTCAAAACAAACCTAAACGTCAAATTGAAAGTAGCAGTCAAAGCCAACTATTCACTTTTTCATTGTTTCGTTGACATTGTTGACAAATTCAATAAATCCAGCGAATTACAAAAAAATACTTTAATTTTTTCTCAGTAACGGTCGCAGTTGCGCAAAAATTACAATAGACAAAAAATTTTTAAACAAAACGAAGAATTCATTTCATATTTCAGAATCCATCAGCGGCGCACTACAAAAAAGTTTATGGGGCGAAAATGGGCTTGACCCTTGAAAACATATCTTCCTGTAGCTTGTTACAATCACTTGGCACACTGAACGATGTAAACACTGAAATGTAACCTATATCTATATATAATTTGATCTTACTATCTCAAAAACTGAAAGAGCTATGGAGAAAGAACTGAAAAAATCTTGAAACTTTAACGCTCTGTAGTTTGGTAACGAAGCGTTTGCGGACACATGAAACACCCTGTATACTATAGCAGACTTTTTCGAAGTCTTTTTAAAAGTGTGCAATACATTACATTATTTTGAGCTATCTCGTAGGGTTCAGCCAGCGATTGCAATGTGAGCGCGAAAAAATGTGAATATTTACACCATCACAATAGAAACCTCTGAAATTATCAGTGTTTCTCTAATACATCATGCATGTATTATACTTATAAAGCCTCCTCTTGAATCACTCTACCTATTGAAAAAAACGCATCAAAATCCGTTGGGTAGTTTTAAAGATCTAAGCATACATAGGGACAGACAGACAGCTGGAAGCTTTGTTCTGTACTATGTAGGTGATATATAGTGAAGCACTCAGACAAATAGGTTTCCGTCATAATACTCCGGCATCGACAAGGAGTTTGAATTATCCTAATTAATATCTGATCAATATTAGACTGAATACTGGGATACAAGTAATGGACCTCTATTCATATAAATACTAATTTGCCTTTTGTAGCCTTTCGAATGCATCGAAAAAGCATTATATCGTGTACATTTTTGATCAGTCACAAATTGCATTCACTACTTCTATGGTCATTATCCAGAGCATGCTGGGCGACACTGGGCATTTCTGTCCTTTCGTATCTCATGTGAGCATAATGTTCTTTCAAACGAGTTTTTATAGCTTGTCGACTTTGCCCAATGCGCTTTTTGTCGCTATATTAACAACTGATTTCGTATATCCCCGACTTCTGTACTTTATAATTTATCCTTTGGATTACCTAGGAGTTCTCGTGATTTTTCAATAAGTTTAATATTCACCTTTCATCTGAACTATATATACACAGAAAATCTTGAATTTTATTATCAGGTATTGGAGTCATTCGAGATGTTAACAAAAGTTTTGAGAAGACGAATCCCAGGTATAAGAATCAGTTGAGATCTACCAAAATGAAATGGGAGTGTGTCTCCTTCATATCCAAAGATGCCTGGGTGGGTGATATACATCAAATGCAAGTTGTAAGATTATAGATTACTAACAGAAGTTTCACCCTAGTACCATGCAAGATTAACATTTTTGAATAGTCACTGTGATTACGTTCACATCCAAGTAAGATTTCCAGAAAATTAAAAAAGTTTATTATTGGACAGGAGAGTTTGCGGCAGTGCATGTCACTCTATCCACTTCTGAACCTCGAACAAATTTGGGTTTACCTATCAAAAGTTAGGGCACGCGGCACTCTTGATGGTTTTCGGTATTTTCTGCTTCGATCAAATGTCATCTTGTGTAAAATGTCTCCCAAATGAGATTAGCTTTTGTTTTGCAAGTTCTGCTTTTTGGATCAATCCATTGAAAGTTGATTCTTCATTTCCTTTTTTATTATAATAAGAGTTCTATACAAAGGCAATGCAAACTGACACTGGTGCGTTTATCGTTTTTTGTTCCATTGTAGCATTCATTATTCAATATTTTTTTTTTTTTTTTTTTTTTTTTTTTTCGATATCTGAAGTTAAGCAACGCCGAGAGAGGTAAGTACTTGGATGAGTGTCCATGCAGGAAAATACCGTGTCGAGAGCCCATACAGCTGCAGCAAAATAGCATATCATACCTCGCATACAATATATCAATGAGCACAAGATATATTGACGTAAAGACGTAAAGCCGGCGGTCTCGTGTCAACGTATGTTGGGCTCGTTAAAGATCCCTACCTCTGGTTGGAATAGCAGAGGGTTCGGCAAAATTTCCGGTTGGGGGAAGTGTGCTCACCGGCGTCGGTGATTGGCCTGGTAGCGGAAATAGGCCGACGTTTAATAAAGAAGTGAAAAAAAACAATATACGTTTTACTGGTTATCAGAGTGACCACCATCTTGACTACCAGTATAGTTAACCAGACAGGGAAACAGAACACGGCCTCTGATGGATATGCTCACTTAGGATATTGAAGGTTCACGGGTTAAAATATGAATTCACTGGAATAAAGCAGACTGAAGAGAACTCCAACTTCACAGTTTAGAAAAGTATATATCTAATAGAACTTTTCATCATCAATTATTATATCAACAACATTCAACGCAATATAAATCTAGGAAACCAAAGTTATCTTGATGATTCGACGAACTCCAACATCAGGTTCTGTTAAGATTATGAAATTTGTATCATACATTCATTTTGATACTTGAAAAGCAAATAAATGTCCTGAATGTCTTCACTTCAATGAGCATATGGGAGATTCCATATGTGATTTCGTTGTAGAGTGAATTATTTTGTTTTACTTCTACTACCTACACCACATGTTCCAATCTTACCGATTATTCAACTATTGGTCTATTTGTAACGTTCTAACGTTTCCACTGATTGAAGCAATTCATTAGAAATTGTTCGATGTTTTCAAAAACTCATTCGGGCCCGAGCTACTTGTATTATATTGATGAGTTCATTTTCAGCTCCAACGTATGGCAGTGGTTTTCAGGTATATTTCGGAAAAATTCATTTCTATGTATGCCCTTCAGTAGGACGTAAAGTTCCTTTGAATTGAAAGCGTTTGCTTTCCATTTTATTAAGCCTTTCTAAAACTATTCGACGTGAATGGTTTTTCGATACAAGAATGTGGCCGTACGTTTCTTTTTTACAAAGATAATTTCGAATTCCAAACTCATGACGAGGGTCATTACATAGTTTTTGGTGGATAGGTACATTTATCATCATATGGATCTCATCTCCAATAACCGTATACCAAAAATTATAGAGACCGGATAACACATCTTGTTCATGTTATCGATGCCATACTATAAAACCTGACACTCGCTAATCGATAGATGAGGATAATTTTGCCTTTGATGATATTATTTACACATGGCTTAATCTATTCACATTCCCGACAACACCAGTGAAATTTTGCTGCTAGGTTGTTGCTGTTACTGGATAACAATAATAATTAACCCGTTCCTATATTGAATTGAGCTGTCCTATACTTGATGGAAATCCATATTAGGCAAAAAATATCACAGTGTCCTGTACGATTCTCACCAACAATGGGTTGACAAAACCACAACACGTGCTCATTGCTCGAAATGGACTTATTCACGAAAAGGAAGGCAAATTTTTTGGAAAAAAAAAACCAAATCATCTTTCGAACAATCTGTTCAGGCCAGTCTCAAATCACCTACACAGTAGGTTTCGGCTGGCACCTGTCAGAAAACAATTACTCCTCTGGCTAATACCACGAAGGGCATTGAATTATATCCGACCGGAGCCAGTGCAGGTTTCTTCACAGAGGTAAATCAATGGACGGGGTATTCCAAAAGCAAACCGAATTCGCCCATTCCAATCAGTTTTTCTCTAAAAATGTAAAAACATTTGACATAGTCAGTGGGCATACTTGAAGACTGGCGTTAAATCAAATCATCTTTCGAACAATCTGTTCAGGCCAGTCTCAAATTACCTACACATTAGGTTTCGGCTAGCACCTGTCAGAAAACAACTACTCCCCTGACTAATACCACGAAGGGCATTGAATTGAATATCCGACCAGTGCCAGTGCAGGTTTATTCACAGAAGTGAATCCTGCATTTGCTTTCGTCGATACAAATGAAGGAATTCATTTTCAATTATAGGGACGGACACACTTGCAGACCGGTTTTGGGCTATTTGGCCACTCGTCAGTGCAAGGCAGTGCCATCATCAACATAAAGTCGATGACTTTCCATAATTAGAAATCAAAATCCTTCAAGTATGCCCACTGACTATGTCAAATGTTTTTACATTTTCCTCGCAGGAGGAATGGGCGAATTCGGTTTGCTTTTGGAATACCCCGTCCATTGGTAGATGGCGCAATAACTTCGTTGTTCGCATCAGCTTTGGTCGGGGCTTGATCCTCTGAAGGGTTTTGATTTTTGATTATTGGAAAGTTATCGACTTTATGTTGATGATGGCACTGCCTTGCACTGACGAGTGGCCAAATAGCCCGAAACCGGTCTGCAAGTGTGTCCGTCCCAATATTTGAAAATCAATTCCTTCATTTGTATCGACGAAAGCAAATGCAAGATTTTCTTCTGTGAAGAAACCTGCACTGAGCTCGGTCGGATGTAATTCAAAGCCCTTCGCGCTATTAGCTAGGGGAGTAGTTGTTTTCTGACAGGTGCCATTCAAAACCTGCTGTGTAGGTAAATTGAGACGGGCCTGAACAGATTGTTCGAAAGATGATTTGATTTAACGCCAGTCTTCAAGTATGCCCACTGACTATGTCAAAAAAAAAAAAAACTCAAGAAAACGTAGGTATATTTATTCGAAAATTGGTGAAAGAATTACAAAAACTATATTGACATCAAACAGAGAACTAGGGCAATATCAACACCTTCTATACTGCTTGTTATAGGCTATACAAGGCTATAGCAAATTCCACAAACCATCATATCGCTTATCTTCTTTATGTATTCTCTTTCGGCTTGCTGTATCATCCGCTAAGTGCCGGCCTGAAACAATGATAAAAATTAATACTTACTGAATATTATTCTGGGATAACATTTCACATTTACCTTTAGCAAGCCATTAATATACATATTTTTCGGGGTTGAATCTGGTTAGCGGGGGTCCAACGCAGTTTATAAATGGAAGGGCAGCGATTGTTTCCAGATTTAAGGAAGATCTTAATGGTGTTACTATTTCATTCATGCTATTGAAATTTCTTTCGCATTCGCTAGGTGATACTGGAACGGTAGCTACTGCTTTTAGTAGTGGTTTCAAATCGTCAGGTATTTCATCTCTTTGCTCACACATTTCGAACGTTCTAAATCCACGTTTTATTTGATTCACTAAGTCGTTTGGATGGAATAATTGGCACATATTTCTCACTTCATTGTCTCCATATTGTATATCAATTATTGTTCCATCATTAGTTTAAGGCCAGTTATTTGGCTCCGAAACTTTAATGCTCTCTAACAAATTCATGTATTTCATGACATTCCTCTCATGGTCATTACCTGTTGTACTTATATTTGATGATGAAACTGAAATCATACGTTTTCTTAAATTATTCGCCAAACTCGTAAAAAACTGAGCGGGATTTATGGGTACCACTTTTTTTTCATGGAGCTCCACGCCTTTATATGGGTGTGTTTTCTGAATTGACTGCAGCGCAGCAGCAAACTTTGGCCCCGGAGTGGTGGCCATAGATTCGAAGACTCTTATTGTGACGCGCACAGCTCTATCCGCTTCTGTTATATTTTGTCTTTGAAGCTGTTCCGATAAGTCACTTGATTCATCAAGGGCATCAGCAAATAAAGTCAAATTTTTTACAAAATCTGTGGGCTTCATGTATTTTTTCAAACCTTCGTTCTTTGCCCTCTCTCTTGGATCCCTTGTAGTATCGGTAGAGGCATTGTCAAAGTGCAAGCCAAGAGCTTGATAGTTTTGTATAATCGCATTAACTGTTCTTTCACTTGAAGCCACCCAGCGAACTGATAAAATCCTTTCAATTTTCAAAAACTGAGTTTCTAGACTAGCTGTAGCTTAATTTAGTTCATTTTGATTTTTTGGGGATTGATTATACAAACTGTATATCTTGTCAATGAATATCTTGAAATGATTTATACCACATACTTCACTTACGCAGTCATTAACAGCAAGCTCTAATCTGTGGTTTGAACAGTGCCAAATTACCAATTGTGTAAAAATACTTTCCAACCGCTTTGCAACTCCTTTTCTTTTTCCTAGCATAACGGAGGCTCCATCGCAAGCGAAAGCAACAAGACATTCTTTGAGGAAAGTCAGATCAAATCCATGTGTATATAAACAGCTCTAGAGCTGGTCTGTAATTGATTCTGAAGTGGTATCAGTGAGTTCAATCAAGTTAAGATAAAACACATAGGCGTTACTCGGATAATCTTCAAAGTATGTTCTTATTACTACAACTAAGATAGTTTTTCTACTAAGGGTTGTAGATTCATTTATCGAAATCGAAATCTTCTGGATGGTAATGGTTCGGACTTCCATTGTCTATATTTTTTCAACCCTATTGAAACCTGTTGCTAGGATTGGAAAGATACAAATACAAATCAAGTGAGAAAAAATCAAATCAAAATCAAATTTTCGGTCAATGATGAAATTAGGGATTGATTGATCAAAGAAAACACTGTTGTTACAAAAAAATCGAGATTTCGAATATGAAATAAAAGTCAAAAAAAATGTAAATAAAGAAATTGAAATTTTTTTGACTTATATTTCATATGGCGAGGACAGTTATGAAGGTCAATCGAGCCACTGGTGCTGTGATGAACCTGATGTGTAAAACAAAAAAGACTAATGGAAGGCTAGAATGGAATTATATAATTCCATAATCCTTTCCTCACTATCCTATGGATTCGGAGTTTGAAGTCTCCGCTATTCAGATGTTTTAGAATGCGCACAGGTGGGTTTCTTCAAAAGACTGTTATGTTTACAAAATGCACCCCAAACAACATGATCAGGTTGGAAACTGGCCTTATAAAACTAAGTTATCTCATATTCAAATCAGCATTGATCTGGATAAACAGGTTGAAAACAATGGATGAATGGGAACTTTCAAAAATTTGCTTCTTGCGTTTAAAACAGCTTCAACACAATAATATTAAATATAATTATTTGCTACAAGTGAGACACCAGTTGATTTTGCAGGTTGTTCCGATTTATGGTCGAACTACCTACAAAGCAAATCAAAGGTATTACTCAAAAAAATCTTAAATTGCCATAAAGAGAAACTCCTTCGTGAAGATTCAGAGAAACTCCTTCGTGAAGATTCAGAGAAACTGTCAATCTCTTCGCATTTACTTATATATAAATAACTATCCATTTCTTCGAATGGTAGGAGTTATCTACGTAGATTGGCTCCAATATATATTTAAGAACAATAGCTCAACTCCGCCTGTGTGCACTGAACCGGTTGAAAATCACGTACCAAGGTAAAACTCATTCTATAGATTCAACAATGTGTTTCATCTGCAATATGAATGAAAATGAGTCTGTTTTTCATCTACTACTGGAATGTCCTATGTACAATGGAGTAAAGAAACTGTAATTTTTTCTACAATCTGAATTCTTTCAATGACCTAGTGTCATTATTAGACTCAGGGAACATTTCTGCTTTATCCACTCTTGCTCATGCACTTATTATTATAACTGAGATCCTTTGCGTTGAATGAATGAAGTGTTGAAAAATTTGTACCTCTTCAGTATTTTGTTCCTCCCATTATCATGAATTAGCTGTGAATCGAGAAATTGTGAAAAAATACTATTTAACTGCATATATCGAACCTTTTGTAATGAGATGTAATATTCTCCAAATACAATAAAGTATATTTATCTATATCTATCTATCTATTAATCTTCATTATTTTATTACTGGGGACCTGAATCATAACTATGAAATGTTTCATAAAGTTGGCTCACTTCACTAGTAGCAAGCAAGCAAGCTTCAATTTTGTGTCGATTTTAATTATTATATTATATTATAAATGGCAACTTCATCAGAAATTGAATTCAACGTGCTTCTCACTAGACAGTTACAAAACTACCACGCGTGTTCCACTCTACAATAGCTTCTTTAGGAGTATTGAAATGAAATACGTGTAGAAGTTTCATTAACTGTGTAGTGGGGGGCATGGCCCAGCTCTTCAGGTTGACTGACAGTCATTCGATATCTGAAGTTACAACTGCAGCGAAATGGCATATCAGAGCTCGCAGACAATATATCAATGATCACAAGATATATTGAGGATATGCCGTCCTTCGGAGGGGACGTAAAGCCGTCGGTCCCGAGTCCATGGATGTTGGACTCGTTGAAGATCCCTACCTCTGGTTGGAGTACCAGAGGGTTCGGCAAAATTTCCGGTTGCGGGAAGTGTGCTCACCGGCGTCGGTGATTGGCCTTGGTAGCGGAAATAGGCCGACGTTAAATAAAGAAATAAAAAAAACTGTCTAGTGAAAATAGCAAAATGAAGTGCTTTTTAATAACGTTATCGGGCATGGCTCAGCTTTTCAGGTTGACTGACAGTCATTCGATATTTGGAGTTAAGCAGCGCCGAGCGCGGATGATACTTGGATGGGTGACCTCATGCAGGGATAGATCGCCTCGTAAGCCCATATGACTGCAGCAATATAGCATATCATGACTCGCAGGAAATATAGCTATAGCACAGGATATATTGAGGATAAGCTGTCTTTCGGAGGGGACGTTCTAGATATTCAGATACAATGTTTTGACATTTACATAAAAAATTGGATTCCTAATATGGAATTGGTTTTAGTATTTCTTCATTCATCCAATTCGAAATCGGAGTTAGGCTGATTCTTATGATGTGTGTTTCGCACCACCAATATTGTTGAACGAGTTACAACCCTATTCGATTCATCTTGAGTATGATGCTTTATAGCTGTATTGACTTTCAGTGTCTCCTCGCTTCTCCATTCTTTCCGACCTGTTGAATAATCCATATTAACCTACATACTCATCCCCCTGCCCTTCTGCATGTCAATGTTGTCGACTGTTGAACCGTTTCGACTGAACGGCCGAAGGAATTCCCACCCTCGCAAGATCTTCGCGAATATTCGCCGCGAAACCGATCGTGATCGATCGCGCCGCCGACATCCAGCCTCCGTCCTGCAGTTAACTCCGGAGTCGGGAGTTGGGAGTAGAAGCGCGACGCGGGAAACGAAGGGCAACTCGCGGATAATCACGGAATGTATCATGAATTCGATTACTTTCAACACAGTCCCGTGGTTTTTCGTTCGAGACTTTACAGAGTTACAGGTACAGTCAGAATTATCTATTGCATCCATTGACATTGCATCTGTTTCTGTTCTGCGCCCGGTTTGGGCAGTTATGATGTTTGTGTACGTTTGAGGTTATGTTATGAGGATGCGGAAATGTTTACCGTTTTTTGATGCCTTTTGTTGTTATTTATACCATTGTAGACTCCAAGTAAACGAAGGCACTCTCTTTCAAGATGCTGAATTCAAATTCGTTTGAATATCTCTTACCAAGATTGAAGCAGAAAGTGATTCGCTGGAAGTACGAATCCAGTTACTTGCAATACCCAGGTTCGAATCCTGGAAGTACCAGAATAATTCGAATTCGGTACGAAGCCAAAGGGGTTCGGATAAACTGTAGATCCCGGGTATCCCTTGCTTGCACAAGCGCTTAAATGAGCTCCGAGGGGTTCCTAGAAACCTGAGATGGGTTTGAAAAAAAAAGTCCACTTGAAGAGATCAGAAGAATGTTAATGGAACATTGAGGAGCTGTGTTCGAAGTACCAACCTTTTTTTTCATGAAAAATATGTAAAGTTCTGCGTGACCAAAATGGCTGGATATCAATCAATTATGGAGTATTATTGTCAACATGTTTTCCTTCCTTATCCATCTTTGTTGAGACTCATATCAATAAATCTTCATTCACTTTTCACTAATAAAGAAGTGACTATGTTTTCAAATGAAATTCTAATGTACATCATTTCTATTACCGTTAGTGTCAGTCTAATGTTACGTTTCGGTGAGATGGTGTATCTTCTCACTACTACTGGCCTGTTTTACAGTTGAGGGATGCCCATTTTTTCAAACCGTTCGATAGGTAGACATGGTTAGTCATAATGATCTTCTAGATTGCGTGCTATGGTTTTCCTAGATTCATGTGGCGATAGGTGAAATCTGAAGTGTACGTTAAATAATGAGAATCCACCCCACAGCTCATGGACACATTGAAAGTAATGAGCAACGATTTATTTCATTTATACTAGAAACTGAAAGCGCACTTCTCGAGAGTTTGAAATTGGTTTTTCCGTTGAACAGATGATGCATCCCCACGATTGTCAACACCCAGAACTCGAAATTTGTGCGAGCAATGAATTAACGAGGTCTTACCTTTTAACGTTCAAAACCCTTCATGGAGCTCAATTCAAGCCAGTCTTTCGATTCGAAAAAAAAATTCATTCGTATAATAACTTGTTGGTACCTCTGAATGGTGTTTCCAGTCAGGAAAAGAAACTACAATCGATTCTATAAGTGTGCAGTTTCCGTTATGACTATTAGACTATTAGACATAGATTATATAAACTTCGATATATACGGCACCATATAGTCGATTTCTTTGGTATCAAAAGGGAATTCAGCTATTCACTTTACTGGGATATTTTACACGAATTACCAGTACAAGCCGAATTTTGATTCCGACGATATACGCGTTTAAATTCAATACGCTATCCAAAATTCACCTTTTTGCCTTGATGTAGCATTCAATTATTTGTAATGATATGTTTGAAGGGTAATTTACTGTCGTTTCCTAGCGAAACAACAACGAAAAAATAGTTGTTCAAGTTAAGAAATGAACGTTACTTATTGTTATAGCCTCGTTGAAATGATGAAATAACATCACCCGGGACACCTGGGTTTTCTGTCATTTTTTTCAAATTTTAAATAAAAAAAAAAATTCGAAGGTTCTTATGGGGGGCCCATGACCCAAAAAATATTCATTATGAATACCATACTGTCTTCTTTATATGTGCATTTTTTAAATATTTTTTGTGACCTATATTACGAGAAAAAAATTAAACGTAAGAAAGGACAAAGAAAAAAATATGGTGAATGTTTGTCAGACATGGGTAACATCATTGGTAGGTCGAATCGAAATTTCGTGATTAAGGGCATTTCCACTATCTCAACCGAGGATACCCTTTGATGACAGACAACTACTTTTTTTTTCTGATATATTCATAAAATAAAAAAACTCATAAGTAACACGTTAGGAAATTTACTAAATAACTGGTTACATAAATGACAATGGCATTAAGCACAGTAGTTTCAGCCACTGATCAAATTCACGGGACGTCCCTGGGCGGTTTTGATGGAATGATTGGATTCTGTGCCTGCGGCCTTCACATCTAGAAAACGAATGAAAATTTACCAAGAAGATATTATCGGCCGCTTGGGAAGACAACGATGAAATTGCGAAGTGAAAGTTCGATAAAGGAAAACTCAAAGTGAGTTTTCCCATGTTCCAGTAGAAATAGAAATGTATTTCCAGCTAGCTCCGGAATTTATTGACACAGGGAATAATTTCATAGTGAGGAATATAACTCCAACTGGATTTCTTGATACTTCTCGAATACAAACTCACTCAGCCTTAAACAACTGTCTGAAAGGCTGAGATTATTTACAATGGAAACGTGAAGTACAACGTTGTTCTAAAGAACAACTCTCAAAAATTTGCTGTATAAGTTGAAAGAATCATAAAAAAACTCATAACTGATCATGCTTTATGATTTAATCCCAAAACATATATTGCTTTGGAATTATTCTTGAATAACCGCGTAAACTTGGTTATCAGCGATGCGAAAATTTCTGAATCTTCACAAAAGGACTGTTACAAATTGAAAAATGCTTTTTTCTCCCACCTCTATCCTAAGTCATTGTAGGGAGCAGAGTCGTACAAAATTAATTGTGACGCTATGGTACGTTTTAAATGAAATAACTTGTACGGCATTGACGATCTTAACTATATATCAAAACTAGTATAACTTTTTACCGTCTATTATTAGAACATCCTCAAAGTCAAACGGCAAATATTAAAATAGAGCCACAACAATAATAATAGAATTAATAAATTGTTTCGTTGCTCCACCAGAACATACGATAAAAACAGGTAGAAAACATAATGGGGTACATCATTTTCTCAGTGTTTTCCACGAAAATCGCTGTTTCTAATTTTAATTCCAGACTTGTGTTACGGGAAGATGTTGAAAATTGTAATGTGCGATCGTATTTGTTCTTCCATGATTTTCTCGAAAGGTTTGGAAAGAGTACACAGTGTATACTGATGGGTCTTAGCTCATTCAAGCTAGTGACATCGTTTTTTTTGGAAGTGGTATGACGAGCGAATGTTTCCAAAGTTCCGGGAAGACGAAGTAGATAAGGCAGTGGTCGAAAATATGAGCAAAGACAAAAAGTATATGCGGACAACAGTAAAGGAGCATTATCACATCAATCTCGTCTGAACCAGTTGTACCAGATTTGACAGACAGTAGCTTTTCTTGAATCTTAATTTCATCAGTGGTTGAGAACCTGAATTGTTCGACATTTTCCATAATAATAATAATTTCAATAGATAATTTATTCAGCAAAGTTTGATCGGAAAAATCATGTCCGATTCCAGACACGAAGTGTTTTTTAGAAGTGAATAAGATGAGAGCACTTTTTCTACATGTTATTGTTATTATCCAATCGAAAATGAAGGTTAGCCCTTTTCTCTCGTTTAATGGCATAATTAACTTCATTACGCAGAGTTCCAAGACTGGGTATCTCTGGAACGTTTATACCTAGCATGGTCAAGTGTTTTCATCACCCCTGATAGGGGCGTGGATGTCAAATAAATCAAGGATTATTCTATTAAACTCTTCTACCTTCAAATCGAGGTCATCAGAGTTGTATATTGCTGAGGAATCTGAACAGATCAGGACTGAAGTATCAGGATGCGGTACTTGTGAAAAATGGGTGCCGTTTGCTTTCATTAGTGCCAACTTGACACGAGGGAATCTCATGATCAGCTATAACAGAACCGTCTGTTACTTTGATATTATCAATTTTAAGATCATCAGATGACTTAATGAAGTCAAGATTTTTTTTCTCTTCGTAGGCTCTTCCACGATTTGTCTATGTCTAAATGGGTCAAGAAGTGATTGTAATGATTTTCAGTTCGTGTTCTCAAGATTTGTGAGATCAACCTTCAAAAAAATATAGTCGGAGTTGGCTGCTATAACGTTAATTGAACTACCGAAATCGGAAAAAATTCTGAGGAGGAAAGTCGGGGGGTCTGAAAAGTACACTTAGGCCTATTACTTTGTTTTGAAAAGTTAACAGTAGCCATAGCTGTTCTAGTTCAGTCCTACCTATATCTCGAATAATTTTACATTTGAACTAATTTTTTACATGAATCGCGACACCACCACTTCTCCTCTTCGGCCAAATTTCTGCCGAGGCTGAAAGAGATGGAAGAAGAACGATGTCATTTCTTCTTGTCCTCTGGTATTTGTTTTGGATCCACAGTGGGTGTAATAGGCAAGCCGGTTGTTTCTCCAGAACATGCATGGGGATCCCGAAAAGAACTTGTTGGAATCGTGAAAAGGTCCAGATGTGCAGGGGTGTTTGGCGAGAGTTTTTTGGGTATTCTAGAAAGAGAAGAAGAGGGGGCACCAGGGTGCTTGACGGAATGAATGTTTTCAGAACTGGAATGTACCCTTTTCATGGATTCGATTTTGGCTTCGAAATTTTTTATATGATCCAATGTGAATTCAACACCGTTGACAAGACATTTTTATCCTTGATATAAGGAGAGTGATTTTTAGTTCTAGCTCTCTCTTCAAGTAATTTGAGAGTGATTCTTGATCTTCCCTGCCCTCTTTGCACATATCATGTGAAATGAAAATTCCAGTTTCCTTGAGTTTGTACAATTCTGAAGAACTCAGATATGATAGAGATTCCACTTTTACAGGTGTAATACCATTATTATTACTCCTTCCTAGGAAGATATCGTTAATATCAGAAATATGGAGGTCGGTGTTCGTTAAGAGGTAGTTCAAGGCCGGCACTAAATATATTATTGCGACGATGAATACGCTCCAGGTTCTAATGCTATATATATATATATATATATATATATATATATATATATATATATATATATATATATATATATATATATATATATATATATATATATATATATATATATATATATATATATATATATATATATATATATATATATATTTTTGAAAATGGTTCAATCCTGAAGAGTTCTCACCCAATTTTTCAATAAGAAGTTTATTTTTGATCTTCATTTCATCCGAAATTTTTTCTTCGATTTTCATTCCCTTCACTTTTGATGAAATCAACCTATTTGGAATAAAGTTCGCTATTGCTTAAATTTTCAGAACTGCCCATCACTAAGTTATCATTTGAATTTTTAGAGAAAATAAAATTACAAGTTCAGGTTCTGATTGAATGAACTTTTTTGACAATCCGACAACGCAGCAATTGATATTCTATTTTCACCACGATATTGAAATGATTTATACAAGTGGTGGAGTTTCGATGATTGGAACTTTCTTCGAGAATATGTTTGAAGAATTCGCCAAACATCAACGCTTTCAAAGGTATTTACGAAAGTCTAAGCCCCTTCTTTTGACAGTTTAATTCGTTGATAATTAGCGAATTGATTTACTGGTGGATAAAAACTTTTTGCACATTTTTCTAGAATTCATTTCGAATCGAATGAGCCCTAGATCATATTTTTACGACCACTATCAAGAGATTTCTTGATTTTCAACTTGTGAGCTAGACTAATATGGCCTGTATGTTTTATAACATATTCAAATGGAAAACACCTCCCAAACTATTCAGCTCCTTTTTCTTTTCTGAATTTGCTCGTCATGGATAACTGTCTCTCAGAATATATTGAATATTTATATTGAGTCTTTATTTTTAGGGCTGGTACTTTACGACCTGATTAACGCTCGATTAAAATAATAGCCGCCATGTGCTTTCGATTGTGAAAGTGGAGGCACAGTCTAAGCACTGATTATTTCAACTGACTATCAATCAGGTCGGAAAGTACCAGCCCTAAATCTTACTTATAGAATTTCACAACCACGTTTTGGTGCTGCACGAATATGTCAATCGACTCAGAAAAAAAAGACTACTTTTAATAGGATTGAACGAGAATTTGAGTGATAGCAATAAATCACAACAGTCATACCTAGACATTTCCAAGGTAATAGAACTGAAATCGATGCTGAAATGCACATATTGCGGTAAGTGTTCCGTGACCTGCGATCCATTTTGGGAATGTTTGCTGCTTATCCCACAGAAAACTGGTCATCTAAGATTATCTCAAGCATTGACTCATTTACGATAGAAGATATGTTGAATGGGGATGAGAAGCCTAAGGAAATTGAACATTATTACAGAGGATGACCAGTAATCCTGTCAACTGACGTCACCGCGATACCTTCTGTAGTTCATATTTCTATTTCGTGATGAAGTTGAACTGATGTGATGGAGTTTGAACTCATCTAACGACGCCAATTTCAATTCGTCTTTTTTTCAGTCTTATTTTTTCACTTGCCATTTCGTTAATGGCTTTTGATCTGTGGAATTTAATTTGTTTGACGGACCCGTGCTTTTTACTCGAATCTCAGGGGAAAACTAAATGTCACGGTAGATTTTTCATTAGAAAGTCTGGACATGAACAACTATACGGCAGCAAATGTAGTCCCTCGAAGCTACAATCTCTACGCACTCTTCATTGACACCTGCAATACATAGAGTGGCCACTTCCTTGCTTATACAGGATCTTCAAAAATTAATATTTTCGGAAAATTTTCAACTGCTCATTTTTCTTTAAAAATATCTCCAATGCTTTTTTGGACGACCAGGAATTTCAATAGAACGAATGTTCAGAATTTTTCTCACCGATTTGAAATCGAAACTACCTTGAAAGCGATTGTAAGATATGATAAGAGTCATTATTTCAATATTTGAGAGCTTCACGTTTACAGAGAGGATGTTTGAGGGTGCCTTCAGTTCTTTTCGTTCCATGAGAACTATCTTCAGTTTAAATTTTCCGATGTTTTTACGGGACACTTTGTACAAGCAATTTTTTGGATTGTTATCCTTCAAATTCATATACAAGAGATCACGATTTCTCTGAAAGAAGTATCAAGATTAACAACAATCTCTGATGATATCTTTATATGATTCTCAGATAGCTGAGGGGCCGTTCATAAAATACGTCACACTAAAATCAGCTTTTTTTGACCCCCTTCCCCCCATTGTCACGCTGTGTCACACTTTTTGTGACCCCGCCTAGAAATATTCCGTCACAAAAACTAACCCCCCCCCCTGCTGAGTATGATAAATGCTAAATGATAGTACAGAAATTCTGAAAATTAAAAATATTCATTTAGTTATTATAATAAAATTCAAATGAATAAATAAATATCTTTCATAACGAACATATAAATAATAAATAATATTATATGTTGGTTGGCCTTTGGTTTCGAAATATTTATAAACAATTTCAATATGGATGGCCACAAATAATATACATCTTTTACATAATCAGAAGATTCATTGCTAAATAACACAATGAAACAGTAAAAAATCGCTTTATTTTGTTTCATTTGTATAGTAGAATACAGTGTACTGTAACAAGAATAATTCGCATTCTCAATTGGAAATTCATTCGCAAAGATGGAGTCACTATAGATTTTATTAAAAAATATGACGAGTTTAGGAATTCGTTAGAAGATTTCGCACATGTAGATTTCTACCAAAATCTACTGAATATATCTTTCACAGCAAAATTTTTCAATTTTCGTCAGAAACCTACTGAAAAAGTAGATTTCTACCGAAGGTGGTCACGCTGGCTTCTAGCGCCTATGTCAAAAAATAATAAACGGCGAACGTCACGTTGCCGTATACCCCTCGTCCCCCCGTTGTCACATCTTGTCACACTCAGCCAGACCACCCCCCCTTGTATGCGAACGTATTTTATGAACGGCCCCTGATTCACAAACAAAAATAAAGAAAATCTATCTTAAACAACTACATATACCCCTGTCTGCATACCTCATCAGAGGTAACACATATTACATTCACAGAATATTTTTTAAGACAAAGAAAAAACGGAATAATGGAATTTCACCTAATCAGAATTCTTTCGTTCATTCCCCAACGACAATTAGCCGTAAATTTATCTGGAAAAAGAAGATGTATCGTAGGCTCATCAGTGGACACGAACGAATCAAATAAAACTCAAACCATATTTTTTTCGTCGTGCATAAACATGCTCATTTTGAAAATCCACAATTATTGATGACCGAATGGATTCCATTCACATATCCAATGTCAGACAGTTGTTTCGACCCGCCATAGATCTCCTCAGTGACACTCGTGTGGACTTGCGAACAGTGTTGTGAAAGAGTAGATTTTGCAAGTGCCCAACTTGGACCTCGAAAAGTGCTCTGGAGCATGAAAAGGTGCCACTTTTTGTTTTGTGCCATAGTAGATTACTGCGCATGCGCTTCGAATAGCTAGTAACCTTGGGGTGAATGTGAAATGATTTTCCTATTCGAAATCTGTAGTCGCTATAGTACTATAGTACACTATAGAATTATATTTGTAGGTTCACTTGCCTAGATATTTGACTGATGTGATGATTCGATTATTGTTGTTCAAAGAAGACTTGCGAACACAATACCTTTCGAATGGTCTGTTTCTCACGAAAAAAAAAAGACTGAATTTGATGCAGACGGTGTATACGTCTGAGGCGAAACGCCATCTGCTGGATGACCTAAGACCCAAAACTCCCACTACCCCAAGTAGAGGAGTGCCAAAAGAGGTTCAATTTCGCGTTTTCTTCGTATAGAAATATTCATAACTCCCAAAACGAAATTTTTTGGAAATAGTTCTTTCTCATTTTCTCCAATCGCCTCTTCGACAGATGGTGGAGAAGAGAAACCTTTTTCTGTTTTTTATTATTTTCCAGAGGCGTACGAGGTACTTTCACTGATCATTTCTCAAAATGATATTAAAATTAGAATATCGAAATTTTTTCCACTATTGGTCAGAATAGTTGATTGAAAAATATAATAGAGAATACATTTTTTCGATAAAATATTCAGTTTCGAAGTTATGAGTATTTTATATTTCAAAAATAATTGTCTCTCCCTTAATTAGTTCTCAAGATTTTTCAATACTCACGGAAGCCACTGTTCTGCCAAATTCAATATATTCAAAATTTTACCTTCCATACTTTCCACTCTTCAGGAATTCAATTTTGATACTCTCCTGGTGATGTTACATAACTTTAAATGAATTTCAAAGTATACTCACCCAGGCCCGGACTGGGACCAGTTGGGGCCTTCAGCTGAAAACTGAACAGGCCCCAGGGGGTCTAGGAGGTATGGAAAACAGGGGTATTCCCCCGGAAAATTTTTGAAAATCAATGCACGAAAACAATGAAAACGCGTTTTTATGCTACTTTGGCACTCATAAAGCAAGAGGAATTCACCAAAGTTTTTATATGAATATAATGATTTTCGTTTTTTGTTGACTTTATAATTTATTAAGATAAGAAATTCACAGAATTTTCAGGAAACTATAATTTTACAAAGCACATTCTGTAGAACTGCCAATTACAACGGAGTTCAAATCAAAATGCAGTATTTTATTCATAGCATTATAGAGCCGGCCTTAAGGGTGGCCAAGCGGGGCGCCGGCCCCGGGCCTCGCGCCTTTAGAGGCCTCGCGCTACCGAAGGTTTCGTTAATAAAATCATACTGAATACAATTTTAAAAAAACTTTTACACGTTATAAATTTTCTGCTACTACTGAAATTCTGATAATGCTCGCAACGCCTGATTTTCTTTAACAGGAAGGAACCAACCTCCTAAGTACGGAACTGTACTTTAGGCTCTACAACTCTCCCGCCAGTCCCGCCTATCTACATTTAGGATGATCACGTGTTAGAACACGACATGTCATTAGTTGCGTTCAGCCGTTTAACATCATAGTTTCGTATTTATGTTTAACAGTTCTAAATAACTGAATATTTCTTCATTTCGTGTACCTATACTCTATAGTCTATATTGACGACATTAACGTGATGAGTCTCACATGTACGTTTCATGTTTCATTTTCACTCAGTGAAAGAATTCAAATTATTATTTTATTATGAGTTTTGTTTTGATGTTTCGTTTGAATATTCAGAGTTTTATTTTCGTTTTCGTTATTGATAGGTATATTACGTAATATACTATATATTGTTTTGTTTAGATTTTGTTACATCTTTTATATTATTTTATCTAGTATTAGTTATTATATTATCAAAACATTCAAAAGTGTTTTTCCCGCCAAATAAATTATTGATTTAAATTATGTATTTTATATTTTGAACATATATTTAGTAGGCATGCCATTCGAGAGGTAGTAAGGGGAAGGTGAATAAATGAGAACATTGAGTAAGCATTTCTTCAAAGGATAAAAATATAAATTTATGATTAAATAAAATATATGAGGGCCTCGCAAAACAAGTTGGCCCCAGGCCTCGCGCTCACTAAGGCCGGCTCTGCATAGCAAAGTAATCAAGATTATTTACGTGATGAAATTAATGACGAACGGATTTTAGGTATTAGAAAAATAGTACTCATTTTTTTTTAATCCTGTGTATCTAACAGTTATGATAGAATAGAGGGGGTTAACTTAACTGAGATGATTCGATATTTCACTCCCCTCTGGAGAATGCAAACAAAACATTATCAAGAACATAAAATAGCATCTAAAAAGACGAAACCCTCCGCGATCGCGGACTTGCGGACCTGGCCAGTCCGGGCCTGTACTCACCCATCTTCTAAAAGTCTCTGGATTCATAAGGAAACGAATTCTTACCGGCAGTACAAAGATCAACCGTGAAGGTATTATTCGATCGAAACAGCAAACAAGCCTGGGAGCATTATTATTCCGATGCATCCCCATATAGTTCGGAGTGAAGTCAATTTTCCACCCCGAAAAATAATGAGTTCCAGAGGCGTCCTCAATTCAACCTAACCCGTGAAATGGTTGATTCAATGTGCGAAAATAACATTCCAAGTTTTTGGTTTCTCTCTCTCTCATAATATGGCAGTAGTAATTCGCTAAGAAGGCAAATTATTTTCTGCTAGGAATATGACAAAGAGGACACTTTTTATTGTGAATATGCTCATTTTTATGATCGAAATGTTCGAAATCTTTGAAATAACGATCAGCAGTATATGGATAAGCTACATCTAATCAATTTCCGAAACTCTCTTTTATATTTCTTGCTGAGAATACTTGACTTCATACTTTCAAAAACGCCCGACGACATAACATAACATAATTCAATAGTTGAATGTAAAATTTGAGTGTTTTTCATTGTCACATCCACTTGAAAAAACTAAGTGGGTTCTCTGTTCGTAATCCTAATATCGGCAAATGAATGAATGGAAGATGGATGCAGTTGTGGGCGGACGCAGAACAACTACGGAAAAATCCTTCTTTTTAATATGAGTGATATTATATCTTTGGTAATCGAATAATTTTTTGTCGGTACTCTTCCGACACGAAATAAAACTACTGAAAACCGTATCAGTATCGACTAGAGGTCTTTCATATAACCAAAAATATATCAGTTTCCTTTGACATTCTCACTGACGGTAGGTTTCTTTAACCGCGGCACATGTTTCGCTATACAATAGCTCCCTCAAGCAGGATGAATTTTTAGCCTGTTTGAGTGATCGTGTCGCGAAACACGTGTCGCGGTTTTGTGAACTCATTGTCAGTGAGAATGGTACAGGAAACTGTGATATATTTTTTGTTTATATGAATTTTCATCAAGTATTGTCCAGTTCAATTCAATTTTTCAACTGAAGTATCACAAGAACCCTTCTTCCATTTTAAGAAATCTAGACGACTAATATAAGAAACAGGATCATCTTTATTGTCGAAAGAATATAATTCTCATTGAAAAAGTAAGTCATTCTTAGGAATATAGCGGAACAAATCGGTTGAAACAAAAACCATACTTATACAGACAAATTTAGTTAAAATCGCAAAGATGGATAATACACGTTTTAAGTTATTGAGACTTATATTAAATCATGTGAAAAAGTGGTACATGCTATAAAACATACATACATAAAAGCATATATACATATAATCACACACACAAATATTTGAAAAATTTATTAAAACGAGCGCAAAAGGACATTGGTCAAAAAGTCATGAATCATTTTCCACCAGCGAACGAGCTATATTTTCATCAGTTAAGTTTCTCAGTAAGAATCCTGATATTATTCCTCAAGAGTATAATAGGCTTTACCAACCAAGATCTTTTTCACGTCACGAGCGGAAGGTGGTTGAATATTTCTTTAATCTCAATATCATTGAGTTACGATTTTAAGAGGAAGAGGGAATTTGAAGCGAGATGCAGTGAGAAGATCTAGTATTGTAGGCACCTCTGTATCTTTGAGGCACACCAGAGGCAGTATTTCAGCTATAAAAGTAATGGCCGGCAAAAATCATGGCTTCTAGATTCACACTAATTACCCTCTTTCGCAGAGACAAAACTATATTGAATATATACTGAGAGCAAGATCCCAAAAAACAGATACCATAACCTATCTCGCTCTCGATGAGAGCAAAATAAACGTTTTTTACAATATTTATATTCGTTTCACTTGCTACCATCTTGATAGCAAAATACCCGGATGGTAATCCTTTGCAAGGTTCTGTTATATGATTGCCAAAAAGTTTATTATCAATCATAACTCCTAGACATTTGTGATCCACTGAGTTGCTTATGAGTTCTTCATTTGAATTTTGCTCGTCCATATTTCGTTATGTTGAAATGAGATTCAAATTGAATTTCTATTGAAATTATTATATTTGAAGACAAACAGCGCTGGATAAGGCCCTTCAACAGGATATCGCCTTCTTGCCCACTAAAGACACGCCTGACACGCCGAACTTATATTTTTTTCATCAGAAAACAATATACATGATGCCATTTTACACAAACTCCATTTTTATTAGGCATTTTGAATTTCAGAAGCCCACCGAGCCTTAGAACTCTTAGAAGATTATCATTCGAAGCTCATCAAACCTCAGGACAAACAACTCCGATTGGCCATTGAACGAGTCATCAGAATCTTCAAGTCGAGACTTTTTCAAGCATTACTAGGTAAGATTGAATAATTCAGTTTCAACAAATTAAACCTACACGTAGAGGGAGTGTTTGTAATAGTTTTGAGTTTACTTCTTTCACAGAAGTTCTAATTTTTATTGATTCTCCCAGAGAAGAAGAAAGCCAAAACAGAATTCTTTAAACTTCAAGAAATATCCATAAAATGTATCACAAGAGAAATTCGATTATTTCCTCGAAGTATATGTCTATGTATGTATATGTCTCGAAGTATATGGCCTTCTAAATAACTAGAGGAAATAAAATTATCTTCGGGAAATACTGGACTAATCGCTTGTCGACGGAACTAAATCTATCTCACATGAGATACAACCCTTTTTACGGTTATCTGATAATTTGGATACTGTATTTTTTGACAAATATATTGTTTCATGATGCACGTGTCTGCAACTGATGCCTCATCTATGAGCGTAAAGAGGTTGCTCGCTCTAGTCGATAGGGAACCTCCCATGTAGGGATCACAAGAGGGGGTCTGAATTAATAGTTTGGCAATAGGCTTTATTTTTCTGAGCTAGGGGAAACTCTGTATTAGGCATTCCAGATTCTTGAAGTGGCCAAATAACGAAATGAACCAATACGGCGGCATCTCCCCCCCTGAAACTTTCGTTTGTTTTTCTCAAAAAAGTGTGATTTCCATGGTAACAACCAGACACACGCGATCTGGAATGCCTAAATTTGAAGTGACAGTAAAAGTACAGGTTATGTCGATAATAAACGATGAGTAGAAATCGAGTCGATTTTGACGTCTGCTGTAAAAAATCTTGACCTTGAGCTATAAATGGGGATATTACAGATATGCAGATGAATATTTGATTTTGCTCACATTGTTCGAGTTTTGATAGTTTTTTTGCGTGTGCAAATCATACTGACGATGTCTGAGATATTTGTTGAAACAAAACACAGAACTGGTATGTCTGAAATCTATGCAGAAGATAGACCCAGAAGACTCTAGCTTCTGAGTCAATTTCGAATATTCTCCTGTGATTTTCACGAGATTATCGTATTTATGTATAGTGATGATTTCAGGAATAATCTGTTCTGATCATTTTCACCTTGACTCTCATACTTCCTTGAACTAAATATTATTGAAATAATATGCTCATCACAATTCAAAATAAGTTACCAAACAGATGAATCGGTAATTTTGCAACAAATATAGATAGAGAATAATCCTCGGCTATACAGAAAGGCCATAAACGAAAAAACAGTAACAATTACAAGGAAGAGGTTTTGAATATCGATGAAGCCTGCATGCCGGTACTTAGATTCTGTATAACTGAAACGATACTCCAAGACCGAATTTCCTCAGGCGATCAATCAAGAGCCATTATACCTGTAGACAGTTGAAAAATAGGGACACCTTCTCTGGACCACTGGAAGTGTCCCCGTTGCTAGCATTGCCGCTTCATCGTGATATCCATTTTTTGGGTTACCTCTAACCCAAACATAAAAAAAGAGCAAAAAAGCTGAAGTTGGCTTTGGATTCACTAAAAATGATAATATTGTAACGAATAGCTACGAAACAACAATTATTATTCAACGAATAGCTACAAACCAATAACGGTTACGAAAAAATCGAGGACGATTTTTTGAAGAAATGTTCACGTTTCGTCCGCTGTAACTCATCTCTCGTTCCCGTCATAATTTCGCAGAATTCTGTTTTTCTAGCCAGGTAATCTTCAGTTAACTGGTGTACAATTTTGATCCATTATGTATGGATGATATTTATTCCTCTTCAAAAGTGTCCACACAGTGAGACACACTCACAAACATCTGCGACAAAGTACCTACACTGTTGAGGATTTACTATACTTTGTTCAACCATCCTTTGCCGTTACGTCACAATCGGTGACGTATTCTGCTGTTTTACGTTTGTCTTATATTATTTGAATGTTATTTTACACTCAACCTCATAATTATTATTAGTATGTACCTACCTGCAGAATACATCGCATACACTCGTGTTCTTATTGCATGTTGATGTATGATATAAATCGATGATCCTCGAGCAGAAACATGTCCGACATGAACTTTGATTTTGTAGTCTTTATCTGTTTCCATTCCACTAGTAGCTAGTTTTTGAACAGTTCTAATAGATATTTCTAGAGCATCAGCAACACGCTATAGAATTCAATAAAATCAAACCAATAAAAACTTACATTTTGCATAACATAGGTAGATACATACGTTGTAGACTGTATTTAACGGTAGAAGCGGCACTCCAGCATCTCTTTCTCTTGAAAAGTAGTCAATCAACTTCAAAATTAAGCTTTGCTTTTTCTCATTATACCGGAAAGGCATTTTGACAATGAAAAATTAACTGAAAAAGGCGAAAATGACCAAAAATACTGAACAAATCAAACTATGACAACTGAACTGTCAAAAATGACAAATAAAATTCACATCGACATTAAATAATGAGACATACATTAATGACGTCATAATTCCGTCCCATCCATTTCATGAATGGGAGATAAAGTTGGACAACGTATGACGTAACGGCAAAGGATGGTTGAACAAAGTATACCATCTCACCAATTATTTGAACTTGCTGTTCTTCCGGAATGGACATATGATGGCGCACATTCGCCGTCTTGATATCCTCAACTGTGAAAATATTCATGCATGAATTTCATTTCCTCAAGTCAACTTTTTTTGAGTTGACCCGTTCAAATATAAAGGGGGTAGACATTGAAGAAATCCCCTGTATAATAATATAGTTATAGTTATTATTTTTTTGCTGTAATTCGTTCTTTTTTGCGAAATATGAATGAATTTTCATTAAAGTTTCTTTGACAAAATTATTTGTTAGGTATAAATCCTTGCTCTAAACATTTTTTCCCCTGTCCTTCTCACTTTTAGTAAACTGTTGATGATTGTTGTTATATAACAGTTTTTATGAACATCCATTGACTTGCCCTAGATTCCGAGGTATAAATATTACAGCGCTCCACGGACGGGAAGAAATGTTTTTGTTTGCAATATTTCCATTTGCCATCAGGCGCGTTGGTATCATTTTCTTCTAGGGGTGGGAGGGAGGGGGTAGTTAGTAACGTTAATGGGTTTATAATTTCGCGTGTTCCAGGTCCAAATTCAAAGGTTTTGGTGAAATAGAAATATAATAAATTAACACAAGATTTGGATTCATTAGGTGTTACTTTTATTGAAGCAGATTCCTCATCTGAGAATATACAGAATGAACAAAACAATTATCAGTCGTTCAAAAAAAACAGTCATCATAAATTCCCGACAGTATATAAAACATAGCAAACACATTTTATCTGTATTATATCTAGATGAAGGTAACAAAATAAATCTTCAAATTTCTTTATGAATATTTAATGAATTTAACCCGACCAGCCTTTCCTGACTCAACCACGATTTCAGTCTCTCAAATGTAAAAATGATTTTTCAGCACTTGCCACACTCACCGGAATAACAGAAATTATCTGCACGAGTTTATGGATAATGGGATATATTTCGATAGTATATTACGGCAGATTATCAATTTTTTTTTTGTTTTTTTTCCATTTTTCCCAAAGTTCTATTTCGATTGCAACAAATATTACAATAAAGAGATCGAACAACACCCGGTTGATTAAAGTAAATGTATATAATTGTAATTGTCCCTAGATCTTTTACTGTTTCATGTGCTTGTGTACTGTCCCCCAGTATCCCCCCTCCCCCTTATCTAAGCCGGTGTTTGTCATAGTGCCATGTCAAAGAGTAGCAGTGCGTTTTAATATTTCAGGACATACGATGAACCTGGGTATATTCATTGAGATCACTGTGAAGGTGTTATGAAATACAAAGTTACATCTAAACATACAACACTTAATAATAACAAAGATAGTAGTTTTACTGTATCTGAAGATCATGATTTCTTCAGACACCTTCTCGGTTGACCTGGAGAAGAACGACGAAATATGACCAAGATGATCGCAGGATCTGAAAAAATAGCAGTACACTCAATGAATCATATTGAAATACAAAATATAATTATCTTCTATCTGTAGATTTTCCTTTTTGAAAGGAAAAATATGACGTATTGAGAAATAATCAGGCACAACTATGCCCAGTTGTGGAAGAAGTAATTTTTCTGTGTAGTGTGGAATGTGTTTGAAATGAATAATAGTAGGTAAGGCTTTCGCGGCCGAGGTTATTAGTAGAACTACCTTTCTTCGGGCTTGAAGGCCGAAGAAATTCCAAAGAACGACGGCCTTCAAGCCCGAAGAAAAGTAGTTGTACTAAAAACTGATTTTATTATTGAAAATCTACTATAAAAAATTCAATTTCAACTCGTGGATACTCAATTCAAAAAATAAATTTCGAGTACGGGAGATTTATCAACTTTGCCTTCATGTGTCTGTACCGGCTGAATCTGTTTTTTAAATTAATGAACTGATATATATATATATATATATATATATATATATATATATATATTTGCCCTCGTACATCGATAGGTCCCGTGCTCAGATGAATAATGTAGTGGAAAAAACGAGTTAACGAACTCACTGAACGATTCTCTCAATATTTCCAGCTAGCATCTGGGAAACATTTTCCATGGAATGGCACAACTCCGAATTGCGAGAAAACAACCAATTAGCCTTCAATAACCTTCCAGAACTTCGAGGAAACAACATACTACGTCAATATATAAAAACAATCTTACAGATATCAGTTACGGAATTGCGCTTGAAATTGCTAGCTCGGATGTTGGAGGTAGTTCTTATTTCCACAGTATCCGGAAAGTACTCCCCTCTTTTTTCTCATAAATGGCTGTCGCTTTGTATCGTGGATTATTTGGTACATTAGGAGTCTTGTACATCGCATCCGTTGAAGACAGCGAAATCATCGTTTTGTATCTCAATTAATATAATTTTCATTGTCCGATATCTTTCAGGAAGTAATTGCACAAGTACAGAAAAATCTCCGATGATTATGTATAAAAGCTCATTGCACAGTTTATTTTCACATTTATCCAATGCAAGTTATTAGAAAAATTAGACAAAATTGGTTTTCGGGGAATGAGTTTCAAATTACTACAGAGTTATCTTGAAAATAGAAAACAATGTGTTAAAGTAGGAGAATTTATAAGTTCAGAAAAAATAGTCAATTATGCAGTTCCACAAGGAACTGTTTTAGGACCCATATTATTCGACATATTCATCAACGATATCTTTCATTTGAAAACAAGTGGACTCATACATAGTTTTGTGGATGATATAGTAATAATTTACAAGTCAAAAACATGGAAATCACCCAAAGAACTTATTCAGAAGACTTCAATAATGTTGGATATTGGTTTGACCACAATTTGTTAACATTAAATTTTGAAAAATCTAATTACCTTCCTCTCACCTCTTATCGAAATCATTTACCCCATCTTGTTCCGATTGAAATAAAAAAATCATGCATTGAAGAAGTAGATCGGATAAAATATTTAGGAGTCATAGTAGACAGACATTTGAAATGGAACTTCCAAATTGAATATGTTATAAAAAAGTTACGACCTTTATTACCTAAATTCAAATTTTCACAGAATATTTTGGATAGAAAACACATGCAAATGATTTATTTTTCTCTAGTCCAATCTCAATTAAATTATGGTATATATCATGGGGGGGAGTTGACCAAATATATCTTAAGTCTTTGGAAATATTACAAAAGTGGTTTTTGAAGATCATATTTAATAAAAACCTAAGATATTCTTCTGATAAATTATATTCTGACTGTAAAATAATGAAAATTGTATTAATTATAGTAAGCACACTCATGATACACGAAATAAAAATGAAATAACTGTAAAAAATAACATATGTAAGTAAAGTGGAGTCACAATTTTTTTTTCTATATTCAGCTCCATTCATTCATGATAAATTACCAAATTCAATGAAAATAACCAAATCGAAATACACTAATAAAAAAAGGGAACACATGGATAACTGAAACTCCTAGACTATATTTCCAAAATATTATTGAAAGAAAATATCCAATATAGCCTGTGTCATGATTATATTGTATCTATTCATTTTCACACTACTATTTATCTTTGATATTAATGATTTTTGTTTATATTCTCATATTCACTTGAATTATATAAAAATCTAATATAATGTTTCCTTAAGTGCACAACTTCGTGAGGTTCAATTATTTATTCACATATTGTTATGTTTTTGCATTGTTATTGATATTTATTGTGAATAAATTGTTATTATTATTATTAATTATCACTTATGATGATCTCCTTAATAATTTTCGGAGATTAGGCGAGAAAAATGTCATGCCAGAACAGTTGAAAAAGATAACGTTATGTACGTATAATCTGAATCAAAATCATCGATAGTAATTGAATCTTTTGAAATATTGTGTGAGAGAGAAATGATTAAATGAAAGTTGCACCAACCCAATTTGAACCAGCACTACCAGCAGTGCTTATGTACCTAGGGTATTAGGTAAATGTTCATGGCCCGAAGGCGACGATCTTACAAACCCAAGGGCCCATGGCTTGAAAGTTTATATGTTGCTTGAGGGAATACCCATCTAGAAATACTCGCGGTCCCTACAAACTTTTATGTCACACTGGTCAGATATCGAATTCACATGTAAATTGGAAATGAAACGATTCATTTTACAATAATTGGCTTGTAATCGTTCCTCAGGAAATGCTATATTCATTTGTTACAAAAAAAATCTGATAGATGTCAGACTTGATTGAAAATGCTGAAGAATTTCGAAATTCCTAGCAAAATTAAGTAGAAAGCAACACATAATTTGATTCCGAATAAATCAGGAGACATCTCCGATGAAGAATATAACAAATTACAGCTTATCCAATCCATCTTAGCACAAAACTTATAACGTATATGCCCAGCAATCTCTGTCAAATATACTGAGATAAAGGAAACAGCTATTATATGTGTTCACTGCGTTTAAATTTATTCCTAGAAGGTGTTTTTTCTTTCGCCATGGTCTACCGTGTGTCACAGACTCATAGTACACCCCCGTTTTCTCCTTTGTCTTTCTAGATAAATTTTTGAAATTCGGAACATTGAATATGCTCACTGAACAGCATTTCTCGACATATCTGAAAGAAAAAAATAACTTCCAATTTTTCCGGAAATGACATCAACTTTCGATTCTTGAATGGGACATCCTGTATATTGTTAAATGATCGGCTAGGGATGATCATGAGGAATCCAACGATACCAGGTTTGATGATGTTATCTCCAATGACTGCGGAGATATCGCCATTTATTTTATCCATAAGCTCAACGAGTAGGAGAGAGAAACTTTTTCTGGCGGGTCAATCCATTTCTCTCTCCCACTCATTGAGCTTATGAATAAAATAAATGGCGATATCTCCGCAGTCATTGGAGATAACATCATCAAACCTGGTATCGTTGGATTCCTCATGATCATCCCTAAACGATCATGTAACAATATACAGGGTGTCCCATTCAAGAATCGAAAGTTGATGCCATTTCCGGAAAAATTGGAAGTTGTTTTTTCTTTCAGATATGTCGAGAAATGCTGCTCAGTGAGCATATTCAATGTTCCAAATTTCAGAAATATAGCTAAAGAAGCAAAGGAGAAAACGGGGGTGTACCCAGAGTCTGTGACACACGTATACTACCAGTGTGCAACTAGAAAAGTATCTGAGTTTGTGCTAAGATGGATTGGATAAGCTGTACTAAACTGGATGGCAGAAGACTGTGCAGAATGAAACGGTGTTGTTTGCATACTTTGGTGATCTCGCTGGAAATTTTTCCCCGAACTTTTCATGGTCCAAATATTCTATGGTAAAGCCCTTTATGGTGAATAGAGATCTTGATATCGCTAATTACCATAAGATGAGCGATGATTTGAAGCGAGGGTCAGAAAGATACCGTCCAAAAAAACTCTAAAGTGCGGACCAGAAGAGACGTTATGAAATTAATTTATGGAGCACCGAATGACACGTTCGGGAGTAATTATACAAGTGCTTCAAAATTACCGATAATTTTCCATGGAAGCATGTTGTCTGAAAACTGCATGAGTTTATTTTCAGTTTTTTTACTTGTATGGAAAATTATCAGGTTTATTTTGATGCACGAGTGTAATTCGGTAGAATATTTCCGGAGTTGAAACAACGACGTTTAAAATTCAGTATTTATACCTGTCAAGATGACAAATGTACATTTTAACAATCGTTACTATAGATACACGGACCGAGCGGGTATTTTTCGATACCTACCGGATATTTACCAGCCCGAAAATGTCCCGCCGGGAATTTATCGCTGTAATTGATCGAAAATATCCCGCTTCATATGGGATTTTTAACATACGATGGAAATATTCGCTGTAATTGATTGAAAATGTCCCGCTTCATATGGGATTTTTAACATACGATGGAAATATTCGCTGTAATTGATCGAAAATGTCCCGCTTCATATGGGATTTTTAACATACGATGGAAATATTCGCTTTAATCGATCGAAAATGTCCCGCTTCATATTGGATTTTTTACTTACGATGGAAAAATTCCTAACAAATACAGTTGCTTCGATATATGGCGTATTTGGTGGATGTCGAGAACAGGCACTTGTAAATATGCTTGTTACCCACGTAGAAGATAGAAAAGACAGTAATTTTTTATCATGTAATATACACTAATATCATATAAAGAGCACACGGGAAAAATCATGTTAGTCCATCTTTCACCAAATTTATATGTATACATAATATTTTTCTTCTCAAAAAGCTACATATTTTGGTACCGAAATGAACGGAAATACCGATAACAGTCACATAGAAAACTTGAATTTGAAAATTCACTTACTCGGTAAGAACGATGAAAGGTAATTATATTGCATTTCGAGAGATATTTCCTGATAGGCCGGTCTGATAGCTAAAACACGTGTTTACATATTAGAAGGGACTGTTTTTCTTGCTAAAAATACATAACTGACTGAGCCGAATTTTAAATAAAAACGCTTTCTTGGATATTTATGGTTTTTGGGCATTCATCGTTTTTCCCGTTTGCTCTTCATATCATGTAATTTCATTAATGAAGTTATTCAGCTACTGCTTCTTGCGTGTACTTTATGTCCGCTAGTACATAAAATATACTTTACGCCCGCATTGGCACAAAGTGCACTGTTATGTAGTTACTAAGCGATGAATAAACAATAATGAACAAGTATGACATAAATCATTTATTTTCTATTGTATGATTTGTACCATCCAGTGTCTCGAAACGAATATTCAACGCAGTTTGGTTTATAAATCTTTTGCTGAATTCTGACGTTTTCAGAGATATTTCGGTGATAATTGGATCGTTGCCATAGCAATATGTCTAACTGCGAGTATTCCGTTGGTTAAAATTCATAGGCGTGAAATATTCCAAAGTTATTGCACATGTGTCATAACAACCGATATGATCATGATGATGATTATGATGTATCATAAGTGCATGACTTTTTTTTTCTGGTCGACTATTTTTTCGAGTTCGTCCAGAAGGCATGGGAGCCTATTCTCTTAGACGGCGACAAATTTTTACCCCAAACATAATCTACCCCTTTACGTGATATTTTTACGTAGAGCTCGACTCCGCAGCGAAATTTTAAATTATGTGTGTGATTTTGAACCAATGTAATACTTGCATTGCTATGGCAACGATCCGATACTACTGGAAATTTCCATGACTCGACTCAGTCATCTGTCGTCCAAGTCCTGGACTAGAAAATCATTTGAATTTTGTCGTTGTATATGAGATGTAAGTCAGCATTTGACGAATTATTCAAACGATGTCAACGATTCAGCCTTGGTCTATTGTCGGTTCGAATTTGCTTTGAATCAATACTTTTTTCCATTTTCTATCATTCCTCTCTTTTTGTAATTCAATTGATTTATCGATGATTTTGATTCAGATTATATGTACGAAGCGTTAATAATTTCAATTTCTGACACTTCTGGCGTGAGCTTTTCTTACCGAATATCCCACGTGCTTGAATTAATTTTGGAAATCATGCTCTAGGAATATTATCGGGGGTTATATCCCGAGTGCACCAAGTTTAATACTTTAAAATGTGTGCTGCACTTCCATAATTTTCAAAATTTTGCTTAGCAAATGACTTGAGTGTACAAAAAATGCCGGAACCGCAGAACCAAAGCGTTTGCTTGGAAGCAAAATTTTGAAAATCATGGAAATTCACACATTTTGGTCCATTCAGCTTGGTGGAGGAGGAATATATGTTGAGATTTTTTCCAGAGAAGCTGTGAACTCAAGAAACATCAAAATCGAACACAGGAACAATATAGTCCCCGAGATAGTACCTGAGAAGTGAACCAAATGCCCGGTTTATTTTGTTCAGTTCAATCGATTGAAAGGTCTAGTGCTTTCAAAACTCTGTAAAAGAAATCTAGCCTTCAACTTTGTCATCGTTTATTCGCATTAAGAGGAAATAATCGGTGAAAATTAATTAATGCAGTTTGTAAGGGTAACATGCTCGAAAGAATACTTATTTGGTCAATTTTGACGTACTGGTATCATTATGGGGAATTTTCGTTTGTCTGATAAACGTTGCCCTAAAAAATCGCCCTGGCGAGTGGAAACCATCCTGGCTTGACATATCATTGTTGGGTCATGACCTGTCAACTTGGTTGTTGAAATTTTAGAACAATTTCATTTTAGTTTCAAGTAGTTTCTGCATAAACTTTTCATACCAAATTTCCCGCGAGCTCGAATTAAAAACAACAACAAAAAAAATACCGGAAACTATTCAAGCTCTAGGAAGATTATAAGTGATTATTTTTCTCCATGCGAGAAAACGATGAAACAATTGAAGGCTAGACTGCTTCTACAGAGTTTGACAGCGATTCAATGCACTAGACCAGAGGTTCCCAAACTTTTTTTTCTCATGGACATTCCTAAAAAATATCACCCTGAAGTGGGGGTGTTGAGAATGAAAAAAGTAGCACATTTTCTTGGGTCCTATTTATTACGCTATAAGGTAGACAGGATTAAATTTCCACAAAATTTATTGTCTTCGCGACATGTTTCGGTACACTGTACCTTTATCAAGCGAATGTATTTAAATGTATGAGTGTTTAAATACATTCGCTTGATAAAGGTACAGTGTACCGAAACATGTCGCGAAGACAATAAATTTTGTGGAAATTTAATCGTGTCTACCTTATAGCGTAATAACTATGGATTTCCATCAAGTAAAGGCCACCTCAGTCCAAAAAAAAAAAAAAAAAATTGGGTCCTATTTATTAAAATTATACTTGTGGTTATACATAATTATAAACATTTCATTGCAAACAATCAAGAATTGACAAAAAATCAACAATGAATTCTGAAATGTAAATCAACGATAAAAGATAGTCATACTTTTAATGAGACGGATGTACTTGATGAATTGACAGCAAATTATCAATATTCGGCTTCATTTTTGTAAGAAGTAATCTCAAATCTCCCCATTCTGTGAAGTTCAATCTGCTCGTTTTTTTTGTTAACAGTTTGTTAACTACACTAGAACTTCTTTCGACAAGATATGACGAGGAAAGCGCTTAAAAAAATACTCGCAATTTCCCATAGCCCAGGATATTTTTCGGGTATTTCTGCCTGCAGTCACAATCTTTGATACCCTCTTTCAAATTTCACCTTCAGCTCCTCATTGGTACTAAGCTCTTCTTGAAATATCACATTCAACATTTCGGTTTCTTCAAATGGTGGTATTTCCATCGTCAGAATATCTTCAAATCGATTCCTGAAGTAATCATGAAAGGTATTTAAATCTAATATTATATGATTGATAAATTACAATAAAAATATGTATTACAAATAGGCAAACACTTACTTTTTCCGGCACTGCAAATACTGACATCGATTCACTCACAGTCACACTTTTATGTTGAAATACCGGAAATGAATGATAATGTTTTGTTCTTGGCATTCGTATTTATACTAATGTAGATTGCAAACACAGCGCAAGTCGCATTTCATTGCAGGCCTAATAACAAGCATCCTGGACGAGCGGGCTCACGGGCGGCACTTTGCAAGTCTCGACATGTTGTACTTTTACCTAGAATTCTATTCAATTCTATGTTTGAACTGAGTTTCGAGTATTTTTAAGTACCTACCTTCATTATGGAAGCCTGAAGATTTTTCGTGGACCCCCACTTACAACTTGTGAACCCCTGTTTTTTTTTCACGGTCACATGGACCCCCGTGTGGTCTCTTATGGACCCCTGGGGATCCACCTGGTCCACTTTGGGAACCTATGTACTAGATCTTTCAACCAATCAAACTGATTAACCAAGCTTATGGCTCAGTTTTCAGGTACTATCCCGGGTACTGGATTGTTCCTGTGTTCGATTTTGATGTTTCCTGGGTTGACATGTTTTCTGGAAATAATCTCACATTTATCCCTCCTTCTCCAAGCTCAATCGACCAGAATACGTGCATTTCCATGAATTTCAAAACTCTGCTTTCAAGCAAACACTTTCCCGTATAATAATTCAAAAGAAAATCCCTCGACCTGCGGTCTCGGGATTTTATCACATTATCATTCACTCTAGTCATTTGCTGAGCAAACTTTCGAAAATCATGGAAGTGCAGCACACATTTTAACCGATTAAACTTGGTGTACTCGGGATATAACCCCCGAATATTTGCTAAACATAATTTCTAAATCATTAAAAATGTTTCTTAAAATTATTTTTTCGATCATGCCAAGATTTACTTCAAAATTAAGTATTAGTCTGCCCACTCATAATATGTGTTGGAATGTAACTTACCCCGACGAACGTTTGCAAAGATAAGACGAAGAATCCTCCGGCGTACAGTTTCAGAACCCTTTGGGATCGAGTCATGAAAAATAGCAGATTTCGTTTGAATCCCTGGGAACAGTCGCGCCAATCGCTGTTGTAAGCACAGTTCGTGAGTTTTGAACTCTGGAAGTAGGTTAAATATTTGAATTGTGTATGTAAGGATCACTAGCTACATTTTGGTGAAAACGCGACAAATATCGGAAGAGGATCTAGAGGGTAGCCGTATTTATAAAAAGCTGCACGAGCTCAGAAAAATAGATGCCGGAAAAAGTAATGTCATTATCATTTATTATCGTGGCGCTCTGGTGCTTTTTGGTTCTTTATCAATGACGAAAAGGCATTCCAATCATGAAGATCGAATCCATACTACTAGCAGCAAGGAATGTTGGTCACTCATCGAAACCGACATTGTTTTACGCAAATTGCAAATAATAATTTTGACCCGAAAATATTTTTATTATTGAAATGGCAATAGATATTTTTACCTCTTGGATGACTTCATTCCCAAAGTAGCACACAATGAAAATTTCCATTAGCATGCAGTACTGGTAGAGTATCAAAGAAAAAAACTTCACGCTGGTAAAGGGTACCTGAAAAAACATTTGACTTTTTGTTACAAGAATCCAATGAAGGAGCAATGAACAATCAGTTTATATGACTAATTATGATGAAAATAAATTTTGTCTAGGAGCAAGTTCCAGTTGAAGATGAAGGATAAAATATATGATATCTGCACATCAACTCATCACATTTTCAATGGAATCTCGCTATCTGTTTTCGATCAACAATTACATTTTTACCTGAAAGTTTCCTTAGCCACATATATGCAAGCATCATGCTAACGGAATATAATATATGAATGGAAATAACACGAGTTTGTCCATTTTGAAGTTGTTTATACCTATTTGTTGAGAAGCCACGATTCCGATAAAGAAATTGATTTCATTCTTAATTTATAAAAATATGTCCCCAAGCAGGGGATTTTGCTGATAATCTCATTTTAGACTCCTCGCTTCAGTCCAGTTACTAGATAATGGATGCAAAATGTCTACTGGAATATTTCATGTTCCTAAACTGTTGAGAGAGTCAGTCGCTCATTTTGGCTTGAGATTAAAATATTATCCCGATGAGTGAGTGAATTGTTAATACACAAACTACTCTTTAATTTTTCTACCTCAACAGGAACAGAACGTGTGAACATTTTTTTCATCCCTCAACGTCAAACAACAGATACATGATGAACTGAAAACTGAATTTCCATTTTCAATAGATTCGCTATCCATTACATGCTTACTAAAGTATTTAATAGCGAAACAAAGCGAGTTACTGAAATACCATTGGAATCTTAATGTTCATACACATATTAAACAACATCAACTTGAAAATTTTGATATTTTCTCTGTTACATCTTCAATAAAATAGTTTTGTTTTTATTTTATTTCAATAAGAAAAGAAAGAGTCAAACCACAGCTCCTTAAAAATTGGCAAAATTGGAATGGCAGAACGTTTTTCCTCCAAATGTACCAAAAATACATTTATTAGAGACCAGTCATTAAAAAAGGATTTGAATTCTGATTAAAATAATTCTTTGTTGAGTTGGTAATCTATGAAATATGTAAAATGTGTTTGTTCATTACGATTTTCATTCTGCCTTTCCGTCAGTATAATAATTTTGGAAGTGATGAAAGGGTTCCAATTTTTTTCTTTGATTGATGTTGGTCCCACTTTCAGGTGCGCAGTGAAACAGCCTGTTTCAAATGGTCGCTTTGTTCCGCTGTGTGAAATACATCATCATTTCTGCTACCAAGATGCAATAAATGGACAAGCTATAAATCAATATCTCTAGTGAAGTTGATAATATTTTTAGTACTTCTGAGCACAAGAGCAAATATATAAAATCGCTATCTACTCTAGGTATTTTTCTCATATTCCATAAACCGTTATGAACTCACCAGAGTCATTTCGAATAGAGTTGTGCAAATGATAATAACGCTCACAGCAAATTGGCCTAGTATACTGGTTGCGAATAAAAATGAGACTTCTTCGGCATATCTGCAATTAAATAAGAGTAATATGAGGAATGGCACTTCTCTATAGCTCATACAGCAATATTTGAATCATTGATACATATCACAATAATAATATTATCCAGGTTGAAACCGGAGTGATTCGAATTGGCTACTTGGATGGAGCTTTTGACATATTATTTCATGTGAACTTATACACTAGATGCATGCAAACGCTGTGTACCCTCAAAACATTAACGTGTTAAATATTCATACTGAATTAACCAGCCTATATTCTATATGAGGGCAGATGAGCATCATGGCAAAATAACCTTAACCGCCCCTTGCATGTACAAACGTTGCCTTCTGTGCGGTGTACGCACTCATGCGAGTGTTTGATAAGAGAAGAAATAAAAGTTTGTTAATAGTCTGGTTCACAAGATCCATTTTAGTGAACTTCTGCTCGAGGGCGCCAAAAATTATTATCCAGTGCTCACTCGATACGGAATGACCTCTAGAAACTTTTTGAAAAATTTCAAGAGAGGCTCGAAAAAATTGCAAAGGTTTCAAACAACTGAAAGATTTTCAAAATTTGAAGAAAGATCCTCAAAGGGGAGAAAATATACTGAAAAAAAGTGACACCACCCGGAACTCTATCACCAATCTTTATAATTTCAATTCAGAGGCAAAAACAGCGCTAAAAGCGGGTGATGTGTGTCCCGCATGCCCTGACCGTTATGGACCTTCAAAGGATAAAAATAATTTTAACCCGATAAATATCTAAATTAAGAAAAAAATCACAATTCTTCTAGACACTTAAATAAAAAAATTTCCGTAATCATTTTATTAGATATACTTTTGTTAATTAAATAACTTTTACAAGTTTAAAATTTACATAATAACCCTGATAATTATTGAAATAAAAACTTCCATTTTTTTCACTTCTTGGAGCTTTTCCTGAAAGGCTTAAAGAGCGATTTCCGTTGGAAAACTGAACAAATTCCACGTTGTTGTTGATAATCAAAGACGTTTAAAAATTAAAAACTCAATTGAAGCATTGATTTTTTTTTATTCAAGTTTATTCGTATTCTCATAATTCGAAGTTACATAAAAATTATTTTTCATAATTTTTAGCTCTATTTGTTTGAAAAATCCTTATGAACAGATATATTGTTTGAGATTTATATAAGTGATAAATATTATTATTTTTGAGAACAGAATCGTTTCTTGGAAATTTTTTTGTTGCTTAAAAACGCATTTGTTGATAATTTTTTGTCACTAAATATGAATATTACGGAACGTTATTTTTTTAAATCATGATTTCTATTGCTCTTCTCTATCTAAAGAACCTTTTTTTTAATTTATATTTCATTCATTCATATATAGATATAAGATATAAATTTAAAAAAAGTTTTTTTCTCAGAATATCAAAGAGTAATAGAAATCATGTTTTGAAGAAATCGTTCCTTGTGTATGTAGATTTGAAACTTGTGAAGATCAGTCAATCAATAATAAAATAATTACAGAATTTTTTTCTATGGATTTTCGTTTTTCGAAGCGTCTAGAAGGTATGTAAATATTTTTTTGGTGCCCTTGGACAGAAGTTCTCTAAAATAGACCTTGAGAATCAGACTATAAGCATTTCTTCATCAAATAGATCCCCTGCTCGTCCTTTAAATGAGTAAGCGTATAGAGCAAATGCCCCCAACTTCATGAAAAAGTATTATTGATAGAAGTAATGGAATAATGTAGATGTGAACACTTTTCGTATAACTTTACTCCAAGTACAATCGCCGCCACTGCTAGTACTCTAGACACTTAATAGAGTGAATTGGAACATTCTGCATAAGTTGGTTAGAAAGTCCAGGAAAATAATACCAAAACTACTGACGTTTAGGGTATGTTCTAGAGAGAAGAAGTGGTTTTGAACCAGCATAGCAGTTCACCCAATTACAAGTCTGCGTCATGACATTGCCATAATGCCTTTAACTCCAGTAAAGGAAGTAAAAACTGGCTGGACTAATTCGAGACCAATTGCAGATTCTTGGAGTAACTTGAATTTTGTTAAGAAAGGTGTCCAGTATCCGAGTAAACAACTTCCGTTACTGGGAAAAAGCGCGGGGGATGGAACTCGATGAATTATCATTTTTCAACATAAAAACATTAATTGCAATTTTTCATAAAAATGCACCCTTTTCGAGTAATAGCGCAACGAAGTGTGTGATTTTTGCAAAAAAAATTGAAAAAGTTCTAAAGTTTTTTGAATTCACTGAAAATCTGTTAGTATTACAAAAAAAATTATATATTACTTGAATGAAGTATTTTAGTTGACAAATAAAGTGGTTTTCGTTTTACTTTTGTACGATCAATATTAAAGGAGATATGACATGGCAAAAATGGTTGCTTAAAGAAAAATGAAGAAACCGGATAGTTCTGGCGTAAATATCTCGAATAATATAACTTTTACAAAAAAAAATGATTCCTATCATTTTGCAAGATGACAAAATCGGAAAAATTTTGAGACCAACCGGAACCGTTTGAAGAAAAGAAGTTAAGGGCAAAATAATTTTTTTTCAAAAATTTTCAATGCCAATTTTCTAGTGCCATATGGGCTAAGGTGCTTGGAAAAAAAAAATCCTTTGGTGAAAAGTCAGAACACTCCGTCCTAAATATGTCCAGCCATTTTTGGCCCTATCGAGTAATTATTGTTTATATTTTGGCTTGCTAAAGTTGGGTAAAATCGTGTATTTTTTAAAACATTTTCAGTTTTTGGCCAGCAGCGTGAACATTATTTATTATAAACAGCCAAATTTTTCAGCATTTATTCCAGTATAGTTATATTTCAATCATTTGTTATAATTTTTCATCTGTAGGCAAATTTGTCCGTTTAAAATTGCCTATTTTATGTTTATAACGGTAAATGCTCTTTTTTGTCGGGCGAAATAAAAAAAAATTGGCCCATTCAATTCAAATGTTGCATATGACATGAAATTTCGGCGATAACCTTAGCTTTAAAATGGTTCCTGGTACATCTCGTTATCATTAGCCAAAAAAAAGTTATGGTCAAAAAACCTTTTTTTTTCCATCAATCACATGAAATTTTTATAGTGAATCCATTGGGACCCTCTATTTATAAGTTTTATGAACATTTTTCGTGCAATACTGTATGTTTAGATGATAAGCCAATTAAATTCTGCTATCAAATTTCAAATCCCGACTCTTGACAGCAGTCAAATAGCCGTCAAACCAAAACTAAGTTACAAAAAAGGTACAAAAATCTAAGATTTGTGCATTTTTTGTTACAATTTTATTATTATTATAAGTAAGAAAAAAATTGTGTTTTTTTTAATTATGTGACGAGGGGTAGTTAACTTTGAAGTCTCCATTACTTCGATTTGACTTCCATAAAAAAAATTGAAATTTTTCAAAAATGGATAAAAAGTGTTTTTCTTATATTTACAGGGGTTTTTGGACGTGCTGATCCCGAATTTCACATCCAAATTTAGATCCTCTCGATGTATATATATATATATATATATATATATATATATATATATATATATATATATATATATATATATATTTATTTATATATGTATATATATGTATATATATATATATATATATATATATATATATATATATATATATATGTATATATATATATATATATATATATTTATATATATATATAAATATATATGGAATATAAATTAAATATATATAATATTCAAAACACATGTTTCAATTTAATTTCAATTCAATTTCACGTTTTTATCATTTTTCTAAATTTAGGGGTAGTTTTCACCCCCCAGGAGGGTAGGGGGTTGATTAATTTCATAATAGTAAATGTACGGGAAACTATAAAAAAAATCTTCCTTAATTTTTCTGAAAAAATGGCATTTATTTGATAATTTTAGTTTTAATTCAAAAATATTTTCAAAAAAACCCTAAAAAATGGTAGTTTTTACGGTTTACAGGGTGTTTCAGAAATTTCTGACATCAAAATCGTAATCAGTGACCCAAAAAACCCACCGGTACCTATTTTCACGAAAATTCATTCAATATTGCCCGAGATATTAAATATTGATTAATTTTGGGCCAAAAAAACAGTTTGGCCAATTTTTACAGCGTTTTGTTTGTCCAGTAACCAAACTTGTTTACTCGGATACTTGACACCTTTCTTGACAAATTCCAAAAAAATTTAAGTTGATCTGAGTGGTCTCGAATAAGTCCTTCATTTTACTAAAAAATTTACTTCCTTCACTGGAGTATTTTTGAAACCGGATTTTTTCAAAATAATTGTAGAATAAATATATTTTCAAAATTTCCTACTAGTTGAAATGTTCAAGAATCCTTTTCACTTTTTCCCAGAAGCAATATTCACAACTGTTCTGAGATAGACAATTAGCAGTACTCCTAAACTGTTTTATACTCAAATAATGCAATATGGTTGACAAATCAAAAACTGTTGCACATCATCGGGGGCGTGGTTGAATATTGAAATACGCTGTAGCCAGATTATCATAGAATTATGAAATATCAGATAATAATCAAAGTGATGTGTTGATTATGAAAGAAGGAAAATACAAATTCTTTTAAAACATTTTCTGTTGATAGGTAGATAGATGTATATAATCCATTGAAAAATAAAAGTTCATCCTTGAAATAGTTCTTTCCCGTGCAATTTTTCCTATATGGATTCTATGAGTTATATGGTCTTCTGAAGATTTTACATTCTGAATACCTACATCCAAACTATTTCGAAATATGGAGATTCCCTTAATTTCATATACTTCAAATCCTACATAGGTATCTGACTGTAGATTAGAAATATTATTCACTACGTTGCACTTAATTTATCCTTCAAATAGCCGTTAAGAAAAGCAAAGGGTCATTATTCCCGCTTTCTTCTGAAGTACCCAATAAAGGATGTCACCAACTCTTGGCAGTGCTCATTTTTTACTCTTCTCGCATTTTTTTGAAGAGCTTGAGACTGATACCGCTATACCATGGTAAGATTACACAGTTTTTCATCACAATATCTAATTTGAAATACAGAACTGTCACCAAACGTCACAAAGTATTTCCATCAATAGACTGGTGCCACTGCCACTGCGATTTCATGCCATCATCGAAGACGTGAAACAGCTTTTGAATTGTGTACGCTATAAGGATGTTGAATAATAAATAATTTGCTGAATAACAACAAGAATTATTAATCAGGAACTTGGGTATTTTTGTGGAGAGATTGAAGTTTCCCCAAAGAAATGATGAAGGTATAGCGGAAATTGAAATCCTGATGAAAATCGGTTAGAAAAATCCTGGAGTTATCAGATCTTGAAGTTTACTATCTTCATTCTCTCTCGAGGGAATTCTGTGCGGACGTTATGTAGGGTGTTATGTAATAGGTGTCTGATATCCAATAGAGATATTTATTTATAAGGTAACAACTTCATGTAAGCATGGGTCTGTAAGCTCTTTATTTTTGTGATACAGGGTATTGAGAATTTATTTTTATTTGTTTTTTCATGAATATCACACTAATAACAAATAAAACTATTCGACTATGCGTCAAGATATTATTTTTGTTATGACAGCACAGAAAAAAAGTTCGCTCGGTTGGATGCATCGATTAATTGAAATGAAAAAATTTCGAAAACGGTTGCTTGTCTTCTGACAAGTTTTTCACGTAAAGATATCAGAAGAATCGATTTTTCGTCTGGAAAATGTGATACATACATGCACGACAAGGTTTTGACTCCCAAAAAGAGACCAAGACCTGTAGGTGGCCTCCCTTAAAATTGAGTGCGAAACTGAAATCAAATTTGAATTTCTCATGTTGAAAAGTCCCCTTGATACCAATTTCTGCCCAATTATCGAGATTAATTTGAACTTTATTCTCGGAAAACAATATAAAGGTACATTTCCGACGCCTTTTATCTCAAAAATGAAGGCTCTGCGGACCCATGCTTATAAGAACTTTTCATCTTAAATGTAACTAATATCGGACACTAATTACATAACACACTGTATATCGAGATAGTAACATGTGACATAACACGTAACATTTACACTTCAATTTGAAATTTTTGATGTCCAAGTCATTTCCAAAGTTTCCTAAAAACTGCTTTCATCCTAGAAAATTTCGATTGAGGTAATATGGTACGCTTAAAAAAATGATTAACTGGTTGTTTGTAATTGATAAGGGTTACCATAATACCATTTAAGTGAATGATTGAAAATGTTTTTCCAACCATTTATAAAATGAATTAAATAATTTCCAGGAACGATTTGGCCTGAATGGTTCATTAAGGAATCTCCGGGTAAAACAGTGCTACTCACTCCAAGATATATTTGTGATGGATCACACATTCCAATAATTTTCTGTTCATTATTTCCTGAAGTTTTGAGGGTATAAGACCAGTTTCCCCACCATTGTTGCCATGTATATCATTTTCAATTTCCTTCATAGCAAATTTCCTAATATTGGTTAAGGAATCGTTGAGAATTTTCAACTGGGCACAAATAACCATTATGAATCCTGAAAATAACATGTTTATTGAAGGTACGAAATATCCACAGAAATGGAAGTCAGTAATGTAGTTGAATTTTACATATCATAGGGGGTTCAATCAATTAGAATGCTGTATTGATAGATATCTGCCTATCAGTTTTTGATAATTTCTGCGAAACATCTTGCACACGGCTTGATTCTAGAAAACGCTATTTTCTACACTATCGTGAAAACATCCATTTTAAAATTCTATACCTTGTTTGTCGCATCTAGGATTTGAAAAAATCCCTAGTGACAACTTGATGTGTTATACACTTTGTGCGACTTCAGTACTGAATTGGGCAGCGGTGAGAGATTTTTTGGAACAATTTTCTACAGACTCTGCCTTCATACAATTCTGTCCATTTCTGTTTTGAAAAAATCTGAGAAGTTTTTTGGAACAATTTTCTACAGACTCTGCCTTCGTACAATTCTGTCCATTTCTGTTTTGAAAAGATCTGAGAAGTTTTTCATTTCTGGAAAACTATTGCTTGAACACTCCTTTCACCAATTCCCTTATCTATTGAAATCGAGTTTATTTTCTATAATGTAAATAAAAAGCAAATCCCATTATCGACTTCTTGTCCTGAATTCTTCGAAGCCCGAAAAATCCTTTTTATAGCAAAATCCAATAATTTTTAGTTGCGAAGCAGACTCTCATTATTGGGAAAAATTGAAAAATCAATCAATGCGACTCAATGAAATGTGCCTTCTGTTTTCCTAACGTTCCTTGGGTGAAGTATAAGCTTCAATGTAATTTTCAAATGAGCTTATGACCTCGGCTGCAGTACCTTGAATGAAAATTTTCAAATAATGAAAACGTTCAATGTCGGAAAGCTTCGAACAAGTATGAATGATATTATTAAATATGTTATGAAATTCCAACCACTGCAGTTGGACTTCACATCGTAGATAACTTGACGTTATTGCTTGTATGTTAATAATGTGAAAATGTTTCAACCGAACCGAACCGATTCTGAACCCTAATCAAGATCTTTCATGAAAGTCGCAATTGCCAGATTAAATCTGTCCATTGACACATTCAATCTGTCAATTGACAGATTGGAAGTCTTAATTGTCAGATTAAATCTGTCAATTGACAGATTGAAAGTCGCAACTGCCAGATTGAATCTGTCAATTGACGGATTAAAAGTCGCAATTGCCAGATTAAATCTGTCAATTGACACATTCGAGCTGTCAATTGACAGATTGAAAGTCGCAATTGCCAGAATAAATCTTTCAATTTACAAATGGAAAGTCGCAATTACCATATTAAATCTGTCAATTGACAGAATAAAAGTCGCAATTGCGAGATTTTTTATTTTTGCAGTGGCACCAATACGCCGTCGTAATTATAGGTACCTCCTAACCTGAACTATAAAATGCTACGGGAAAAGTTCCGAATGAAATTTATGGGTAATTTTATGCTCGACAAATCTGGTTACCACCATTTTTGATGCAACATAATACATTTACTATATTTTCAGCAATAACCATATTGTAAAGAGTCTGGAGCGCTAAAATTAAAAACCTATGCGTTGTACAGGAAAAGTCTCAAATAGAAAAGACGGCATGCATCATTATCTATAAAAAAAGGTTTTTACTATTTTTGTCGTACGATGCGCGGTTCGCGAGATATTCGATAAAACGTGTTTCATATTCGAAAAAAAATAGTCCTTTCTGTGGAATATTGCATTTTGAACCTACATTTTTTTGCTCTGGCGTTTAGACTAATGTTCATGAAGCTGACATTGGCAATTCTGTGTTTCTGCGTCAGAAAAGAAAATGAGTGGGGCTTATATTTATGTTTTGATCATTGTGATCTCATATGAAAATTATCCGACAGCGGCTGCGTCTGAATCTATAGATTCAGCATAATGTGCATCTCGATCTTCTATTCGGTAACCATTTCCAACATTTTTCTTTGTTTCATTGTTTGATCCTACAGGATGAGTTGAAAGATTTTCTTTTGAAATTATCTTTTTCTGTCTGAAATATTTGATGAATTCTATAGTCAATATGTTCAACTCAACCATCCTCCTTTCATCTTGGACCAGCAGATAATTACTGAATGAAATGAAAATTTGTATAACGAGATGCAACTTTTCCTTTTCAAATAACTAAAATGTGGCTTTCATTCTTATAGTTATAGTAGTATTTTAATTGAAGGTGTCGAGAATACTCAACCTGAATATTGAACGCCCTTGAAAATATTTATAAGCTCATTTTGGGGGTTAAGTGGTCCAGCATGGCTTGTGTTCAGAGCGATGCTGTATGTGAAACAATTACTTCTGGTAGTAGTGCCGTACAGAAATCCATGGATTTTTCTGCATTTTCTGAAAACAATACATTTTCAGGTCCATTAATTTTGCAAGGTAATGGTACTATCATCTTGCAGAAAGTCGTTCAAATACTTGGGTGGTAAATTCATATTTTCCCTGGTATATGTAGTCAATTGTATTGCTAAAAACCTACGGAAACTGAAGCCTACTGTTTCGTTTAGCAGCATCGGTCTGAACATGATTCATGCTGGTCCATTTAACCCCCTAAAATTGTGTTATGGGCTGGTAATGATAATACTAACAAAATATTTTTACCGAACACTTACCTGCTATCAAACAATCTGCACTTAAATCCGTAAGGCCACCTATGACGGTAGCAATTATTTCATAAAGGAAAACAATTTCAAAACGAGGAGATGAATTGGTTCTGAATGGGACCCAAGCTGCAATCGGGAGAAAAGCATCACCGCCTTCTGTGAAAGGGTAGATCGCCCAAAAGGTACAAGTGAATATACAACCACCGTACATCAATCCTGAGATAACCTTCGAAGTTTTGATGTATTTTCTCAAAATTTGGCGTTGCTCCTCAGACTTTGGTTTGAATTCTCTCCTGCTGGACAGGTTCGCTAGTTTGAGGATTTTTCCTTGATGTCTGGTTATAACGTAGAATTTTGCGATCGACACCAAATTCGATAAGGTTAGAAATGATGCCGTGACCATTGCTTCCAAGTCGCCTAAGCTGAAGTACAAGTTGAGGACTTCACCGATTACGATTCCAAGGAAGAAGAAACCTATTCGTCGAAAAATGAGGAAATAGTTGTGGAACTAAGACTGATAATGGGGATAGAGGAATAAGAAGAAAGGAAAGTCAGAAGGGGAACTGATCATTGTATTGAAATCATTTTCTTCCAATGAGCTTTCCACAAGAATTTCATGAATTTATAAAATATATTTTTGGTAACTTTTAGATATAAAAAATCAATATTATTCCGATTGATCGTTTAATACCGCCGTGTCTGTATTCATAATATCCCGAGAGGCAGAGTAAGGCTGCAGTCATAAAACTATCCTTGGAGAAAGGAGAGTCAACAGGCACACAAATTTCGCATTTTTTCTGTGAAATTTGGGAAATCTACTTTCAGATCGTTTTGTCTTAAAATCGTGCATCTAAATTTTTACCGATTAATGGCATGATTATATCAATTTGTGAATGTCGGACATTTCCATCACGAGTGATTTCGATTGTAATGTTGACACCTCCATCAGAATTTCGTAAAAAAATGCTAAATTTCGATCCGCTTCTTGTCGTCGTTCAATGTCTGTTTATTAGCAAAAACGATAAATGTTGGTATATCGCACAGCACCTAATTTAGAAATGAATCTTTGGATAGATTAACTTACGCATTTTGAGCCGTCCAATGAAGGCAGATTGTGGCGCTCTCTCTTCATTCGGAAAGTATTGTATGAGAAATAGAGAAGCGTTAGTAACGGCGGTTCCTTTAATGTTTGGTGTCCCAACTCCGATCCGATCATTTTGAGTGATAAACAACCTAATTCACTGAGAAACACGGGCTCTCATTGGTATACACAAAAAAAGTACACACTCTTACGTTCTATTACAGTACGCGGGCTCACTGTGACATATGAAATTATAGTGTGACGTGCATCTTACTTTATTCAATTTTCATTTAAGTGTTCCGGAAGCGGCCACCATTAATTAAGAATACACGTTTATTCTAATTGGGCCATTACCTACGACGACGTATTAGTACCATTGCATAAATAAAAAATCTCGCAATCGCGACTTTCAATCTGTCAATTGACAAATTTTATGTTTCAATTGACAAATTTAATCTGGCAATTGCGACTTTTGATCTGTCGACCTCTGGATCCAAAAAATCTAAGGAGTTTTTCACTTCTGGAAAACTGTTGCTTGAACACTCTTTTTACCAATCATGAATCAATGTGACTCAATGAAATGAGCCTTTTGTTTTCATAACGTTCCTTGGGCGAAGTACAAGCCTCAATGTAATTTTTTTCTGGATTTTCAAATGGGGTTATGACTTCGGATGCATTATCTTGAATGTTACTTATCAAATAATGAAAACTTTCAATGTCGGAAAGCTTCGAATTAGTATGAATGAGATTATTGAATATGTTATAAAATTCCAATCACTGCTCATATGATCTGTTGAGTAATTAATACAATTCAATGAATATACTTTGAGACGTTAGTTTTATTTCGAGAATTCTTTGACATCCGTCTATCAAGATAACATCTAAAGTTCCAGGCTCACTTCATAATAACAACATCGATATACAGATGGATGTTTCATATGAATCAATGACTATCCTAACACAACATCAGCGATATCAAGAGCTTAAGTTTAGCATTATTAGCATATAGAAGTACTCCTCTGGAAAATGGTTTCACACCAGCAGAATTATTAATGTCAAGAAAAATAAAAAATTGTTTGCCAATACTGCCTAGTAAGTTGCATGAAATTGTTGATACACATCCATCTATTTTGATTGAGGAAAAAAGGAAACAACAACAGGCACATTATTACAATAAAAGACATAGAGCGCATGATTTGGATGATTTAAAAGATAATGATTCTGTCTGGATAACTGATCTGAAAATGTATGGCAAAATTCTAAAAAAATCAAACACTCCAAGAGCATACCTTGTTCAGACGCGAAGAGGTATATTCCTTAGAAATCGATTGTTTTTGGTTAAAGCACCTTATTATGACTCAAAACTCTCCAATGTTACTCAGACACTATCAAATAATGATCATTATAACGATATATATGAATCTGATTATTCTGAAATGGTTTCAAATCCAAATGAAGATATAGGAATTAATGAAACATGTGAGAATGAAAATTATGAAGGGAATGTGTCGAATGGAAGTAGAATATCAGATGATTTTGATAGAATTGAGGGTAAATATGAGAGTACAAGTAATGATTCTTTAGAAAATAGTCAAATAGGTGACAACAGCAAGGTTGAGGAACGAAGTGGTGCGAATGTTGAAACAAAAAGACACATTCGTAAACCGAAGTGGATGGATGATTTTATTATTTAATGAATATTTTTGTGTTGATTGGTTCTATTTTTTTTTTAAGAAAAAAGGGAGATGTTGTGTTAGGATAGTCATTGATTCATATGAAACATCCATCTGTATATCGATGTTGTTATTATGAAGTGAGCCTGGAACTTTAGATGTTATCTTGATAGACGGATGTCAAAGAATTCTCGAAATAAAACTAACGTCTCAAAGTATATTCATTGAATTGTATTAATTACTCAACAGATAGTCATTGATTCATATGAAACATCCATCTGTATATCGATGTTGTTATTATGAAGTGAGCCTGGAACTTTAGATGTTATCTTGATAGACGGATGTCAAAGAATTCTCGAAATAAAACTATCCGCTGATTCACCTTGTTGCTGTGTTCTGGAATTGAATTTGTATCTTTCGAAAATTATGTTTCTTTTTGGATTGAAATATTTATCGAAAGCGTTCAACATTTCATTATACGTTGTAGGAATTGTTGAAAACTGGAGTAATATATCTTCACTTTGTTCACCCATTAGATATAACAAAATATTGATCTTCTCTTCATCTTTCTTCACTGATAATCCTGATACAACTAAATACCGCTCGAATCTTTTCTTCCATTGACGCCAATTCGATGGAGAATCGAAGGTAAATTTGTCTGGGCATGACACATTCAAATTCTGATTATAGCCAGAACTGTTAGTACTTCCAGTTGTATTTTCCATAGTTTTAATGTTTTACCACTGCCACCATGTTGAGTAATTAATACAATTCAATGAATATACTTTGAGACGTTAGTTTTATTTCGAGAATTCTTTGACATCCGTCTATCAAGATAACATCTAAAGTTCCAGGCTCACTTCATAATAACAACATCGATATACAGATGGATGTTTCATATGAATCAATGACTATCCTAACACAACATGATCCATGAAAAGTTGGATTTTTTTTGTGGGTAACTCGACGTTATTGGTTGTATGATGATAACGTGACATTGTTTCAATCGAACAATTTGAACCCGAATCAAGATCTTTCATAAAAGTCTCAATCGCCAGATTAAATCTGTCAATTGACAGATTAAAAGTCGCAATTGACAGATTAAATCTGTCAATGGATAGATTGAAAGTTGCAATCGCGAGATTTTTAATTTTTGCGATGGCACCAATACGCAGTCGTTATTACCTAACAGCTTTCACATACGATAATGAACGGTTTGTAATAGTGGTAGTAGAAAAAAATGTATATCGTATTGAGTAGGAAAATGAATTCGGTAGACGGCTTTGGTGCTACCAAAAAGGTTTTCATTCGATATATGGAAGTGGAAAGAGGAAAATAGCAGTCGATTTGAAAGAGCTCAATGTTGGAAAATGATTTCAAGATTTTTTCGAACCCGAACACTCACCTAAAAATATCAAAACTCTTATAGTGTAGACGAACACAGTTTTCATTGAATCGAATTCAGGATACATGATACCAAAGAAATAAAGAAAATTGAAATTCACAATCACGATATCACGAAAATTTATGTCGTATGTATCCATTTCTCACCCGAGTTCTGTGGCAATAAATCTGATCTGACAGAAAAGATCTCCCAGCTGAAGAAAAGATCTTAACAAACCAATCATTTATTAAAATATGTTCCAGTGAGAGGGAAATTATGTGTTCGACCTCATGGTCTGCACCAGAAGACTTTTCCATAGTAAAATTTCATGAAGTTTTTTTTCGATAATTGCGATAATTTCACAAAGTTGGAACTTATCATTCTTCCTACCTATTTTCTAGAACTCACGAATGACCTGTTCATAATAAATATTCAATATAATGACATGAAAGAGAAAATTACAGCTCGAAATGTTCCAATACATTCACAAATATTTTCCACTCTTTCAGTCAAATTGGTAGGGATGATGGCTATATTTTCACTCGGAAAGTTGCGAACTGAGTGGCATCTAATATAGAGTGGAAATTGGAATAATGGAACCTAAATGTAGTCCAGGGAAAAAGTGCATCCTCAAATCAGGTATGAACGTATTCAAAGAAATACGTCAAAAGTTCTCTTGTTTTTAAACATTTAATTCCTACCAGGTATTCATTCCTCTTCTCGTCATGGCTGAACGGTCTCTTTCACGTGGTGAAATGAGCACCTGGGAATATCTCCGATATGGGATTCGAAAATAGAGCTGAAATATCTCGAATTCCATTTTCAAATGTCGAACACATATCTGACAAATAAACAATCAACTTCGGTTCCTGGTAGTTTATGGTAATAATATTCTTGTTTCTGAAATGAATGCTTTTCATGTTTTGTGTGCAGAATGTTGAATATTCGACGTTTCGACTTTCATGCTGGAGCCATTATCAAGAAAATACAGACATATCTCTATCAATAACGCAATCTAATGAATATATATATAAATAGATTATCAAAATCTCTGGTCTATCACAATTTGCATTCAATTCGAAATGACCACCACAAGATAGCTAGCTATTTCTGGCTTTGGCCTTCATCAGCTGTGGGGTGGCATGGTCCTCCTATCGAAGACAAACTGTGCTAGATATCCAGAGGATTTGAAATGAATCGTGCCTTCACTGATGAAGGCCAAAGCCAGAAATAGCTAGCTATCTTGTGGTGGGCATTTCGAATTGAATGCAAATTGTGATAGACCAGAGAATTTGATAATCTATTTATCAGTTTCCTGATTCATCTTGCTTCATATATATATATATATATATATATATATATATATATATATATATATATATATGTTAAACTAGTCAGCAACGACTACCCTCTTATATATATATATATATATATATACATACATATATATATATATATATATATATATATATATATATACATCCAGCTATCTTCCTGGCGTCTTTTCACAACTCAATCTCTGAGCGTCCGTCATGTAGTTCTCAAGAAACCTGTAGTTGTACAGATGAATATTTTCAAGATTCATACACGACGTGTCATGGAAACTGTTTGGACTTTGTTTTTCGACTATAAATTATTGGAATTTTCAATTGTCCATTCCTTAGCGTCCTTTCATGGAGCCCCCTCTCAGCGTCCAATATATTCAAGAGTTTCCGCTAGCTGGCGTCCGCTTTATATATTTTACTTTCGTCCTTCCGATTCGTAAGCGCCCGGCGATGATGCCAGATTAAACCATAACGGCAATAGGTAACTTTAAGATGCTACTCGTGGGATGACTTTCTGAGCTCTGATATTTTGCTTTGATACTTTTTTAAATTCACTATGTACTTGTTATTTTTATCTATACACTCATATGTGATTTGTTAAATATATACAATTTATGTAAAACTGACTTTTTTCACAGCTTATAAACATCAGTATTAATTGCCACACTACCTGTGGTCATGTTGTTCGTTATTTAGCTTTGTATTAAGCTTACTCAATACCAGTCCCTACAAGAAATTATATATTTATCTTCAAACATAACTAAATCATGACATGACCACATATCTGGAAAATGGCCCTAAGAATCACATTCCAACTCATAAAAAATAAATAAATATATTGAGAAAAATTTATTTGTGGAGATACTCTATTATAAAAGGGTACACGGCAAAGTGTTCACTTGTGTTTGTAATGAGCAGCCAAAATGTATGTTGAGAGGGGTGCCAAACATATACAGTGTCATCCCCAAAGTATGCACCATATGGGAAACTTATTTATTGAGGGTTTTTCGACAAAAAGTTATTCCTGATAAGAGTTTGTGTATCCCCTAAAACTAACCATGCACCAACAAAATACAGTAAAACACACGTAATATACGAGGAGCCTTCAAATATTTGATTTTGAGACAAGAGTATTTTGAAAAATCTCGGAGAATGTTGTTTGGAAAAGTTGTTCAGCATCAAAAAATACATCCAGATTCGAAGGCATGGCCATCTAAGTGAAGTTTTACTTTTTTACCCATTTTCTTCATAACTATTTTGGACAAGAAAATCTCCAGAAAATCAATGAGTTTTTTCCAAAATACCTATTTTATTTTGACGTTTTGTGACTTGATATTATCGAATATTAAGTTATTGTTAGAATACTGTATAATTTTCAGTAACATTCGGTGTCAACAAAAAATAAAAATAACCTTGCACCAAAAACTTAAAAAATTATTTACCTCTTCAAACAAATTGACCGTGGTTGACACCTTACTTGTGTGATTTGTAATATTACAGCCTTCTAAAATAAACCGTGGTATACAGGATGCTGTCTATTTATCGTTTTAACAAATTTTTGTTTTCGTAGTCCCCATTTGAGAAAAGTGGGTAAAAAATTAAACTTCACTCAGATGGCCATGCCTTCAAACCTGGATGTATTTTTTGATGCTAAACAAGTTTTCCAAATAACATTTCCCGAGATTTTTCAGAATAAGAGTACTTTACTATTGTCTCAAAATCAAATATTTGAAGGCTCCTCGTATATAACGTCTGTTTTACCGTATTTTGTTGGTGCATATTCGGTTTCAGGGGATGCACAAACTTTTATCAGGAATAACTTTTGGTCCAAAGACCCTTAATAAATGAGTTTCCTATATGGTGCATACTTTGGGGATGACACTGTATAGGGCTAGAATTGGTAGTCTTTTTTAATTAAAAAATGTTACTACAGTTGCCACTGTACGGATGGATATAATAATGACTGAATAAAAATTTTCATGATTCCACGCCAATATTTGTATAAGAAAATACGAAGTTCTGAGACACTGAATGATATTAAATATTTTTTGTGGCCCAACATACCCGAAAACAGACGTAGCAACTTATCGCACCAAAAAAAAATCATGCAACTCGAAAAACCTGCATGAATACATGCAATTTTCTGGAGTTTCAGGTGTGAGTTTTACAACAACAGCAACAAAAGCATAACCAAACCTTCCCCTAAGTGGAGCGTTAGGCGTTAGCACTCGAATCATTCAGAAAGAAGTAAATGAAATTAATGATAACTCTTCAAATAAGATATTTCTCGTTCAGAAAATATCGAATTTCAAAATTTCAACACTACCTTTGACGAAAAATGCAAGAACCGAATTTATTTCACCTAAATACTGACCGTTTTATTCCAATAAATTTATTCGAGAGGTTTCTTTATTTTTTAATGCTGTGCATATCCTTCGCATATATTTTTTTTAATTTTTAGAATGATGTAAATTTGCTACTGTTATCGCAGACTTCCATTGTCTGAGTTGTTAGTATCAGCACGACGCGACGTTTCAATCGATTCAGAATTTCCGATCGTTATTGAGTATACTGACTGACCACCTGAGTTAATAAGACAACATTCATAGGGCTTGCGATTATTGGCAGAACTCCCTGTTTTTCTGATGGGACCCTACCTAACTTGGTATTATTCAATAACAGGTAATTTTTATCGTGTGTCCTGTATCTGGATTCACTACAAATTGCCATCGACTCATTTATAACAAATGTCAGAGAATGATCCTGCATGTGATGCACAAGAAATATTTTTTCACAAAATGGAGCTCTCCCCCATTACTTGCTGAATGTACGCAATTACAAATATCATATAGAATGACAAATATCATAGAGAATGACCCTGCATGTGATGCACAAGAAATATTTTTCCACAAAACGGAGCTCCCCTCATTACTTGCTGAATGTACGCAATTACTCGAATGGCACGTTTCCAGGTCCCTGGGTAAACGAAGGTGTGCAACTGAGTGGCCCTCTTGGTCGCCCGACTTGAGTCTTTTAGTTTTTTTTCAGCATATAAAACCAAAGTTCACGTCACTCCGAAAGATCCAAAGATAAGCGTTCAGCAGTGTGCACATTCACTTAACTAATACGGTATGTTTTTGGGTTGAATCAAATAAAATTTTTAATTTTTTGTCAAAAATTGTCCTTCTGACGTGTATTCGGATTTTATCGAAATTAATTTTCCAGCCTCTAATGCCTTGCGATATATTTTCGATGAGCCACCCTGTATATGACATTACATCACGTATCCGGAATGAAAAACAAATGGTTTTCAAACCAATTTTTTTTTACCACCATGTATCAAAAATACCGATTATGAATTATTTCGATTCATTCAATTCATGGGGGCTAGTTGATGAATGATCTATTACACAATCCATAGAGGTTGTAAATAACGAATTGAAATTAATTTTTTGTTCTCCCTGTTGTGAGGTTCAAACCAAATAGTTGTAAAGGATATTGGACACACACGACATCCTATCACCACTCTAGCATGATATCCTTAAAGGAAAAGCCATCTGTATCACTACTTTTGTTCGGGTTTGGAGGTCGTCGTTTTTTGGAATTTCTTCCTGACGTTTTGCTGGCGCGAGTGGCTAGCCTTTGAAGAAGCTAGGAATGGTGTGGTTTCCCGCGAAAACCTGAAATCGGTTTATCAAATATCACTCACTCTTCACTCAACGAATGTTTGTCAACAAATACTGCACTTTTTAAAACACGCTGCCTTCTGAAATCAGCCCCTATTCAGCGTTGCCTCTTCTTCAGAAATTGAAAGACGCTTGGAAATCGACGGTCCGAAAGTAATATATACCTTTCAATGAATATTCAGAAATGCTCCTTGCGTCGCTGGCGGCAAACCTGATGAACTAATAATATACAAAAGTATTCAAAAAATTTGCACAACTATCAAGAAGGCGTCCAACGAATTTTCAAATATGTGAACTACTCTGGTGCTCTGAGTTCAGATTCTACACAGTTTCTTCAGAGCGTCCATATATGGACGCTCTGTTGGAGCCGGACGCTTGGAAGATAGTAATTTGTTAATGTACGGACGCTCGGTAGATAGTGGTATGCTTATATATATATATATATATATATATATATATGTTAAACTAGTCAGCAACGACTACCCTCTTATATATATATATATATATATATATATATATATATATATATATATATATATATATATATATATATACATATATATATATATATATATAGAGAGAGAGAGAGAGAGAGAGAGAGAGAGAAAGAGAGAGAGAGAAGGGTCTCTTGACTGGACTAGTTGAAAAAACTGTCAAAATTTGGAAAATCCTCATGCAATGAAAATTAACCTTGGGGTTGCAGTCATAAATTGAGTTTGCCGTTGAAATCTTCATATGAAATGGGCTGAATATTTTTATAATCTGTTGAATATTGTCTATATACTTTTGGGATGTTTCGAGATTTCTCAAATTTCAAGAATTGATTGAAATAGGTGACACATAAAATAGTGCTAATTGAATTGAGATAATTATTTGTACGCAAAAATATAACACAGCCTCGAGACTTCTCTCTGAGGGCCGCTGAGGAAACCACATAATGAGAATTAGCAAGCTAAAAGGTATTTCGGAATTGTGAATAGACAGTGGTTTTCAAAGTTGTCTGGACTGTAGTATACCTGTTCGATGGAGTGTAGACAGCGAAGTGTGTCTTCAATTTTGTCATATGGAATAAAGTATTACGTATTTCATAACAAGAATCTACATATACAATAGTGGCGACGAGGATGGATTCTGAACAATTCAGTATTCTAATCAAGACTCTCACGGAATCATTACAATGTTCACAAAAATCCAATTCCCCAGGAGTTATTCCTTCAGAACCTTTTTGCGAGGAAACGGAAACGTGGGATATTTTCATCAAGAGACTAGATAATTTTTTCAATATGAAAAATTTCACGGGTACCTTGGAAGAGATTGACAATAAGAAGAGGGAATGGTTGATACATTCCATGGGTACAAAAACATTGCAACTTCTATATAATTTGGCTAGTCCTGACGAATCAAAAACCAAATCATATGATGCTCTCCAATTTCTTATTCTTAAACATCTGAGGCAGCAGTTTAATAGTGGTCTCAAAAACTCTAGTTGGTTGGAAAAATTAATTCAGTTGAAAGAACCAAAAAATACTTTTTCGATTGTGTTCAAGATGCACTAGCAATAGAATCGGCTCACAAAGATCCAAAAGAAATTCAAGCAATGCAATCATCTTCGATGTCAATGTCTCAAAATCAGCTGAAATTCAACCAAAACTTCAAATGGTCATCTCCGAATCCTTTCAAGCGCTTTTGTTTCCGATGTGGTGATAAAACGCATTCAGCAAATATCTGTAAGCACGTCCGTTCACATTGTGGGAAGTGTGGTAAAGTTGGACATTTAGATGCCATTTGTAGAAATGGAAAACCAATGACAAATCATCAAATTATCAAACCTACTAAGAAATTCGTGAAATCTTATAATCAGAATCAGATACTTCCAGTGATTCAACCAAGTTCTAGTGAGGTTATTGTGAAAAATGATTCTGATGATGAATTCTATTACATCAACTATATCATAGACTGACAAAATGGTGGAGGCTTTCGCGGCCGAGGTTATTAGTATAACTACTTCTCTTCGGGCTTGAAGGCCGTCGTTCTTCGGAATTTCTTCCTGACGTTTCGCTAGCGCGAGTGGCCAGCTTCTTCAGAGGCTTATTCATCTCCGATGACTAAACAGTTCGATTTCTCAAGGCGTATTTATATTGATGCAGGTAGTCTGGAGTGTTAATTACTTCTGTCGGGTTCGGGGAATAATCATCATTATTAGTTGCCGCACTACCTGCTGTGATTTCATTAGTTATTCTTGTTTTCTTCAGAATCGGATTCCAAATTCTGTTTAGAGTCAACGCTTCTTCCTTTCTGTTAAAATTGTCCGCATGTTTTTGGATCTCTATTGCCTCCCGCACCAGTCGGCTATGGTAACCCTGGTTGGGGGCAATCAGTGTTGCATTTTCGAACAGAATCTTGTGGTCGCCCTCACTCAATGCGTGTTCCGCCACCGCCGATTTGTCGGTTTGCCCCAGCCTGCAGTTCCTTTGATGCTCTTTGAGCCTTGTACCCATGGATCTTTTCGTGGTACCGATGTAAACCTTCCCACAGGTGCACGGAATGCGATAAACCCCTGCCGCTGACAGTGGGTCTCTTTTGTCTTTAGCAGACCTGAGGCTTTGCTGGATCTTCTTGGTCGGCTTGAAAACTGTTTTTATGTTATATTTCCCCAAGAGTTTTCCAATTCTGTCATTGACCCTCGGGATATATGGCAGATATGCATTCCCAACTACCTGAGAATCCTCCCTGTTATGAACCGTGGGACTCTTCGGTTTCATGGCCCTGTTGATCTCAGATACACTGTACCCATTCGACCTCAAGGTCACTTGAAGATGTTCCAGTTCCTGCTCTAGATGTTCTGGTTCACAAATTCTTCGGGCACGTTCAGTTAGGGTAGATATGACTCCTCTCTTTTGACTGGGATGGTGGTTCGATAGTGCGTGCAGGTACCTATCCGTGTGCGTGGGTTTTCGGTATACTTTGTGGGTTAGTCTAGCGCCACATCGTTCAATCAGAACATCTAAGAAGGCTATCTGTTGGTTCTGTTCGGTTTCCATGGTGAATTTGATGCTGGGGTGTTGAGCGTTTAGGTGGTCCAGAAAAAGGTTCAGAGGTTCGTCGTCTGGAAACATGGAAGGGACTCAAGAATCTAGCGACGAAACTATCTGTATAATTTACTCCAGAAAAATACTGCCTTTCAATGGACAGAACAACGTCAAAATGCTTTCGATCTGATGAAACGGGAAATTACATCAAGTGAAATTCTCTGTCCATATGATTCTAACTCACCACTAGTACTGGCTACAGATGCAAGTCCCTAGGGACTTGGAGCAGTTCTCTCTCATGTTATGCCGGATGGCACTGAAAGACCGATTGCTTACGTTTCCAGATCTCTCAGTAAATCAGAAAAAAACTATAGTCAGATAGACAAATAAGCTACTTCGATTTTTTGGGCTTGTAATAAATTTTTCCGTTACTGTTATGGAAGAAAATTTCGACTGATCACAGACCACAAACCTTTAGTTTCTATTTTTCACCCAGACATCTCCCCAGTATGGTGGCTACTAGAATGCTTTATTACGCTTAATTCTTACAAGGTTTTGATTACGAAATTACGTACAGATCTACAGAAAAGCATGCAAATGCAGACGCCTTATCTAGATTACCAGAAATTGCAAACACAACGCATCCTTCCATTGATACAGTAGCACATTACCGATTACAACAGTTGTTAGTTTTGCCAGTAACGCATACAGAAATTGCTAAAGAAACGCAAGCGGATCCTAGTCTGATGAATGTCTACAAAAGTTTACTCGAAGGAAAGAGAATCACTGAATTTGGATACGTTGGTAATGATTTGGAATTTTCACTTACACATGGAGTTATTTTAAAAGGGTTGAGGGTGGTTATTCCAACCATTCTGCGGAGAAAAATTCTGAAAGAACTTCATGAAGCTCATACAGGAACAGTCAAAATGAAAGCGCTAGCTAGATCTTACGTTTGGTGGCCAAAAATTGACTCCGACATTGAGCAATAAGTCAAAAGTTGTATACCATGTCAAAGTGCACAGAATAAGCCGATGAAGGTACCATCTCACTGCTGGGAGTACTCAAGCTCTACCTGGCAACGTATACACATTGACATTGCTTGTCCTTTCATGGGTAAATATTTCCTGCTAATGATATATGCATTTTCTTAATGGCCAGAGATAATTTCCATGACGTCTATGATAGCATTAAAAACAATTTCCATCCTACGTAATCTTTATCCCCGTTATGGTCTACCAGAAATTTAAGTTGGCGATAATGGTCCAACATTCAAATCGCAAGAGTTCGAACTGTTTTTGAAAAGTAATGGTATCCTGCACAAGTACTCGGCACCATATCATCCAGAAACAAATGGCCAGGTTGAAAGATACGTCCAAACAATGAAAAATGCACTGAGAAAAGTGACATCCCACCGAGATGATTTGGATTGTAAATTGGGCAACTTTTTTATGCAATACAGAAAAATATCCAATTCAGCTACTGGAATATCACCTGCCATGCTTTTCTTACAGAGAGAAATTCGTACAAAAATTGATTTGCTCAAATACAATGAAAATCAAGAAAACACAAATTTACTTCGATCTCAAATGAAGTATTTCATTCCTGGTCAACGAGTTCGAATTCTAAATGATGATAAAAGCTCAAAATGGAAATTCGGAAAAATTGTTAAAAGAGAAGGTTCAATACATTACTACATCGAGGTCGATGGTAAGTTGTTGTGGCGACGACATGTGGATCAAATGGCGCCAACGGAAGTGGTTTGGTCGGAAAACCACAGAAATGCCCGATGTTGCTCTTACGGAAATATGTCACCCAATGAAGACGTTCACATACCTGCCAGTCAGGGCTCGAATCAGGAAACAGCGAAAATAGGCAGCGAACGACAGGAAGGGATTTCTGTTTCACTAGCGGAGAATGAAGTATCAACTTCTGACTATCCATCCACAGAAAATTTGGATAATAAAGATCAACCAACGAATGAAGTAGTGAGGAGAGGTACGCGAGTGGGAAAACCTGTGCGAAGATTGGACCTCTGAATAAAAGGAGGAGATATATGTTATATATGTTCATTTATATTTCACTCTGTATAGATCATATTTTACCGATGGAGTGCAGACAGCGAAGTCTGTCATTGTGTCATTACTTTTGTCATATGTATTTTTCGAATAAAGTATTACGTATTTCATAACAAGAATCCAGATATACAATACCTGTTACCTGTTACCAATATGAATAAAGAGATTTCTCGAATGAAAAACAGAGTTCGAATACAATTTTCAATAGTTGATCGAATAACTACATCAAAAAATTATTTCAATGGGAGGGATGGAATTGTTTCCTATGTTTCGCCATTACAGTTTCGACATCAACACAAACTCGAGTTCTTTTATCTCAGTGCCTTTGGTATGTCCAATTGATTTCGGTATTAAGGGCCCACTGTCCGCGACCCACCAGTGGGTCGCGACCCATATATTGGGGAACCCTGGACTGGAAGATTTGTGATTTATTTTTGATTTTATCACCATTTTAGGAAAGATTCGACAACCTGCTTGCTGCAGAATCCAGCTCTGCAGGCCGAAAAAATTCTACTTTTCAGTTACTCTATAAATTCCACTTTCACAGCAAACGTTTCCATCTTACCGATCATAATTGGATTTGTCTTGCTTGTTTGTTTTCCGTGGATTATGTTCAGCTGATTCGCATCCTAAGAAAGTGACGTTTTTCCCGAATAATATCTCTGGACAATTGTTAAAGTACTTATAGAAACATTTTCTCCCGTTATTCATTAAATTCTACCTTGAGATTTGGGAAGCTTGATTCAAATTTTTTCCTTATTCCTTATGATGTTCTCACCACTATACTTTCAATTCAACCAAGATGCATATAACCCTGGTGCGTCTGAGAAAACCGAAGCCAGAGCTTATATTTTTTGACGGTAGATAGTGACACAGGTAGTGATACAAATGCGATTTTCTCAGGCTACATTTCCAACCAGGCGGCAGCTTACGAGTGAATGTCGATACCGACGGTCTTATTGGCTGAATCCTCACGGGACTTTTCTTCACCAATACAAAATATGTAAGGCCAAGTTCGTCTAATAGAAACCTATCAATTTTTTTGAAAAGTTTGACACTTCGATTTGAATTTGAAAAACCAGTTCATATTGTGAAAGTTTTTCATTTCAATAGATTACTAGAATGTCAGGATCGAGCCACAAGAAGTAAAGATATTCGAGGTAAATTCTCCATACAGAGACAAAATTCCATAATAAAACGTCAGGAGCTTCACTGAAACTTCCGAATCCGAATGTTCAGATTTCTCGTCACATCCTAGATATATACTCGCTATGATTTTGATAGAATAGGTATACCTTGAACAACTGAAATCGATTTGAAATGATATACATCGGCTCGTAATCACGTAACAATTACCTTTCATTTTTTGAACACTATGAATAAAGAGGAAAAATTACTTACCTTCGGTTCCTCAGATATCCACTATACTTCCCAGTTTCACTCACAACCATTGATTAGGAATATTCAAAATCACATTCACAGATATTTTAATTCATATTTCATCAACTCGAAAGCGAAAGGAAAAAGCATCAAGTTATGATTCATGACATAACCTATAAATTTGATTTGATCGAAAGGCGGGACCGTTGACGTTCACGGCATCACAGATTAAAATCAGGGTCAGGGTAGGCTTCGAAACCAGATTCGTGAGGTGTGCCTCTGGTGACAAACTCTCGATGAGAGTTCTTCAGTTATATTTCTTCAAAATCAAGAATGCCAGATATCGAGAGTTTATGACTACGATTTTTCAGGTATAACTCAACGCACCAGGGTTATATGCATCTTGAATTTAATATGGGTATTTTTTCAGGAGTCATTATGTTGTTCATTATCAATCAAGATTATCATCTAAGCCCAAAATTTATCACTTCCGTTGTTTTATAAATTCACATTTTCACTTTCTTGTATAGTTGTTAGGTATTTGAGTTCAGGCTCTTCGATTCTAAAATCAAACTCGGAGAAATTATTTTTCTGTGCGATCAGGTTTTTTCATTTTCTCAACTCGAGATTCAGGGTCCAACAAGTTATTCTCCTTTCATATAAAAAATTTATAATAATTCAGTAATAACGCATGTATAATAATTTATATTCCTTCCTCATGCACTCAAGAATAATTGTGCGATTTCAATAGTTGAATTCGTTGGGTGGATTATTCTGGTAACAAATATGAAAAAAAATATATTGTGGAATGAAACGCAAACACCAAACAAAGAATTTTCGTCGAAAGAGTAAACTAGTTCTCACCTGCCATTAGAGTATCCATTCCTATATTCACGATTCCGTTCGTGGTCTGGGTCAAAAGCTGGTAAGTGAAAGCAATACCAAAATTTGTTGAAGAGTTCACGTCGAACGGGAACCAGCCGGGCAATGGAAGATTTCTATTACCTTCAATGAAAGGATAAATTCCCCAGAACGAACAAGTAGCAATACCTGCTAACCAGAAAGAAATCGATATAATCTTCGATTTCTTCACGAAATTTCTCAGAATCAGTAGTTGTGTTGGTGTTTTAGACCGGAATTCTTTTCGGTTAGCCTTACATTCTAGGGTTAAAACCCTTTCGCTGTACTTGTACAAGTATGAGTATTTCAGTATTTCTGAGAAGTGTGTGAGGAGAATGAAGGATGCTGAAGCCATTTTCGAAATGTCTCCTAGAGTCATGTAGAGGTACGCCAATTCGCTGGTGAATAACGGTACGAAGGTGACACCTGAAAATTATGTTGGTAACAGAATCACTGGGGGCATTTGGGTGATTGGAATTATAAACATGACATATACAAAATCGAATATATTTCCTCCTGACACACTACCACATTCACAATTTAGAAAACTGAAAAAATGGAAACGAAAATTCAATAAAAGATCAACAACTGAAATGTTCTGGTCTCTTCACCAGTATTTCCGATCTTGTTCTCCTTTCGGGTTCTTTCTATTTCTCTTACGTCTCAATTCTGATACATTGATCGGAACATCGATCGACTGAGTGCTATGTCGATTTTCGTCCCTTCCTGAAGAGTGTATTTCGGAAGAAAAATTTCGTTGATATGGCCGAATGATCCCGGAATTGGTTATTTTTATTCGATCAATTCTCGATATTTTATCCCGCCCTGGAGATATTTCCAAAATTATTTCTGTTGGCAAATCAATCTTTCGGGGTCAGATTCAATAAAAACCAGAAGTCCTACTGAAAGTTTTACATTTACATTCACATTTATTTATTAACTTGAGGTCATTACATAAATAATGAAAGAAGTGTCGTCAAATCAGCATACAACAGAAAAATACATATACATTCACAGCATTCAAAGCACAACAAAAAAGATATATTACATATTCACGACAAAAAAAAAAAGAGAAAACAAGTACTCAGCGGGACTGACAGAAGACAATGAACTCCTCCAGGCCATAAAAGCACCCCTCAACAAGAATACATTTTAATTTGGTTTTGAATACCTTTATTGTCAGAGCCGACTTTATATCCGGGGGTAGCATATTGAAAAGTGGAATACCAGCACCTTCCGGCGACTTCTTGAAATATTCATGATGGTGTTTCATGGGATAGATATTCTGATTATTCCTTGTAGGATATGAGTGGATGTTACTGTACTTAACATATTTGGCTCTATTCTGCCATTTATATGTCAAAATCTTGTAAAGATATATTCCAGTTAAGGTGAGAATTCTTTCTGATCTGAAAGTTTCTCTGCAAGACACTCCATATTTTAAGTTGAACATTGTTCTTAGTATTTTTTTCTGTATTATGAATACACGATACATCTGAGATGCTTTACGCCATGAAATTATGTTATAACACAAAATTGAGTGAACTGATGCAAAATAATATTGTTTGAGAGCTATTTCATTGAGATTCTCTTTCAAAGTTAAGATTGCGAAATAACATTTGTTCATTCTGGAACGAATATGGTCTATTTGACTCATCCAGCTCATGTCACCCTCAACCTGGGTTCCCAAGAACTTAATATTTTGTTTGAAAGTTATAGGCTTTTGATGCATTTCCAAATTCATTGGTTCGCTGCCTCGATATGAGCCTGTGAACTGCACACATACCGTTTTATTCAAATTTATTGTTAAGTGATTTCTATTGCACCACGAGACCAACTCGTTTACGACTGTATTTGCTTTAATTTTCAATTCATTTGTTGTTTTCGAAGACACGAGAATAGTTGTATCATCAGCATACATGAATGGTCTTCCCTCCGATATATAAGAGAGGAGATCATTCATGTACAGTTGACCCTCTCTTCGTTGGCCAGTATTTACCAGGTCCGCTAGATACTCGCTTCTTTCTGAATCGTTTTTGTAAGTTCTCTCGTAACGTTTGTAAATATCTGTAAGGCCGGATTAAATGGATTCCTTCTATCTTGTCCAAGTCTGGTTCACGTGAATTTCCGATGTCCTGTGGCAACATACTCAATGAGTTTGGCACCACATACGTATTCATTTTATAAATTGATTCAAATTTCGAGCATTTTCAATGAGACATTTGAAGAAGGCCAGTTCCCTTTGGAATAGATAGAGAAATGTCCAAAATTGGTTCGAAGATCACTGAAAATTGACTATAATATTTGCATTCGAGGGTCGATTTCAGATAACCGACAAAGTCTTCAAGCAAATTGGATGTATCAAACCATGACTATGACTCTTGCGCTTTCTCGCTGTCACTCATCGATTTCGATCACGATTGGTTTGGGTGTTTCTGATATTTGATTCACATCTTCATGGAGACCATTCAACAGGTATCGTTAAAACTACTGAGCATCTTGTTGGGCGTAATCTTCTTTGATCAACTTCGATCGCAGCACCTACCATACTGGATATGCTGGTATTCATATCCTTCATATAAGAGTCTTTTATCAAATATTCCAGCAACCATCTAGTCTTTGAAAGACGATGGATAATCCTATTGATGATCTTTGACCAAAACATCAATTTTAACGTTTTCGTTTGGATTTATTGCTTTATTTGATTTAAATTTCTCATAAGTGTTTTTTCTGCAACAGGTTAATTATATTGACAGTGGAAGTTCGAACCAATACCCACTTTCCATGTCGTTTCATTACTTTGAATAGTTTTGTCTAGGTCTCGACCAGTCTTCGTAAAAAATTTTCGCAACTGTGTTTTTTCTTTCTTTCTTGAGGTGACAAGTTCTGTGTACTTTTCTGTCAGGCTTGCCAAATGTTGATTATGTAAGTTGAAAAAAGACTTATCATTCGGAGGATCTGACTTTTTTCCAACGTTTATTCATTTTGTGACAATCTATCTGAGATAATTTTTTCATGACATTCCAACACTAGATGAAAATTAAGATGCCTAAAAACCCTGGTGCTGGGACTTATACCTATGAAAGTTTGGGGTAAAAATGGCGACACATGCCTACTATGATAATAGGCATCATGACCTCTTGATATCAAATCAGTTCAGATTTGCAACTAAAATAGTTACAAATTTCCTAGGAAACGTATAAAACCCGACATGTCGTCTGGATATACTTTCACTTTTGGACGCATAATTGTTTTCTTTTCATTATATTTCATTTTTCATAAGTATGACATTAGATTTTGCTCATTTTGTTGACTACTCAAATCAAGGAATATAGTTTGTCGATCGATCGGTTGACTATGCACTTCAATTCCAATGGAACGCAAATTTCAAAACCGAGTCTCTCCATGAAAATTGGGAATATTTCTGGGAAGAATGTCTGAAGGTGTTGAGTAACGTGTGCTTCTTTGGTTTCATGATGCAGAAATGGGGCAAAGTTGAAAATCGAAAAATTCTGAACTAGGAAAAAGCGCCTCTTTTTACTTCCTCATTTGTATTCTACACATCGGAATACAAGTTTTTGTGGGAATTGTTTTGAACGTAAAGATATATATGATAACAGAAATTTACATCGAATCGAAAGGCGAATCATCAACTCTTCAAAAAGGAAAAAATTTCGAACATATTTCCAGAATGCCTCAAGATCATTGCATGAATTATAAAATAAGTATTATAGATCACATATAATATTATCCTAGGGTACTGCACATCGCAAATCAACTCAAAACAACAACAATTAGAGAACCCAAAGTCGTCTGGAAGCGGGACCCATCTTCCAGAAAAAAAATTCAATGAACATCAAATCATTCGACGTTGTTTGTAATGGCTGACAATTGGCGTCAACTAGTGATGAAATTGAGAAACACTCAACGATACGTAAAAATGAAGTAAAAGTGTCGCCGTATACTGAAAAATATTGCATCAATTTCAACACCAGGGTTTTTAAACATCTTAATTACAATTATAAACATGACATATACAACATTGAATATACTGTGTCTTAAGAGACTGGTTTGATCTAATAAGTCATCCATCTACCGATACCAGAATAGTAGTACTAGTCAGATAGTATTATTTTTTTGTCATCTGAATAACGAGAATATCACACTTGAGATTGAAATTTTTCTTAAAAACCATGAATTGATGACTGAATGATATCCATGAAGGATTATCGATGTGAAATGAAAAAAGTTAATATATTTGTTACCTTTGAAATACGTGTCACAATTGCCCGATGATTGAAAAATATACATTTTCATAAATTTCGTTTTATTTTGCGTTCCTGAATATTTGTAATACCTACCCGATATCAAACTCAGTTGCCCTTTGGCAGTTATGTGTCGTTTTTCATCAAATTTTGAATTGGACAGCAACGAGGCTGTTATCGTGCAACATGCATAAACCCTGGTGTGTTGACTGATATGCTTTCGTTTAGTCAAATCCTCTCGATCTGAGAAGCGAGAGCTTCCATTTTTTAAAGGTAGGTGATGATGTGAATGCGATTTTGCAAAGCTGCAATTTCAATGAAGGTACAGCTCACAAGTGATTTTCCTTTACCAATAGAATCATTAGTACACAAAGTTTGTGTTGACAAGCCACCTTATAGAAAGCTAACCTCTTACGGACAAGTTTGACAGTTTGCTACTTCGATTTGAACTATTCGATATTTGAATGCGTTTGAAAGTTTCAATTAACACAACATTCTATTCCATTTAGTTTTGTTCATTTCATTTCACGTTGTACTTCTCATGCATTTTGGAGTGTTTGTGGTGCTAATAGTGTCGAATCTAATTAATATACATATCCATAATACATTGAGTAGCTACCGCAGGTAAATTATTTCTCAGTGTAGGAAAATATATTATAGTTTCAACACATATTTCAAAAATAGAGTTTTCAAAAACCCAGAATCAAAATTGATGTCAATTGATAATAGATCGCGAGATTATTCTGACGAATGATGAAAAAAACTTCACACCTTAAATGACCTTTTTCAACTTGATTGGGTAGAAGTTGAATTTACCGCAGGTAAATTATTTCTCAGTGTAGGAAAATATATTATAGTTTCAACACATATTTCAAAAATAGAGTTTTCGAAAACCCAGAATCTAAATTGATGTCAATTGATAATAGATCGCGAGATTATTCTGACGAATGATGAAAAAAACTTCACACCTTAAATGACCTTTTTCAACTTAATTAGGTAGAAGTTGAATTTGTGTGATTTATTGATTGTTTTCCAGAATTCCCCTGCTTCACATATTTTTCTAGCATTGGTGACGATTGTTGTTGAGTGCCTAGTAAAAAAGGATGCAAAGACAATAATTTGAAATCATGTCTTTTTTCGTGCGAGTGTTCTCAAATGCCTTTACCCTATAGAGCTGCCGTCAGGCGTGTGGTGACGTTACGTTAGCAGATTCATGAAGTGCGCCTCTGTTGGCAATATCTCGAAGGGATTTCTTCAGTTGATATTGTTCGAAATCAAGAATGACAGAGATCGAGAATTTGGACCTACGATTCATAAGAAGTCAACGCACCAAGGGTTTTTATGCAACTTGTTATCGCATTAAAATGAAATCGTCATGATCCGGACTGAAACGTCTGTGATCTTCCTAGCCTTATTTTGATTGGTATAAAATTAGGTGCTTACTCACATACAAAGAGGAAATGCAGAATGTATCTATGCACAGATTTAGGCTGTGGTTGAATCACTCCCAGAAATTTCAAGAGTCTCATGTTGATTCCTACGATTTCTTTAAAGTTCATATCATATTCTTGTTCCATGCCGGTATCAAAGGTACTGCACTGAACCAGCCCGGCAACTGTGCTTCCTATTAGACTTGGATTTCCTCAGAAATCTGTTTGTGGAATAGAATAGACAAAAGTGATTTATACTGAAACGCCATAAGAAATTATTAATTGGTTATATTGATAATTAGTGAGTAATTAGAGGAGGATTGGTTTGTTTATGAAATAATTGCCTGGTTGAACTCTGTTATTATCTGAGCGTTCCCTTATGTACATTTGGATTGTTTCAACCCAAATTACAGATTCTATCAAAATTGAATCCATTATTGAGGAATGAAGTTTGATTTTCAAATCATTCGATAATAAATTTTTTGTTTATTATCACTGATATCAATCGAGTTCATTATAAATCCTATTATGAAAATACCATGCGCTATCTATCCGTTTATCTAACTTTCTGTGTGTCCATGTTTGGATCTCTTTACCGTTAATATCTTCTGCTTGCTAGATGCTAAAACAAGGACATCTTTGATTCTGATATCTATCGAGTCCAGATTAGATAAGATTCAAGTGTGTTAATTTGTTTTGACTCCCATTAAGTATTTAAATAATTGATCATCATCAATACTGAATTCAGGACATATTCAGGAGGAACGTTTGAAACCTAACCTTTGAAAGCATGGGAATTATTATTATTGGTGTGAAAGTGCTTTAATAATTACTAAATATTGAAGAAGATAATAGGCCCCTGGAATGACCCAAGATACTTGACCAGGATTGTGATTTGATATTTCTGTATGAGAAAGCGTTCTACATTTTTATTCCACGGTTTTGAAAGTCTCACAGGAAAGGAGTCACTTCAATTGGAATACCTGTGAATTTTTTCAAGAATGTGTTGGAAAACTCATTCGAAAAAATGCCAAACACTAAACCACTAACCACTGACCAAACTCCCTTTCCGTGTAACTTCGTGTTTGCTTCATAACTGAGATAGAAATTAATGATATTTTGGACTATTGTGTATATTCCGTGGTTGTTTATCGATCACGACATATTTAGGCGCTGTTTTGAATCACGTAGTTATATTGAAATTGTCAGTGTCATACTTTTTCCATAACATAAATTAATAAAAATTGGATACGACGCGTCATTTTCGGGATATATAGAGGTATTGAAATCTTAAAAAGGAAAAAAAATTCCAATGAATTTGGTTCATCCATTCAAAATGAATACGATTTTTAAATGAATGATCACGGTTCCAATTCTATTATTTCCTACTAAAAGGGCCAATGTATCGGGAGTGATTTCATGCCACTCACATAATTCTATCCTGAATACCCAATCTGAAACCCGTTAGCGTATGTGTATCGACCGAAATTCTCAGGGAATTGGACCTTGTTGCTAACTCTCTACTTCTATCCTAAGATGCTCAGAAACCCTGGTGCATCTACTGATTCGATATTGATTAGAATTGCTTGGCGAAAAACAATCGACGATTATGATAGCTTCCTAATTCTTTTATAGAGGGCGTTATATTAGAATTTTCGAAAATCTGTCAAGTGTTGGTTTCAGACTGACGTAAGTTTGATGTCATTGTTGTCAATCTCTGTTTGAATTTTTGTTGGTATAACTTTATTCAAAACTATCTGATATTGTTATTCCTTTTAGAAATTGAGATTGAGAATTGAAAGAATGAGTGCTTCTGGAGCATTATACATTGTGTAAAATCATCTAAAAATCAAGTACTCCAGTGAATTGATTTAGCTCACGATAAGATGCTACTGATTAAGTTGTATATGAATTTCAACGTTGAAAGATTATTTAGGATAATACGAAAAAAACATTCAATTTTAACCCACCTTTCATATGGTAAAATATTGTCTTCACGGACAATGGGGCCAGATGATTCATACAATTCTTCTCTTTCTCACAGAAAATCCATACATATTTTCATTTTTTTTTGCCATCAATTATTCAATATGAAAGCCTTCAAATCACAAAGTCGAAAGTTATATCGAGGTGGAAACATATATACCTTGAATCTTATCAGTTAAAGATTAAAAACGAAGTATTTTGAACCATTGAACCAAGAAACTGTCTATCACTTTCAGTATACTAGCATATTTGAAAAAATAAGAAACTTTGTGGTACATTCTCAAGTGAACGGAAGTAGATGAAAACATTAAAAAGTCGCAGTTGACAGTGACAGGTTGTTAACGGTACAATTCCACGTTACAAACGCGTTTTCTGAAATGCATTCGATTGGCTGTCACGACTGTCAAATCTCACTAGCTGAATAATGAACAGTACCTACTACGAAATAGGGGCATGGCCCAGCTCTTCAGGTTGACTGTCAGTAATTCGATATCTGAAGTTAAGCAACGCCGAGCGCGGTTAGTACTTGGATGGGTGACCATGCAGGGAAATACCGTGTCGAAAGCCCGTACAGCTGCAGCGAAATAGCATATCATAGTTCGCAGACAATATATCAATGAGCACAAGATATATTGAGGATATGTCGTCCTTCGGAAGGGACGTTAAGCCGTCGGTCCCGAGTCCATGGATGTTGGGCTCGTTAAAGATCCCTACCTCTGGTTGGAATACCAGAGGGTTCAGCAAAATTTCCGGTTGATGGAAGTGTGCTCACCGGCGTCGGTGATTGGCCTTGGTAGCGGAAATAGGCCGACGTTGAATTAAGAAATAATAAAAAAAAAATACTACGAAATTCGCTTGCACATTCTTGTCTAGTGGAAATAAAGCTTCATATTATACATGACGGAAAGCCATCTACAATAGCGATCTGATGTTTTTAGAATCTCAGAAATGAAGCAATCAGTTTTCCCCAAGTTTATCCTGAAATTATACAGGCATAAGTCGATACACTAGGGTTTCTAGACATCTTATCCTATCCTCAGGATGAGCATGGGTGTCCGCTCACCCGTCAACAACAAAACTTGGGAACAATATAATAATATACAAGAATTTGAGCAAGTTTGCTTATGAAAGAAATACTTAAAAAAATCGATTTTTGATCCTCTCCCGACAATATTAATCATGTACTGAAAATATCGTGTCGAAAAGTAAAATCTTGTTGATCCTCAACTTTTATATTTGTGCGGATTGCTGTTCATAAGGAGACGATAGCTGGATAATGAAAAATGCCGGACTCTTTTCCAGTCTATTTTTTATTGGTGCTATCTTTATCCGATTCATAATTCCGTTGTAATTGATATGTTTTCCAAAAATTCAGAAGGAACTGTTTATTCCAAGTCTGGGTATTTTCCTACCGTGTCACATTTTTCTGTTTTGGTTTGGTTATAGGATATTACATATCGTAGCAGCCACCTTGGTCTTAAATTGATATAATACTTGTTGTCACGTAAAAATTCAAGCGATGAGATTGAAACAATGTTAGCATCTTCAGGAGAAGAAAATGTTGATAATAATAGTAATTATATAAAATTATATGAATTTAAATTATATAAATAAATCAGATGCAAATTAGATGTATTGGTTATAAGGATCGAACAGAATGTAATAGAATTTGAATTTACAGGTAAGACGCGAACACATTCAGATACATGCACTGCAATTCCTTGTCCATGGGTCAATAACTTTTCTTTTCCAATGAAAGGAGAGTGATTAGGTACATAGCTGAAGTGAACGGTTTCAACCCAGAGATAGTTGATAAAAGAATAGAAAATGTGGATTTAGGGGAACACTTCGTAAATATTCGACTTTTCAAAAAGATGAGAGAAATAAAAAGTTTATAGTAATCTCATATGAACCTCAGTACACTAGGGGACCTCAACCGATATTCGATAAAGTGAATATGATTATTGCATATACAACTTCTCACAAATTACAACAGCTTCTTGATAACTCAAAAGATAAATTAGAAAAGTCGAAGAATTCGGGAATTTACGAAATCAGTTGTCAAGATTGCAACAACAAATACATTCACCAGAGCCGAGGATCTATTAAAACCCGTTAGGTAGAAAAATCCAGTGTCGCCCAACATGCTCTGAACAATGACCACAAAATGGTAAAAGCAATCTTAAACTGATCAAGTGCATGACACAAGAATACTCGATGCATGTGAGACTCTAGAAATAGCAAAATGTAAAAACAGCAAGAATGGTGACAGGGGACCAATCGCTTTCAGCCCGCTTCTCAATCCATTGTTGAGAAAGTAATCAGAATAATCAATAATGCCAGATAACAGACCAACAAACTTTGCAGGTAGTGACTGCGCTAGTTCATTACCGAGAAATTAATTAGAATAAGTAGCAGTAACAAACAAAGTCCATATCGGGCCGGAAAACTTTAGGTATATAAACAAGTAATCCTAGTTTTCAGATTTAGTACCATTTTTCTTCTCCTGAAGATGCTAACCTTGTTTGCGAAACGCGCGTCGAGTGCCAAAATATCAGTTTGGGGTGTTAGGGTAATTGATCTCTAGAAAAAGTTTCAACAAAGAAATTTAGTTGACTTTTTTGTATATCTTATAAGAGATCGACTTAACTAATTATAAAATGAACTATTTTCAAATAACATATTTTGGAACCGAAGACGACACCTTTTCCTTTCACGACAAAATAACCGAACCACTTTTACTTTTATTTACTTCGGATTATATAACAACGCTTGACCGGGGAATCCAACCAGGTGTGGTCGATTTAGTCCAAGAACCAGGTACTTTTTTTCTGCAATCTTCTACAGAATTGATATTCTTGTTGGAAAATGTTCGGGGGTGTCCCCTGAATGTAAATTCAAGTTGGCGGGACGGGGGGGGGTTGAGCTTCAGCCGCCATCTTGGAAAACACGTTTAATCGAATATCTCGTGAACCGTGCATCGTACGATAAAAACGGTAAGGATCGTTTTTGTAGATAATGAAATTCTCTGCAACTTTTATTCAAAACTTTTTTTTGTATAAAGCATAGGTTTTTATTTATGGCGCGCCAAAATACTGCCATTTATACTGTTTCATCAACCGTTCACTATATATTTAGCAATAACCATGCTGGGAACAGTTTGGCGCGCTATAAATGAAAACCTGTGCACTATACGGAAAAAAGTTTCGAATAAAAGTTGAAGAGAATTTTATTATCTACGAAAATGATCCCTACTGTTTTTGTCGTACGATGCACGGTTCACGAGATATTTGATGAAACGTGTTTTCCAAGATGGCGGCTGAAGCTCAACCCCCCTGTCCCGCCAACTTGAATTTATATTCAGGGGACACCCCCAAACATTTCCCAACAACACAATCAATTCTGTAGAAGATTGCATTATGAACCTACTTTTTTTGCTCTGGCTCTTGGCGTAATTTGTCTCGAAAATGAATGACCCTGATCAACAATGGAAGTGATCTTGTTTATTTCGTGTTGGATGAAAGCGAAAGTTATGATTCATGGTTTGGTAGACTGCGATTGTGAAAAGGAATTTCATCTCGCTCCCAATCAAATAATCCATGGACAACAATGTGTATCATATGTATGGACGAATCGCCGAGACATGTTCATTATTGGTTCCGTTGCTTGATATTTTTTGTATGAATAGTGCATCACAAATTTCATCTCCTCCGAAGAGGGGTATTATTTTCGTTAAATTCGAAAAGCATGAAAATAAAAAAAAACAATAACGTCAACAAATATTCTTCGCTGACTTCCTGCCTCAAATTGAGAATTTCTAGTTCAGCTTTCACGCTTTGCAGATGTTATTAGTATCAACGAATTGTGAAGTTGGGAAGCTGAATACACTTTTTGGTGAATGAATCGAAGGTTTTTGTATAAAGTGTATATTTAAAATTTGATTCTATTGCAAAGCGCTTTCGACTTTCGTCATCATCAGTGCTAGCTCGTCAGGGTACAGGAAGTGTCTTTGACATAAGAGCTGTATACATAGTAAAATTTGATTTATATAAAATTAATCTAGTTAAACCAGCGAAAAGCGTGCTGGGAAGTTCAGGCCATGTGACATGGCAGTCACATGGCCTGAACTTATGTCAAAGATACTTCCTATACCCTGACGAGCTAGCACTGATGATGACGAAAGTCGAAAGCGCTTTGCAATAGAATCAAATTTTAAATATACACTTTATACAAAAACCTTCGATTCATTGACGAATTGTTACACCCTCTTCCGTAATCCACGAACGAAACTGTAGAAACATAAGAAGAAACATGCTGCCAATTTTCTCATATTGAGGTTTCACTTGGAGTCTTATTTCGTATCGACCTCTTGCAAAGGACTCCTTACATAATATTAGGAAAAAAGTCGTTCCGTGAATATGATATGGTATGGCGATCAAAAGTTTCAATGGTTCCGAAGTCCGGAATGCACATCTTTGGTCGCTAGTGTCCGCCTAGGTAAAGAAATCACTATGTCGGAAATCACATAGAATGTACCACAGGGACAATTTATATCAACGAAATACTTCATCGTACGTTGGGTGACTCAGATAAAAAAATAGTGGTGATGAGGTAGTTATAGAGTGATGAGGTGGGTATAGAGTAGCTCTATTCTATATATCTACACTATTGTACCTTTTTTAATTCATCAATCGAGTTTTTGGGAGTTTTTTCGTTTAGCTTGCGGAAGTGTGAACCTGGCGTCACATACGCTATTTACACTGACACTGAACTCCATAAAACACATATTACGTGGGAGCAAGTACCAACCACCTATATTCGCACATGTAGATGTTCACAAATTTGTGATATTTTCGTACTCGTACTTCGTACTCTTAGTGCTAGTTAAGACAATTGAATTTCGTATCCTGCAAATATGTTGTCCTTAGCCATAACTTCAACTCCCACTTCAAGCCATCAAACGATGAAATGAATTTATCAAAGCTACAGCTATTTTATGAGTTGATGATACTCTTCGAATTACCCGTTACGAGATTCAATAATCCATTTTAATTTTGGTAATGAAAGGTGCTTTGCTGGTATCTCTAGTGATTGAATCTCGTTTCCGTTTCAGAAATGTTGGCATCTTTAATTCGATTCACAATGCGTAAATCTCTATACGCGATCAATCACAAATATATTGCCTTCTTTAAACCAATCCCTCATACAACAACCCAAAAAATTTCAGAATTTTTTGCAGTTTTTTGTCTATCATTCAAAAACTATCTATCCAATAGACAAATTTTTACCTACCTAGTACATACAATTTCAATCAAATCCAGCTCTCATTTGAAATGTTTCCAAAAAAAAAGATTATTGCTCCATCTGGGTAAAATGGCAAGTCGTTCGTAAGAAGAAAAATATTATGGGAAAGTCTCTAAGCCTTTCCACTTGAACATTGCCTGATCAATTTATCCTGAATTTCAGTAGGAAAACTGTAAATAAGTTTTCACAAAACTTTGCTTTATGTTGGTTATTCTTTCTTGTCGAAACATTTCCATATGAAGTTGTCAAATATTTGAATTGAAATATTTTGGTACATTTTTTCGAGGAAATCTTTTATTACTGATTTTTCCATTCTGTTGTGAGACATTCGATTTGTAATATTGTGACATACATTCTCTTGAATCATTGCTGTGAGTTCATTATTCATTCATTTTCAAATATTTTCATTGATTGTGACATGCCTTACTTCTATGTGCAATTAGTTGCCAAAATTTCCATTGAAAATAATATATCCGATGAAATATAGCATTAAAGAAAAATAATTGAAAAAATGTAATATTCAGAAGATGAAAAACGAAATTAATAATAAAATAATTGAAAATTTTGAAATTATAAAGAAATGAGTTCAACCGGCATTAAAGAAAAAATCATGAAGCATGCTGAAACCAAGTTTCATTTAGTTAAGTGAACTCACGACGTTTCGATTATTGGTATACGTTTTTCTTCTGATGATTAGTCTTCGTGAGAACACTCAACTGGAAACTTGGTTTCAACTTTTTGATTTCCTTTTTGCTATTGTTTGATTGAACTATGTTTACATTTTCATATTCAATATTGATCTTATTTTTCTTCTGCTCTTTCACATGATTTTCTAATCATTTCAAATTTTGTTATTGTTCCTATAAATTTTCTCTTTTCGATTTAAGTGCTTTTCAATTCAAATTGAGCATTTAATTCCAATCCAAATTTTTTTTGATGATATGACATTAATTTATAGCACTTCTTAGACAGCTGATGCGTTCACTTTACTCGAGATTTCAATTTCACATATGAGAAATCCATATGACGTACTTCTTAGAATCAAGTTGAATAAATAATTATTGATTATTGCCAAAACCCATTATACTGTGACCCACACGGCTTCCTGAGTGGAGTTTTAGTCTGTCTGATACTTGCATTTCGGCACGTTCCAGTTTGGCTTGAGTTAGATGTGTTCACAAATTCAATTCTAGTTTCAAACAGCTTTGGCATGAAATCTTCGTACAGATTCTCCTCTGAGCGTGAACTCAAATTTGTTCAAACTGCAGGCTGTCATTTTGGAGAAATTCACAAATCGAAAAAAGAACTTCAGTAAATAATTCAAGCTTCACGGAGAGTATAGGTGATACTTTATAAATGGAAATTCAAAAAAGCGTCTTTGAATGTTCTGAAATATAAATTTTTGTTATAAATCCATAGTATGTTTCAGTTGTGGTTCCGCACGGAAAAAAATATATGAATTCAGGAAATATGAACATTCAGAAAATATTTTTCATTAGTTATTTGGTTTGCAGGAAACATCAAGATATACATTTCACTGGGATTGAGCAATTCGGTGAAACATCAAATGATCCTTAATTCGAGGTCTTATTCCTTTGATTCCTGGATTCGATACATATTTCTACTACTAAAATGAACATGAAAACATTATCTCGAAATGATTTTAATTTATGAGAAAAAAAATTAATTCAATGAATATAAATAGTGGACTAGATGTATTTTGAATGAATGAAACAATTTCTCAGTACTTGTATCCTCCTTTACTGTGATATGAACCATTGTCGTGATATTTATTACTTCCACTATAGCCGAAATCGGAATGGGAATAACCAGCTGAGTATCCTGATCCAGATGCATAGGCGTGACCATTTCCTGCATAGCTGTTCGATCCATATCCACATCCGGATCCCCCCTCAGTAAACTGATTCGATCCCAAATTCACTCCATGACTTCCTTCGAAATTAGAACCGCTCCCACTTATAAATCCACCTCCAGAAACATATCCGCTATTTCCAATGTAAGAACCGCTGCCGCTTGCATATTCTCTTCCAGAAGTGAATTCGCCCCCGGAAGAATATCCACCATTAAAACTACCTCCCGAATCAGATCCAAATCCGCCAGAGAATCCACCTGAACTGTGTCCTGAACCAATTAGGGCATTGGTGTAAACTTTGACAGGTACTGGAACTTTGACCTCGACTTTTGTTGGCACTGATATGGGATATGGCTTCGGTATTACCACAGGATAAGGTTTCGGTACATTGACGTGAACCGGTGTTGGTACTTTAACGTATTCTTTAACTTTGACGGGGACTGGAAAAGGACGAGGTACAGTAACGGGATACGGTCTTGGGACAATTACGTTCACCGGTTGGGGTACTTCCACTCGGACTGGTCGGGGTACTTCTACTGGTCTGCGGACTGGGTATGGTAAAGGCACTGGCCGATTGACTGGTACTGGGTACGGTTGTGGTACGGGGATTTTGAATGTTTGAGTTTGTTGTGAATAAGTAGTTCCTCCATTGATGGTTCCCGGCCTTCCCAGTGACAAGCCATTCGCACCACTTAATCCTCCCTGTGAGAAGGACCCGCCGCTACTAGATCCATCAGAATAACTGCCGGTATTCAGAACATCACCGGAAAAACCAGTGCTGAAGCCCAAACTACCTGATGAACCTGAATTGAACCCGCTGGTGTATCCTGTACCAATTCCACCTGAATATCCTGAATTGAATCCACTTGAACTGATTCCTCCGCTGGAAATACCGTGGCCTCCCGATATACCCGAGCTGAATCCACCCAAATCGAATCCATTACCCGAGATTGATTGGCCAGCATATATACCCGAACTGTATCCACTCGCGTATCCCGTATGTGATGACGTTGTTCCACTCGGGTGCCCAAAGTTTAATCCTCTGATTTCTCCATTTATCTGATGTTCTGATGATCCAGACCCGAATCCGACTCCGTATGTTGATGACGGGTGTGGAGGAGTAAGTTCGGTGTGTGTCCCAGAGATGAACTCACATTTTGCTTGGGACGTAAAACCCAAAAAGGCGACTAAAACCTGAAAATAAAACTTACAATATACCTATACTTTGGACATGAATTTGAGTAGTGTACTATTTTCAGGTTGTATTGTAAAAAACAAATGTTCCAAATTATGATTTCTCAGTATTATGTGGGATAGACATACAGCATTGAATCATATAACTTCTGGGTTCATTAATAAATTTGTTTTGTGAACCTTCCATAAATATCAGGGGAGACTGGCAGGGCCATTATGTTTGTGCATGCGATTTCGAGCATGAATGTAAATATAGATTCTGAAAAATCTGAGGCTTGAAAGTGTTTCGAATTTGAAATTGAATCAAAGAAATGTACATGGAAGGTTAGGAAATTCAACCCAATACTCCAAGTCAATGGACCTTTCGAATTATTATTCTCATGATTCTTCGCTTCTGGATTTTTTCACGGGCAAATGAACAGAATACGATGAACTTAGCAATTATGCTGTGAACAAAGAAACTGACAAGTCCTTTCATTTATTTGTTTACACTCAATGTGTTCACATCAGATTTTGTATATTCCAAATGTGACATTTGAACATAATTGAATACCAACAAGTATCCTTCTACTATTTTTTAGGCACATCCCTTACACAAAACATGAAAAATCCTATAAATCAACAATTTTTCAAAGGAGCACGAAATACTTTCACTTAGTATTCAAAAAATGGCTTCGAAGATGAGAATCCAACATAAAATTTTTATGAAAAATATAATTGTTATATCTTTCTCATTAGTCTGAAGAGGTTACAGAAAAACAAGAGCACTTTGATAATCTAATTAGAAGATGTGATCGGAGTTATATCACAGATTACATACAAGTATCTTATACCCAGTACTTTATATGTGTCAACATATATCATTTTCAAGTGATTCCCTGCCAATAAGTTTTTGAGACGTTTCAAAAGGTTTTTTTTTTTAATGCTGAATCTGAGTATTATCCATTTTACATTCGACTGTACCCATTAATATACATTTTGCCCAAAAATGGCCACATCATCTTCTTGAGAGTTCGTCAATGAAAATTTCATATTTCTTTTCGATCGCAAAAATTCAAAATCGTATTAACAGCAGCTAAGATGAAGAAGTAAATTATCGAGTAGAAGAAAACACTGTATATGTTCAGTAGATTCGAAAGTCGGTTGGTGGTCTTCTCATTTTATCATGACGCACAGAGTTATAAATATTAGTGAAAACAAGATTGGCCTATACGCTGCGACTTTTTTATAATATAATACACTTCTTGTTCCACCCATAAGCGCAGGGATGCAACCTTCTCAAAAAATTCAAATAACATATAATTGCATTGACTCATTTGAAATGCATTTCAATCTTCAATTGTAATTCTCTTGGTCAATTCTCGAGTTGTTATTTTATAATAGCCAAAATATAAACACTGAAATAAAAATGTACCCAATTGGATTCGAAAATGATACTGAATTCTTACAACGTGAATATTTTCACTTTTTGTTTTCATTTTTAACTGGAGCAGGTGCAGATTATTTGGAAAACTTTGCAAAACGTGAAGGTTTGTTCAATTTCACTTGATAAATCAAGAAGTTTCAATGACTATTGATTTCCCCCAAAAATTTAATGAATAATAAGAGCTCCCCTTGAAATATATGGGCGTCTTGTCTGAATTAATCCCGCTACGATTTAGATGAGATAGATAGCACCTAAGATGCGCACTCTTGGTATGTTACGTGGACGTTGGAGGTACTGCAAAGAGTATTTTCATGTATATAAGAAACGTCACTTATCAGATCTCACTTCTGAGAATTTACTGATTTGTTTGAATGAACCGAATTCGAAACACACTCCCGCAAACCTCTAAACAAGTTACACTAAAACACATAATCACTGCTTACCCACAACGATCGCATGCCGAACTTGGGATGTGAAAAATGAAATGTTGGGGTGAGGAAGAAATGGTCGTATATTTATACAGAGGCACACCTCATGAGACGAATTTAACTTTCACGCTCGAATAAAATGTATCACGACCCCACTCTCCAGACGCGATTTATTATGGTTTGTTCCTTCCGAATTTGCATAATTTAAGATCAGTTGAAGATGACACATGGCCCTCCGCTGCGGCATATTGCGAGTATTACGTAAGGATTGAGTTTGCCGAATTTAAGAAAGTGAAAGGGTCGAAAGATTTATCGACATTTGATTAAAAATCCATTCTTACAATCGAGAGATATCATGAATTATCCATATCGTATTATAAACAGATGATTGAACTTGGTATCCATAAACATAATTGAAGAAAATTGATAATTATTCAATTTTGACTGTGAACGAAAAGTGCGGCAAATTCAATAAAATAACAACAATCATTCTGTATGAATATAATTTTGTTCTCCACGAAATATATAAAACGATTTTTTTTTTCATATTCAGGCTCAACAATCACTTCCCGCCCATAAGTCTAAGCCTTGTGCGGGCAAGGGACTTACTGATTTTCCACAACTGCATTTTATCTTTCAGAAATTCAGAAGTGCGAAACCCAGATAGCCCAGAATACTATCACGTCCGTTGGTATATTGAGAAATCAAAACTTATCTGCCAGTATTGCTATCTAGACAACAATTATTATTATGTCGCGTCTGTTGGGCACATTCTTAGTTGTTTGCAAATATCAATGAATGTTCTCCTATTATTTTGTTTTTTTTATATGCAGATTCACACAAAAGGAAAGCCCTGTAATGTTCAAAGAACACCGCGTGATTCAAGGGACAGGAGATACGAATCAACATTTACTTTGAATTTCTGAAGTTTGTAAGCCTCAGGAAAAACCTCATTTGCAAGGAGTTCCAAAGCTTAGCTGTTCTATTGAAAAAAGATCCCTGAGCAAGAGAGGTTCGACAGGTTTCCAAATTCACAACAATGGGGTGGGAATTCTGTCGAGTCATCCGTGTAGATATTGCCAAGGGGGAAACGATTGATAACAATTCGGAAGAGCATCGACCGTGAAAGTATCTACAGAAGAGAGACAAGTCTCCTACTTTTCTACGATGTTCCAATGAAGTGAGCGAGTCTGTGAGCGAAGAATCACCAACAAGACGAATTGCCTTTTTCTGAATAGGATCGAGAAGACTCAATGAAATTTTTGGTGCCGAACTCCACACATGAGAACTGTATTCCATGACAGGTCGTATTTGAGCCTTGTAGATCATTTGTAATTCTTCGCACGAAATAGAAATCCAAGTTTCTGGGAAGCACTTTTAGCGATCGATCTCACATGGTTTTTCCATAGGTACTCCTGACATCTGAATATTTGATGATGATAGAACGTCTTTTCTTGAGAAGAGACATGCCTGTGTTTTCGTAGCATTAAATTCCACTAAGTTCATGCTACCCCATTCTATTATTTTTGCCAAGTCGTCGTTAATTTTATTTAAGTGGATGTTTCTTTAAATTTCTGTTTTTCGAGCTGGTATGGGAAATCTGAAAGAGAAACTGGTATGAAGAGTACTGTCAGCCGCAAAACTATGTATTGAACATGATGTTTTCTCGAGCAAATTATTGATATGAAGCAGAAACAAAGTGGGCGCCAGAACTAAACCCTGTGGAACACCTGCATTTATTGGGAGAATATCAGATGATACTCCATCAACAACCACATACAGAGACCTATTAGACAAGAAACTCTTCAACAACTGAGGAGGCAAACCATAAGAAGGCAGCTTAGAAAGGAGACCCCGATGCCAAACTCGAACAAACGCTTTTGAAATATCGAGTGCAACAGCTATCGTTTCTCCGAATTTCTCGATTGAATGCTGCCAAATATGAGAGACATAAGCCAATAAGTCACAGGTTGATCTTTCATGGCGAAATTCGTATTGTCGATAATTTATTATTCCTGATTTCTCTAGATATTTGATGATCATCATATTGGTTGCTTCTTCCATGACTTTGGAAAAAGTTTCGAAATGATAGAAAGCAATGCAATTGGTCTATAATTACAAGGTAAAGGAACTGGCTGTGATATAATATTTGGCCGGATCGACATTCTGAATGTATGAAGTTCTGAAAGGCTCGAGTATCTAGAAAATGACCGATTCATTTTTATGTTCAAAATTCTATCGTTAATTTTTGCACATATTATCATATGCTTCTGGGACTCCGACCTCATGAAGACACCAACTGGGTCCTAGGAAAGCACCTCTGTAATACTCTAGCCGTCTAGCCAATGTTCAATACCATTTTATAATCGATCGGAATTCAAAAAGTACCATTTTTGCTCTCTATGTAACGACATGTGGAATGTTCACGTGAAACAGATCTGGAACATTGTCACAACTGTCAGACTACTTAGGATTATACAAAATATGGTCGTTATAAGTCCTTACGCCTTTAATTCTGACTGACATACAATATCAAGATAGGACAAAATCAATATAAGAAGACATTATTTTCGATCCTTCAATTGTTTTGGCCGCAGAATTCCTAGTTGTTTGCAAATAGCAATAAATGTTCTCCGATTATTTTGTTTTTTTTTTTATATGCAGATTCACACGAAAGGGAAGCCCTGTAATGTTCAAAGAACACCGCGTGAATCAAGGGACAGGAGATACGAATTAACATTCACATTGAATTTCTGAAGTTTGTAAGCCTCAGGAAAAACCTCCTTTGCAAGGAGTTCCAAAAAAGTTCTATTTATATAATCTATTATTTGAATCAAATGATGTGTGTTTGATTGATGCCAAACATTTCAAGAAAAGGTGTTCGCTTATATTTCGATGCAACGATGAATTCAACAATAGTGCCAATAAAAAAAATATCGAGCGGTACTCCGAATGTTCAACCCATCATCGATTTAGGAAAGGTCAAAAATACACACGGGCTCAGGATGTGACATGGGGATATATACAAAAAAAGCTGAAGCATTCAAATGAAATATCGATCAGTCGTGTATAATTCCAAAATAATTTCCTGGTGTCAAATTGTTTGGAGTTCCTCATGAAAGGTTCATCAGTGGTACGACATATTGTCCATTCACAAAACGCAATTATTTCATTGGGAGACTTACTAGAAAATTGAAAACATTTGTAAATACTGTGAGATTCTTACTGACGCCTCATCACAGCAAGCCACCTCACCTCTACGGGCTTCCGAAAATCTACAAGACGGAGTAATTCTCAGGCCGGTTATCAGCTCTAGGAATTCGACAACCCACACACTCGCGAAATTTCTAATTCCTATCCTGAAGCCACTACGAGGAAACTCCTCGTCTTTTGTGAAGAACTTCAGACACTTCATTGAAATCATGAATAGAGTCGAAGCCAGAGAAGCAGACGAGCTAGCCAGTTTCGATGAAGAAAGCTTCTACACTCTACACCAGGGATCACCAATTAGATTGGCTCGGGGTCTGTTTTAAGATATGAAATGACCATCGCGGTCCTCACAACATTTTATAGAAAAAATATTTATTAAACAAATGTATTTAATTACAGAAATAACAAAGGCATTTTTACATATCAATGAGAAAAATTGAAATTTTTTTTGCGGACTATCTGTCTGAAGTTAGGAGTAAAAGTGGTTTCAAAGCTAATTTTTGGAGTTCTGGATATTTATTACCAGACACAAATTTTATCCAGAATTCTTCACTGGAAACTTCCGCATGTTTGTGTTTCAAAACTGCGTTAACTTGAAAATCAATCATTTCCGTGTGCAGAGTACGTAGCTTTATCACTCCCGACAACAGTTGCAGCTTCGTGGCTCCATTCACCATCAGAATGCAGAGAGTAAATGCTGCTAAGGATTTCTACAACATACTCTATTCTCTTAAAATCTGCGAACCTGTTTTTAAATTCCGATTTAAGATCCGTAATGAACGTTTTGTATTGGCCGACGTCAATCTCGTCCCTGCTGATTATTTTATTTAAATTGGGGAAGTGTGAGCATTCATTACCACGATCATTAATAAAGAGTTCGAGTTTTCGCTAAAAACTTTTTAATTCTGACATGAGCTCCCATACAAGCTTTCCCTTGCCTTTAAGTTTGAAGTTCAGGTCATTGATATGTTTGAAAATATCCGTCAAGAAAGCAATGGCAGCTAAATTTTCTTTTTCTTTCTTCTTCTTCTTCTTCTTCTTTTGCTGTGTTCTCGTGGTCCGCACAAAATGGGTCGGCGGTCCGGATGCGGACCGAGGTCCGCCATTTGGTGTCCCATGCTCCACACCATCGTTTCGTCGGGAATTTTCTGTCAGTGATATTTGATCAAGTTATCTGGTACTCAATTTGTATACACTGCACATTTATCCCAACCAATAACATATTTCTATTAGAAAAGGCAACTATCAAGGAGTGTTATAGCTCAATTGGAGCGATGTATCATTCTCCACTGAAGTGAATTGAAATTGATTTATAAGATCTGGAGTTGACGATATTCAAAAATGTCAAAACGCTATGAAAAGGAAGTGGCCCAGTTAGTAACTCTAACAATATGGTCTCTGTTGGACGCCTGACAAAATATCGAATATTGTTTAATGAGCGAACACTGATAGTCATTTCCCACGAGTATAGATGAGTTCCTACGGCTCATGCTGCGAATCATTAGGGTAGGAAATTATATACTATACTATACTTGTTTACGTCTATAGCCGATAATAGCGGAATGATTTAACAAATAACATAAAATTCAAATTTAATATCATTCGATATTTCCAATTAGGTACAATTAAATAAGTAAATAGAGCTGCCCTTGCCTGAAATTTGACATTCCATAGGAGGCTCGATTTATTGGGTATTTATCAGGTAAGGAAATGAAATTGAAGATATACTGAAACTGTAACACAATCAAGTCACTGTCTTATCAGGTATGGAAATGAAATTGAATACATTGATTGTTTCTCATTGTTCTGTCATGTACAGTGAAGATGGCGCAGTTTTGTGTTGAGGCCGCAGAAAAAATAATTTGTAGTAGTATCCCTTGCATTGTGCCAAACTTAACAAATAATTATTGTACTCGTCTGAGTTATCCACCTCCCAAAACTGGAACACCGATGCCATGCAATTTGTTTCCAACGGTTGCTCCCCTTTAGCAAATGGCGTCATCGTCGAAATAAAAAATCGACCTTTTTGTATGATAATGTCTCTGTTGTCAGAAATGTTTCAGGGTATTGAATATGCACTAATTAGTGGAGTGTCGTAAGGCGCGAAATTTGTAAAACCTCGGAATTCAGGGCGGGTCAATAAATCTTTATAAAAACTGTTGGACTGCATTGTTGAAAGCTCGAATGAAAAAGTTAAAAAAACAAAATCTTGATCACGACAATGTTCAATAACATTTTACTAAAGAAATGAGGACAGGGAAAAAAAATAAATCAAAGATTTATACCTAATAAATAATATTTGCATAGTAATGTTTATTCATTCAAAAATAAAAAAACAATTACAGCAAAAAATTATTTTATATATATATACAGTGGCTTCCTTTAATGTCCTCCTCCCTTTTATTTTTCGAACGGCTCAACTCAAAAATATTTGAAGTTGAGGTAATGAAATTGATGCATGAATACTATAATTTGGAGTGAAATTGACAAATCAAAATTTCAAGATGGTGACTGTGCGTCTTCTGGGAGAAAAATTGAATGAAAAGGGGGGGTTTTGTAGCACATTCTTTTGAAGCTGCTATTTACAACCCTAAAATATTGAGTCAATATCTTCACCTACTACAAAATGGCGGAACATTTAATAATTGCCTGAATATATCGACCTTTAACTTCAAATGTAAAGGAGTTCAAGGCAACCATTTCGAGAATCTTCTGAACTGAACACAGGTCATTTTCTCAAATTATGAACTTGAACATCTATATATTTAGGCGAGATCAAATGGATATTTCTCATCGACATTGCTACGTCAAATCTGGACTCTCTAATTGTGGTTGTAATGTAATCTAAGACCCTTTACTTGTTTGAAAACACAGTTAGCATAAGCATGATGTGGCTCGATTTCAGATCTTCGTGACCTGCTCTACCAATTGAGCTGCCCTCTCCTTTCTCGGGATAGACTCAGGGTCAATCATTTGATTGATTGACAATCGCATCAATGAATTGTTTTGAGAAGGATTACGTTTTCCAAGTTGAAATGAGGATGTATTTATTTATGAATGAAACTGTAATCATCATATGAACTGAGAACGATAGTGTCTGTTCTGAACATGTTTTCTGAGGATTCGTTGAGAAACTCCGAACATTCACACACTGTTATCCAGAACACTTGTTCAATTCTAATTCAAATAGACTATGAAGGTGTGGTACTAACCAACGACTTTCTCAGCATCTAGTCATATTGAAAGATAATTGGGACACCCTGAAAAAATTGAGAGGTTTGATGAAGCAATGTATATTCGAATGAAGATGCAGTGATACCGTTTCAGTGAAAGTAACGCGTTGACTAGTCCGAAATTTACTATAAAAAAACACTTTCGATCTTATTAAAATTAATTAATGAAAGTAGCTACAGAAGAGACCGAAGTGATAGTGTTTGAAAAGAGGAATCCAGTATATTTAAAACGAACAAGCAAAAGTTAATAATTTGTATATTTTTATTGGTCACTTTTCCCGCATGTCCGCTCGCGATTCAGAAAGAATGTGATATGTTGAAATTAATTCAAACATTTTGAATTTCTACGACTCCATCTTACAAATCTTGCGATATATACAGGGTATCAGACAAAACCGAAATAGCCGTTATATGGAAGGCTAAACTATTTCGACGGCTTTCTGGGTGAAGTAGAATGCAATTTCAAAAACCTTGAAATTATCATTGCAGTAGTCACTGAATTCAGATTCTTCCTACAGTTTTGACGATGATTACACTTCAAATTTTCCACTAGGTTTAACTAAGTTGATTAAATGTTCAAACTGGCGACCACGCGCGTCGTTATTGTAATGAATATCTTAATTGAACTGGCCTATACTAGTTCCGCTATTAGCTTACTCCAGCAGGATTCATCTTGCTTGAAGAAGCTTTGGTATAGCGAAATACGTTTCGTGGTTTTGAAAATTCTTTGCTAGTGAGAATCGCAAGGGAAACTTTGAAAGTTTTTGTTAACGAATATTTTGTTTGAAACGTTCATTTACTTTTGCATTGTGATACAAATGGGTCGAGTAGGTTGACAGCAGTCGTCGGAAATTATCTGACGCAACACTGGGTGTATTCTGCATACTGATTTATTCCATCTCTTATAAATACCCAGAAGGCAAACAAATGAAGAAGTGATTGCAGTTATACTAAGAAATTGAAAACAAAATATACCAGTGACATTTTACTGTTCAGTTGTCCCTGCAAAAAAAATCAAGTGGCGACACATCTGATGATCATGTAGGCCATTAAACGCTCGCAATCCAATTCTTTCGAAAATATTCTTCTAAACATCGCCGAACATAAATGCATAGTGTGGAAAAGTTACGTCCTGTGGAAACATTGAATGACCCCTTATGATACCCTCGTTCATTTCAAAAAATATTAGTCAAGGTATGGCTAATAATGACTTTCAAAATTGTATATGCGTTTTACTATTAACGTTACCGGGTGAAAAATGTGTACCCACTTATTGATCAACAAAAATGCAATTACAAATGACAGTCCTATTCAGGAGAAAGCTGCATTCAGGCTGCATTCATTGGAGACCCAGGTAGTGACTGGGAACGGTTGATCGCTAACTGCTCACTCATCCACATTCATCAGATTGTCTTCGGCGTTAGCTCATATTTGATTGTAAGTCGACTAGGTACCAATCCTGGTAGGTGAGATCTAATGACCGAATACGCCAACCGATTCAGTGGCACTGGGTTTCCCTACAGTTGAAATAGCAAATGGGTAAAATCATCAAGACGTTCCAGAGGACTCTGGCACCCAAGATGATCAGCTGACCCTTGCCTGCACAAGGCTCTATCTTCTGGACGCAATCGTAAGAATGTTCGAAAAAGAGAAATAAAAAATCAAAAAGTCGAAGAATTTCGACAAGTATAGTCAAATTATTTTATGAAAGAGAAAACAGTATTTTTATGGTATGCTGATGAAAAGATGAGAATATGTGGAAGATCAATATTATATAAAACAGGATCTGAGAAACTGTAGCAATAACTCTAAAATGAATGAAGAGAAAGGAAAAAAATACCGATGATCATCTATCAGGGAGCCAAAGCTATGAAATATGTGGAAGTGTATAAACCAAGTTTCTAGGACCTTCACAAAGAAGGGAGGGAAGGAGTGTCAAATGATACTAACTAAGCCCAAATATCCTTCATTTTGACGGCCTGTTTTTCAAAATGAATACAACTGTTTTACATTTGTATCTTTACACATTGAATCTCACTTCATCTTCCTTCCAAATCTGCATTCTTTGTATGAAGTCGTATTCAATTATTCATTATGCAAAGCTTCAAAAGACAAACTACCAATTTTTCCGACCATATCATAGTTTACTAGGATGAAAAACAAAATTTTCAAAAAAGCATATATAAGGCATAGAATAGAATACGAATAAGAAATTATAAACAGGATATATCACTTTAACCATAACCACACTCTACGGCTCCAAGATAATACCGCTAATATGAAAATTGGTAGCTGGAATCTTGGCGCGATGAATTTTTGAAATATCCGGTTTGTTTTGTACTAGCTATGGAACTTTTCGTTCTGAAAAATCGATGCATTGTCTGATACTTTAGCCTATGTGTATATGTATATGTGGGAATATCGTTGAAAAAGTTGTAGGTGCAATCTCTATTGTATTGAAAACTGAAGAGAACTGTATGGATATTTCATTATTATTTTTGCCCATTCAGATTTCGCATCGATATCTCCAAGAACAATGAATCTTTCTCTTGAGATGAGTCTCACTGACAGAAGAATCAGATCGAATAGAAGCACAGTTATTACATTCTCTGGCTAATTTCTCAATCGATATTTGGCCAGTGGACATAACGGCAAGCAAGTTACTTCATTTTGGTAACTCTAAGGCGATTTTATCCTGTCGAGCCAAAATACCATCGATCAATGTATATTCGCAATCTTTCGAATCTGAGGTTCTGTTGGAATTTCACTGAGCTCTGGATCTTTCAATGTCTCTTCCTGATGGACATGGGGATGTTAGTCAACTGTAGATCTGAAAGATTAGTTCAACATACAACTGGCCCACCTATTCTGAGAGAAAAGATGCAAACAGATACTAACGTGCTGATGTCATCTTTGGAAGTGCTTCATGATAATGGAATTTTCTGGTTAACGAGTTATCATCTTTAAAATTTTTGACAATGGAGTAATTATGGAAATGGACGAGAGAGAAAATGGTAGAAAGTGCATCAAGGTTGGGTTGGCTATAATTTTCTCTGCAGAGGTGAGGAAACCTAAAGGACAAGCAATTATTGGTCTTTCAATTCAATCGATGTTGTGGTTCAAAACTGCAGGAAACAGGACGTAAAAATGCAGTTTAACTATTATAGCGAGTTTAACAAATGCTAGCACATAAAACTATTCTGCAGTTTGTTCTGGATCTGTAACACCTTTCACCGTATAACATTTTTCAAATCATATTTGATGGCATGCGAATTTTGCCTTTCATGAATCGAAATTTTTGAAAGGTGAAATACTGTAATATTGTATGTACTTTTGTTCGGGTTGCAGCCGTGCTGCGATTTGTGACCACATACTTTCTCGTGATCCTTGAAACATTTGTAAAATATTTGATATTGATTATGGAATAGAACTATTTCCGGTTTTTCAAAATTGTGTCATAATGATATTGCTGAAAAATGAGTGAAACTACAAGATCAGACACAGGATGATATTTGAACACGACATTTTTTTACTGCGAATTCCTCACTTCCTAAGAAAATATCTCGATAAACAGGGTAACTCATAATTGGAAAACACTCTTGTGTAATTTTCACAAAACAGTTCACAAAATGGCTATCTTGATTACGTAAACGTGTTACATAAGCCTGTTATACCCTAATTCACCAGCAGAACTATTCATGTCGAAGACCTACAATAAAAAGCGACAGATGTCAAAATGAAGAAAGTCCTATCGAACGTTATAAACAACAACAATTGTTAAAAATTTCGTAGAGATCAATTACTCCAACACCAAACTGATATTATTGATGGAAAAATCGGCAGAGTGCAAAATCAAAGCTTGTATAGAAACAAAGAAAATCGTGTATTCATGATGTACGCAGACCCAATACAAACGGAATTATTGCTTGTTGAAAATTGATTGGTATTTTCATACTACAAAATGGAAAGTTTCTACGTACAATAACCGAAAACAATGCATTTTTTCGGAAAAACTGATACAACCATTATTAAAGTCCTTTGAGAAACCTTTACCTCAATTTTTTTCAAGTGACCAGCATCAAAACTAAGCGAGGTATGAAGAAAATAATGTCGATTCCTATTTTTCGTTGGGAAAAAATTGTGAAAATTCCACTCTGTCTTCCACTCCATTTGAAAGAAATTGTTGTCACTTCACAATTCACCTCATTCATGTTCTCATAATACGTTCATTTTCGTAATTAGGGGAAAAATCGCCATTTATTTATTTTCTTGTAATTTTTTAATCACATCTTCGCGTTAAGCTCAAACTGTTAATATCTACTGAAAATTATATTAATTAGAAATCAATGACCTCTTGTTTATTTCAGGTAAGCACAATTTGGCATGAACATGAAACAACTAGATAGATGAGTCTGCAAATTCTTGATCTCTTCATTTTATTATGAGAAATATCTGAAAGATTGTGTAAGTTATGAACAGTTTTATCTGGCAATTAGAATATGTTTTCCTGCATATTCGTTCAGCGCTTTCGTTGCAAAAATATATCAACCCAAGTGTTAATTTCTTCCTTGGAAGCATTCATCAACTTCAGATGGAATTTTTATGTTTCGTGATAACATAAATTACGCAAATAATAATTTTCTGCCTCCATTATTTTGAACCATTCATTACATATTTTACAGCGCTTAGGTTATGGCTCATTTAGAAAGCAGGTGTATTCCAAATTAATGGCGGCCGCTTCAGGAAGATTTTTTGTAAAATTTGACTTCATGACTACATTCAATAATTGTCCAAAAGCGAAATTTCTGCTCCAAATATCCTCTATGAAATTGATTTAAAAATCACATTTTTAGGAAATTCATTGTCCAACAGTTTGTGGATTGGCACTGATTCTAGTCATCTATGAATCTACTAGCAATTGTTTTACCTACGTGCTGTCATAACTTGCTGTCTCGTCGATCGTTGAAAATGGGTGATATCGAAAATATTCGGGCTTCACCACCAGGAATCACCGCACAAGCATGGTGGGAGTAGAAAAAGTTCACTACGCAACTCGAGTATAAGGCCAATTACGTGCTCCCGCACATTACCGCACTCGGCTAACGCCTCACAATTTTTCGCTCGGGTGTAATAGGCTACTTACCCTCCTCGTTACGTAATATATTATTATTCACTTGATTCATAGAAATATATAATTTTAATGAAAATTGGATTGTCTTCCAAAATGTCCATATAAGATATATTGAACATATTCACCAATTTGAATAGAGGTCGATTTTATTGGATTTAATCATACGACCTTTGTGTTATGGAGTTAAGTGATATTTTGGATAATATGGAATAAAATACCTTTGAAAATGAAATATTTTAATGTAGCGACCATGTGTAGGATTACTGCGGTTTGAGTTTTTGTAAAAAACCCCAATTTAGGTTGAGCAAATTTCAGAAGCAATTGTTTCTGAAAGTTTCTTGAATATCTATAGGGTTTTATCAGAAAAGTCGAAGTGACAGTTTCAAATTTGGAGATGACTGAAATGAGAATTTGAGTAACTTTTCTCTCTATTTATTTTTTGAAATTTCCAAGAACGAATCCATTTGTTGAGCATTTGCAATTCATTATATTCATTAACGCGGTAGCACTGTGGGCTCTTCTAGGTTGAAATAGCAAATGGGCTACCTTCAAAAATCAGTCGACGCTCTAGAGCACTTTGGAACCCAATGAGCCGACCCTTGCCCGCACAGGGTCCTGCCTTCTGTGAGCACTCGAAAGAGTGTTTGATAAAGAGAGAGTAATAATATTGACTAATATTAATGAAAAAATCTTCCATATGATGCGAACTTTATCTGGAACAAGGCACATATCCAGAGATTAAGGTCTCAATCTGTTGCAAGACGGAGTCAAATTACTATAGGAAGAATATATTCCAGTATCTGCGTGTGATATTGATCCTTTTTGAGACGTTTAGGTGTCCTTCTGTCGGGCAGATACCTGACGGTAATGTCAGATAATGACACGAAGAGAAAGTCACTTCAGAACAAATTTTTATTCATTGGAAGAACCACTTTGATCGATTGTTCTCAGTTCCAGGTGTTTCCTAGAACAGAATTTTGAAATAAAATATTTCAGTACATTCGGGCGGTGAATTTTTGTCCGATAGAGTAGATGCAGAACATTTGTTTTGCTAAACTAATAATTTACTACACTTAGGCACAGACGATTATTCGAGTTTACAATATGGTTGGAAAATAGCAGTTTTGTTTTCTCAAATTCCTGATTAGATAGAGGAAGAAAAAATCCCTTCAACCCCAAGTGGTGTGCCTCAAAAATGGATAACTTTATGGTTGGTCTCAAATACAGTGGACCATTTCTGTTCAGAAATCGGCTTGTGAACATCAGAAGGAAAATTTCCATTCCAAGAACTGATTCTTAATAATTTCAGCAATCTCAGCCGAATGAAAGAGGTAAATATTGAAGAACTGTGACTCTTCACTTGTGAAGGTGAGTGACGAACCCAAAATTGCTGGAAGAATTTTGAAGTAGCATGATAATTGATTAGAGCAACTGATGTCTGTTAACTCCATTCTTCGAGCCATTCCTCAACATGATTAAAGTCATGAAATATTTTCATAAGTCTAATGTATAGATCAGATTCGTAATGAGCCAAAAAACCCTTGATCATTGAAAAACCACACCAAAAAGTTTTTCCAAATGGATCTGAAAAATGTTATCAGATAGACTTTGATACAGTTTTTATTCTTCTGAAACAAAAATATGCATAGATATTGACTGATTCAGCAGGAAACCCCTTCAGAAATTTACAAAGATGTCTCATCTAGGTACTCGCCATTTGAGCAATTCGGTAGTATCGGTTTCTTTCCTGCCTAGACGTGACAAGTGACAAAAATTCGTTTTTGGGTTTTGGTATCGTCGAATTCAGAAGAAACTTTTGCATCAATATGTGAGACCTCGTAACTAGTATGAAATATAGACAGAAAATCTGTATATATTCTATACTAGTTACGAGGTCTCACTATATTGATGCGGAAGTTTATTCTGAATACGACGATAGCCGTTTCCCAATACGAATTTTTGTCACAGCATTCCAAAAACTACCAGATGTTTGTGTGACTTCACATCTCACACTGATATAAGTGAACTCAGTTCGAAATGACATCGAAGATTATTGCTTGACATTCAAAAAACCTTGTAGGAGGCAAAAAAGGAAAGGAAAGAAATCGATATTTTTTATAAGGGCAGGTATAACTCCGAGTCATAGTTTTCGACCTATCACGTCGGTTTTTCGCGCAAGTAGAAGTAAAGAGTCTACCAAAAGCATGCGGTCATTAAAATCTGAAATATTTACAGATGTTTGCAGAATACTCTCGAAAAAAGAATCGATGCATACTAGGAGCCTTTTTATCCCTTGAAGGTGGAATATATATTCCTCGGAATTGCATTTAGGTGCATAGAAATATACTAATATCTCTCCTAATTATGTAACATAAAATAAAGCATAATATTGTCAGATGACAAAGCGATTCTTAAAATGAATAAAAAAATGCATCTACTTATTTGTTCTATGAGAACATGGCTCGAAGTATAATCGATGATGAAATGAATTACCTGTAAAAAATTCAATATTTATTTTACGAGATGCCACGTTCAATCAGGCCAACCCTCCACAATAATATATTTTTTGGTTACCCTCCACTTTCCGGAATCAATTTCTGAGGCTCCAACAGAAAAAACGTAATGAGTTGTTTTATGTTGCAAGAAGTAGTGGCTGGTAGCACGATAAAGACGTGACTACCAGTTTGGTCTAATCGAACGTGGCTTCTCGAATAATATATATCGAATTTTATTACAAGTAAGTCATTTAATCTTCGAACATATCGACCTGTATCTGCCTGAGTGTGGATTATGAACACTTTAAGAATATTTAGCACCTTTCAATATCCACAAGTAAATCAATTTTATAATTTAATTGCACGAATTTGAACCGCATCACTTTTTACTCTCATTATTTTTTCAATACTGATGTTTATCGTGTTTTACGAGGAAAAAGGAACTCTATTCCAGGAATATTTTTCTCTGTGTAAGATATCTCCTTACCGCATATAGTGAAAAATCCACCAGTTTTATTAAAGAGAAATCCATTTGGTGGATATTGGGAGTGGACTGTCGTTTTTTTGTCCGTCCCAGCAGGGCGTTCGACTGCGTTGATAACAGCCATTAGCGAATGAAATGAAAAATTACGGTCACATAGTAGCAGCGTTCAGTAGGGCGACACTTTTCGGTGTGAGTATCATAGGGATGAAAATGAAACACTTCCCAGTCGTTGTTTGAAGATCATTCAATGTCATTCGATTGGTTATAAGGCTCAATTCAATAGCGGTTGTGGTAATTGTCGATAGAGATTTTACCATTCAACATATTTTATAGTAATGTGTTTTGTCTCACTAAATGATTATTCATTACAGTGAAAAAGTTGGGTTTGTCTCAGAATTCGAACTAAACGTCAACGAGGTCTTACATTTCAAAGTGCGAGTCCTAATTCGGGTATCCCATAGACACAACCACCGATCACTTCATTTCACTCCGCCTGATTTTATTTCACATTTCTTTACGCACTTGACGCTAACAAAGTTGGCATCATCAGGATAGATGATCAAAATGGTCAGAAATTCCGTGGGATGCTTTACCAAATCAATATTAGAATGTAGATCGTGATTGGTCAGGACATATTGTACTGCATATTATTCCCTGTAATAGATTTCATTTTCACAGATAGTTTTCAAGATAAATACTATTCATTTTTGACAAGATTTCGCATTCGATAAGCCGCACAATCATCGTTTTTTCTGTGACGAGATAAATCAAAATAAACAAACTGGTGAACTATTCGGAACAGCAGCAAAACGCGATTGAACTCTTACATTATATTTTTAACATTTCTATAATGATTATTGTCATCATCAGGAAGCTGCAAAATTGAATGTCAATAATGAATGAAGAATCACATGAGCCTTTACTTATAATGTCAGTGAGATTGGTCTTTTTTAGATGAAATGAAATGATGAAGAAGACACATTACAAGCTTGTAACACATGTAACAAGAAATTCAAACAGACATGAACGTACTCTGTAAAATTTACCCTAAAATGAAATTTCAAAATTTTGTTCCAAACACTATCATGGCGCAACAGGTATGACTACGTGGAGTGTTGAGGATCAAAGAATTATGACTTTTGAAGATGTGTCAAATGGTCAAATGTCATATTTCAAAGACATTCGTTGACAAAGAACAATTGGCTGAGCGGCCAAGCCATTCTCAACTCAAAATTTATAATTCTTTGATCCTTTACACTCCACGTGGTGATACCTGTTGCGTCATGATAGTGCACATTTTGAATTTCGTTTTAGAGTTAATGTCACAAAAGTATTTTCATCTGTTTGAATTTCATCGTGTTGTTGCATGTGTAACAAGCTTGTAATGGGTGTTCTCCATCATTTTATTCCACCTAATTACGACCAATTTCACTAACATTGTAAAGTAAGTTTCATTTGATTTTTCATTTATTTATAACATTAAATCATGTAGCTCCCTGATGATGACAATTATCATTGTTGAAACATTGGAAATATAATGTTATAAAAGTTCAATTGCTTTTTGCTGCTCTCCCAAATAGTTCACTAGTTTGTTCATTCACTTGTCAGCAAATACCACCTTTCCTCTCTATTTAAATGAAAATATATATGCTCAGACGAGCAGATATGTTTAGATACGCAGGACAAAACGAAAAACTATAACACACCCACAACATCGAACATAAAGAATGATATTGAAAACATTTTTTTTGTGCTTCTATATTTTTGTATTGAAAATAGAAAGTTTCATATGCTGTTCTGTTGTATAACATTTTATTGATGACTCATTAGTGTGAGTAATTACAGTATATCGCCTATAACGAGGAATACGAAATAAAACTTTTCAGATAAAAGTTACATGCTTTAGTGTGTTGCTTATTCGAAAAAATATTTTGGAATATACAGAGTGTTCCTTTGGAGCGGGGCAATACAAATCAACATTTTATAAATAGACCCCCCTGTAAATTTTTCCACCGTTGAATTGAGAATAATGTTTTACATTAGGAGGTATTTCCTTTTTTCGGAAATATTGCGGTGTTGTCAAGTTATTGCTGAAAGAAAATCTTGGGGAAAACAGACCACCGTAAATGCCATCATGAAAACTCCATGAATAGAATATAAGCAGAAGTATTTGAGACATGCAACACCAAAAGTGAGTTGAAATGTTGGTATGGGCTGACAGTTACATTTCTCAAACAAAAGAATTTTACAGAGCCGTTAACTTGAAGAACTTCGATTATCGAAAACTTTTTTTTAAAGCAACACCCAGTATGTTATTCTACCATGTTGAAGAACTACTGTTTACAATTTTTGTTTATATAACCTAGCCTCCAAAACTAACAGTCTTAGTGAAATTTGCTATTTCATTTTATCTAGACTACAACTGCGTGTTTACCACTTTAGTATTTACAAAATTGAAGAACCAACAGTTTTCCATAGGTTATGCTCCGTACGCTCTTTCAATCATAAATCCACAGTGCTAAAATAATTAACCGGTTGCTTGTAAGCTGATTCATGGTGCACAAATAAATGCGTCATGGGCATGTCAGTAAGGCAAGTGGTGGTTCTTTTGTACGCCATGCGCAATGGAAGTGTTATCAAAGTGGGATATGATTTGGACATTCGATGTTCGATTAATTTTAGCATCATAAAACGAAAATTACTATACAAGTTTCTATCTATCGCTTTATAGTAAGATTTGAAATGAATTTCTCCACCGAAGAATTAACCGATATGATTTTTGCACAGAGGGCAAGTGGTAAAAACTGTTCCTTTTTATAATGAAAGATATCGAGACAGGCGACAATCCGAAAATGAGGCATTTGAGAAGTTGCTTCTTCGATTTATTCGAACAGGAAATGTCGCATATAAAAAAAAAATAGAAGGAAACAAAACTTACAGAAAATTCTCATATCTTGCATAGACAAATATCAAAACAAACTGACATAAGTTTACATCCGTACCGTGTTCAGTTACATCGAGAGTTATTAAATGATGATTTGAGATAACGTTTTGTAAAAGGGCTCAGTAATTCTGGCTACACGACAGAGATTTTTTTAATTAAGTTTCATTTTACGATGAAACTCTTCGTAATAATGGGTTTATAAATAATAATAATCTCATCATTATTCAACAGATAACCCCCAATCCTTTCGAAACACCAGTGAGACGAAGTGGTCCCTAAATGTATTGGGCGGCATAATTGGAAATTGCATCGTTGGGGAAAGAGTTGGTGGCTTGATTTACCTCTTTTTTTTTTGTAAAACCAGTTACCACAATTATTTAATCATTTACGCATTCGAATCAAACGAAGAATGTGGTATTTATACGACGGGACACTTGTTCACCACACTATTCCTGTTAATAATTATTCAGGTTTGGAAGCAGCCGGTGGTCACTTTGAGCAGTTGTTATAAATTGCTGATATTTTTTTTGTTCTATCGTTTCAATTATTTACTCTCATAATTTGAAAAAATATACAATTTTTTTTTCCGTTTACCAGCTGTCGACCCCTTTGGAACGGGTAGCCCTCAGAAGTCGGAACTTGTGCGAGCCAAGAATCAACGAGGTCTTACGTTTTGAGGTGCTATTCCTAGCAGTCTCTCAGAAAAAAGATTCTGCTGTCGGTAGGCTATGAACCCACACGACCGACAGATAGAATGATTGAAAAGCAATGTTTCTAACCACTCGGCTACCTGGTCCTAAATACTTCAACGAAAACATGTTTTCCAGACTTTTCCCAACCGATTTTCAGTTTCAAGTCTGACATTGCAATTATGTTAAAATCCAGGATCAGTAACTAAGTCTCAAAATCCTAGCTGGCCTTTGCGAAAAAAAAAATGAATAGTAAATTTCTTAAAAAAAGGTCAGTTTCAGAGACTGTTTGAGAAATAAAATAAAGTTCTTATGATGGCATTTACGGTGGTCTAATTTGCTTTCTTTCAAAAATAACTTGACAACTCCGAAAAATTTTCGAAAAATGGGAATTCCTCCTTATGTGAAACATTATGCTCGGTGTAACCGTGAAAAAATATACAAGGGTTCCATTAAAAAAAATGATGCCTTGTATTGCTCCGCTTCAAAGGAACGCTCTGTATATACCAAAATATTTTTCAAAAAAGTAACGAAGTGAACCATATAATTTTTATTTGAAACAGTTCATCATACTCCTCATTATAGGCGAGATACTGTACTTCCTCACACTAATGGGCCACCCTGTATAGGCGAATGGGTATTGCAATTTCGTGCTATTTTTGCATTGAATTCAATTCACTTCACCACACCACATTTTTTCATTCGTTTCACATATTATTTAATTGAACCCACATAGATACGAGCAAATAAGAGAGGTTGAATAACTTGCAGTTCACATAAGAAATTCTCGAATATGCTGTAGGTGATACAAGTGCTGAAACTGAATTTCAATCATTGTGATGGGCGCACTTGCAGACTAGTTTTGGCCTGATTAGCTTTTCGTCTTCTCTGAACAAAACCTGCACTGGCATCTGTCAGATATAATTCAACGCCGCTCGTGTAGGTTATAGAAACTGCCCTGATCAAATCATTCAATAAATTTGATATTCTGTTATATAATTACATCTTTCGAGAGCTGAAAGAACCCAAAAAATGCCATATTGCCTTTGTTTCTTATCATTTTCTGATAAATGTGCATTACAAAAAGTATCAGAGATCTCCTATTCAGAAACAACCCAAGTTGGGAAATCATTCTACTGCTGGTGATCAGTTTCAGTCCAATATTTGACAGAAGATTGAATTGCATTCAAAATCCAACATGAATTATCTAACGTTATATTTCCAATCCTAAACTATTCAACAGCCTGTCATTAAAGATAACCTTTCCATGAACTAGTTTTCATTTCTTGTCTGAAACGGTATCTTCGTCATCAGATGAAGCCACCTCGTTCGTGTCCTCATTTTCTGAAGTTTGTTCAGACTCCGCTGACTCTTCGGACTGACCTGACTCCTCAGACTGACCGGATTCCTCGGATTGACCTGACTCCTCGGACTGACCTGACTCCTCGGACTGACCTGACTCCTCGGACTGACCTGACTCTTCGGAATTATTTTCTTCAAGAGAGTTCTCGGTTGAGGAGATTATGGGCCTCTCTGTCGATTTCAAATCTCCGCTCCTAGCTTCCACGGTCACCGACTCGTTTTCTTGGCTCACGACTCCATTCTCCGTAGAGGTTTCATGCTGAACGTCGGTCAGAGATGGTAAGTTGCCCACTCCGAATAGAGATGAGTCGAATGTCCCTCCAATGCCAGTACCATAGATGCCGTTTATGCCGCCGTAGATATTGTCTGTGCCGTAGATACCGTTGACACCGTAAATTCCGTTTGAGCCACCAAATCCGTATATTCCGCTCAGATCGTCAAAACTTCCACCAAAGGCGGGAACTGATTGAGCTAGAAAAAATAATTGTCGATGAATTATCATGAAAATGATGTTCAGAGGCCAGATTCTATTTCACGAATTCGATTGTCGAGTAGCTCAGACTGTGACTGAACCAGGCGCTGTACTGAAAATATATGCATATTCTAAACAATTCGATAATCGATTTCGTGAAATAGAATCTGGCCTCTGTGGTTAGAAGACAAGGAGGTAATAATCATGGAAATGGTTAACAAGAATCATCAAGTAGGAGCAGTGAATGGTATTTGATATCTGTTCATGATCCTGATGTGTAGGTACAGAAAGCTATTCTGCCTGTTGAACAAAAATGTGGTTTATCAGTCAATATAATGTGCAGCCACATGCTCAAGGAAAGCGAACATATTCAACAAAAATACCATCGATAATAAGAACTTATTATATTGATGTTCGAGAATCAATGTGAAAAAAATCAGCTTCATGACGGTAGTAAGGAAGTAACATCGTTTCCAGGAACTCTTTATTGTCAAGGCATATCTAGATCTGCTGTGAAAGGTAACAACTTCTTTGTTTCTTTATCCTTGAGTGTCGTGAAGTACGCTTCAACCAAAACAGCAAGAAGTAACTGCTTAGAGATCTTTGCCTTTTTAGCATCTTGTGTACTCTGCACGAGCCAAACTTTTCATGGACCCGCCCTCCTGATCATCTTCTTATAGGAAAATTCGATCTAATCCACAAAAATTTCGAAAAATATCCCCTCGATCTAATCCACAAAAATTTCGAAAAATATCCCCCAAGCCAAATTTTGAATAATAAGAGATTGAAATGAAAAGAAATGTCTTCAATTCAGTGCTGAATACCTTGAGATGAAAAATGAATACCATGCATGTTGGTCGAAAATGTCGTCATAGATACGATCATTTCCATCAAGTGTTTAGGTCCTCGCTTACGTCTAGAGATTCGAAAAGGGTAGTACTCGAAAAAAGATTTTCAAATCCGTTACTATACGAATTCAATCAGCAAAGCTGAAAAAAAAATTATTATTAGGGCAAGATGTAGCCTGACCTCATCAACAAAAAGAAAAACAATTCAGGAAATGGTCCTTCGGTGGATGCAGGTCACCACGAACCAGACCGACCGTTATTACCTGAACAGTCATTAGCCAAAGTTCCGACAACCATAATCGACCTGACGGCTGATGGAACGGACCATATCGGCTACAATTTACGACCGAGAAGCTATTGAAAAACTGGCAAAAGTTTTTCAAACAACAGTTGCTAGCACCAGGAGCAGTAACATTCTTGAAAATGCCAACTGAGATGTTGGCGAAACGTCGAAAGTCAATACCGACAAACCAACGGATAAACTCCCAGAATACCAATTTCGCATACTAAGGCATCCGGAAGAGATTTGTCAACTTTTCGAGCACTCTTATAGTCTCTACTTTTCTATGTATTACCGATATGTTGATAGAAATATTTCCAAGATAGGTTTGAAAAGTGGAGATGATGAACATAAAATGTAAGTTATCGTCCATCTTCTTGGAGCTAACAGACTCCCAACTCGAATAATAATGAAAACAACTTTCAATTACCATTACAATCACATATTGAATATCAAAATGAAAATGTTCGATGAAACAAAATGCACTGAAAACTACTCGAAACATTTTCTGATCAATCTCAGAATGATCACATTTTAATTCATCCTGATCAATTGAAATTATAAATAATCAGAATATTCAATATATTACCGAACTTTTCATACCTGGGAAAGTTCCCAATCCAGCCCATTGTCCTCCAACTAGTTGTGGTACTTTTACGACCACTGGGTGAGGTACCTTGACTTGAACTCCAGTCGGTACTTCTACTGGGTAAGGTTTTGGTACTGGTACTTTGATGTTGACAGGCTCCTTTACGAACACAGGTTTTTCAACTTCGACTTTGACTTCTTTGGTTTTGTAAACTGGGTATGGCCTAGGGATTTCGACAGGAACCCTACGATTTCGAATACCAGTTAGGTTCAATCATGAATAAAAAATGGTTTACCGGCATTGCATGAAAAACGAAAATCAATGCTCAATAGAGATTGCTTTTTTGTTATATTGTTCTCACATCCCCATTCGTAAATTATTAAAATTTTGTTATACATATAAATCGAAGGTTAATTTTTTCATTTAGACCAATTCAAATATTCATTGTGTCCTGACCTTTCTCTTCTATGGATCAAAAACTTCAAATCACCTCTTTTATGAAAAAGTAAATTAAAAAAAATAGAAACAGTCTCTATTGATATGTACATGTATATAATTTGAAAACGTTTGATTCATTCACAAAAAGGAAGAGTCCATCTGAAAACAGCTACTCCCCTGCTTATTATGGCACTACGGGTATTGGTTTACGTATAAATCACATTTTCTTGCTCAATTTGTATCCCCAGCTTATGAACATTAAATCAAATTGGAAATAGAGAGCTATTCGTAGAGAAGATCTCACTCACCAGGATAATATTTAATTCCAACACATATTAGATCTCGTTTCGGTCAGAGATATAATTATCTCTTGAGCTCTTCAGTGGAAAAATTAATAACCAAACCAGCCATCGTTTGGTTATTGAACGAACGAATGTCAACAAAATGTCAATTGTTGAAACTGATGACAAACTTGCCACAAATTGAATATTTCGGAATCGTCTAGAGATTCTAGTGGAAATATTTCCTAATTTAATAATTTTCTCGCAGAGCTCATGAGATAATTTTCTGTAAGTGAAACGCGATCTTGTATGGGTTGGAATGAGATATTATCCTGGTGAGTGAATTTTTTTACAAATAGCTCTAAATTTTGCTTCGTGTAGATATTTATGGTATTTGATTCAATTTTCATATGCTTGCTATACAAATTGAACAAGTAAAGGTGATTTTCATGAAACTAAATGCTCGTCGTGCAATATAGGAAGGGGAGTAGCTGTTTTAGATGGACTGTTCCTTCCTTTTTATGAATGAATCGAACATCTTTTAATGATATGCACGTACCTATCAATATAGAGTGTTTGTGATTTTTTTGACTTTACTTCCTTCATAGGAGTTGTAATTTCTATTTTTTCATTTGGAGTAGAAGGAAGTCTAAAAATAGTTCATCAAACTTCTTTTCTCTACACAAAAACACAAAGTTCCTAATTGTATATATCTCAATACATCCTTTCGAAATGGAAAAAAATTGAAGGAGTTTTCAAAGCCCTGTGAATCAGAAGTGAAAATCGTTGTTGAAAATTATTAAAAATAAATTATATCAGTTAATTATAACCCAATTTCTTTATTAGATATATACATATTTAAACTCCCTCTCTATGAAGACACCACTTGAACCCAGGTTGCATTTTGTACATTCCCGTTCTCAGCTCTCATTCAATTCTGAGGTCTTGTTCTAAATTTTTCATCTAACTCCAAAATATAGTGAATTAACGTTAGAGTTCTGTCTGCCCTAAGCTTGGGTTGTCGGACATCGAGTTAAGTTCCCATTATAGACTCTCTCGGTTTCCTCTTCCCTCGACAACAGATCCACAGATATACTGTTACTGTTGAATATCTGAGGACTTCTGGTGTTTACCTTTCGTGGTGTCAGATCAACACCCTCCTTTTTTCAGATATTCTGTCGGATCTTTAGCATACTGGGAATAGGGAATGTGACTTCGGACCGGGATCAGTGAATCGGGATTTCGGAATGAAAGTTTTTCAATCCCGGTAGACCGGAATTGATCCTGATATCTATTTTTCACTAGGAGAACTGTTAAAACTCCTAGGAAAAAAATTGGTTTTGAACAAAATACAAATAAAATGAAATAACAATCCATATGTTATGAAGATATTGCGAATTGGCAATATATCGATTTCAAAAAATATATTTAGGATGACTATGCACTGGATAAAAACGAATCTGTTATCACTTCTGACTGACATATTATGATCTGTTTTTTTATTGCTGGGGTAGTTTAGTTTGTGAGCAGAGCTGAACGCAGTGTTGCCGGTTCTAACTTCATGTTAGATCTCATAAAAATTTTCATAGAAATATTTCTTGAAGAGAATCATTTCAGATCCCGACTTTTCACAATCCCGGCGTATTTTTTCTTCCGGGATCCCGATATCCCGTACCCCGGGATTACATTCCCTAACTGGGAATATTCTCATTAGACCCATCCTATGAACTTGATCCTGAATTTGGATTCCCCAAATTCACAGGGTTGAAATTTGATAAAAAAATAACCATTCATTTCAAAACATTTTCACTTTTTCACTCACATTTTCTAATCATGTTTTGTGGTTTACTTATCTTGACATTGGTCTGAGTAGGTTCTCATTAATCAATATTTTCATATCTCTGTACACCTGACGAATAAGTAACCTCACTCTTCATTAACTTAACTTTTTTTCAAACATCAAAAATTTTCTATTGACCTATTAGTTCACATTTTTCAATTATAAACGAATGACAATTCAATATTATCAAATATCTGATTCAGTTCAGCTATTAATGTCTAGATGCTTTGGAAACGTAAATGCAATTCGGTACTGAAATAGTCACTAAGTAAACGGAATCAATATCGTACATTTGATGGAATAGACGTTTTCGAAGAATTGTCTGTCCTGTCCTATCATAGATTCTGGTTATTTGAACGAAAACTATGAAATTGAATATTTCTGTGTCCATACCTACCTACAGTTATCACTCATGCTCCAGTAGGTATACTCAGTTGAAAGTGTTATAATAATGTTCATCTGATGGCATGCCATAATGACAACGTTATGTCACTCAATTTTGATGACATAAGGAAGCTCATTATGGTACTAAGTACCATAATGAAATTCTATAAGGAAAACATGTAATGGTTTGATCAAAAAAGTTTATTCAAATGTATTGATATAAATGCCATCAGATAAAATTTTGTATGTAATACGAATCATAAACAATCATTATGGCACACGCCGTGTTCACGACTTGTACCATAATGATCGTCTTTATGATCCTTATTACATAAATAACTATTATGCCTATAGCGAAGTTGTGGAACTAAATTAAGTCTTTGAAAATTGAAAATGAAAAACGGAAAGCAGCTGAAAATACAAGAGGAAACTATTGCCGATGCAGAAATAATATAAAAAGAATCAAGATTCAAAAAAAAATTTGAGAATATGGAGTGTGAGAGTGTGAAGTGGCTTCACAAAATATGTATATGGAATTGATATAGTATCTTGAAATGAAGAGAGCTGCTGAATAATAAGAATATGCCAATACTAGAAGAATGGACCAAATTAACTGGTATTTATGACCTTACCTAGGGGTTGTTTACCACTGTGAGAAGACCTCAGGTTATGCATACTGATAATGTGAAGATGGAGTGTATAAACTCTGAATTCAATTGTTTTTCCTTTGGAGGAACTCGTTTATTTATCTAATTTGATTTATTTATAGCTCAATAATAATAATGAGGTTCCATTATAGAAATGATTTGAAAAATAGTCTCAGTTTTAAATTGGGATTATAAAGGATTATCTAAAAAAATTCTCGGTAATTATTTTACAAAATGTGTCTTTAGAAGGTGAGTGTTCTATAGGGTAGTCCAATTATTAGTCGTTGTGACTCGATCTATAAACTCATCAAATAAGAGTCGAAAGACGAAATCAAACAGTGTACCCAATTCAATCAATCAAGTAATTTTTCCTTTCAATTTATTGACCTCCACTCACCTAACTGCTACAGGAACAGGAACTTTTTGGTCTACTTTGACTGCGTATGGCTTTGGTATTGATACAGGAACTTTCACGTGTATAGGAACAGCGTATGGTTTTGGTACAGTAACTTTGTAGGGTGTTGGTACTGGCACAGTCTTAGTAACAGTTACTGGCACAGGTTGTGGTACCGGTACTGGTACATGTTGATTGATGGTTCGAATATGCTGGATGGGTTTGCTGAAACCTGTAACATCGAATTGATGCATTCAGGAATTGGAAGTTTTTATCAATTAACAAGTTATCAAAACGAATATTTGTTTTCAAAAATACCATAATCTTATAATCGGGAAGATTGAAACCTCTGGTGTGTGAGTGAAAACGTTTCATTGGGATGAATTATCCTACCACAAAACTGATGTTAGTCGCACTCGACACGCGTTTCCCTGAGAAAGTTTGGTTACAAACGGCCGATCTGACAAGTTTTCACTTATATTCTCCCTAGAGCATGAATAATATTCGGAATATTTTTCGAAGTGCGAATTCTTTGAAAATATTTCCAATGCCTCACCTAGCAAACGCAGATGTTTTTGGAAAACGCAACGCATGATTTTTCTGAAAATTTCAACTCTCACATTTCCTTACCTGTTCTATCGATCTAAAATATTTTCAGTATTGCGGCGTTGCCACTGCCATCAAAAAGTCCTAACAACTTAATTTTTTAAATGGAACGCCCCATATATTAAAACATTTTTGGAATCGCTTTAGTATTCTAATACTTTTTTGTCAATGATGTCCTATACTTATCTCTACCTGTTTTCTAGATAAAAAATAAATTGTGCTAGATAGGTTCCAAAACATAATTGAACTCAAGTGAATCAATACTCTCAGTTCATGAAAAGTTGATATTTTGACGATAGTTTGGACGAACTCGAAATATTCAAATAACACCAAGAAATCGATTCCATGTCAAGGCGTGCTGAAATTACTATTATTTCCATTGTGCATGAAAGTGGTCAAAGGTTAATTTTTTCAAATGAAACCCCAGGTATATTACTCGATATATTGAAAGATGGTGAAAAATGTTTCAAGATGATATATCATGTCACTATATCTGAATCGTCAAGATTTCTCAAAAAAGCCGTTTTTGTGCAAAAATAGTTATTCATGTTTCACTTAAAGTGTTGAAAGTGGCATTTTATTTTGTGAGTGGGGATTATTACAAAACGAGCGTCAGCAAGGAGAGCAACCTCACGAGCAAAATAAAATCAGTTTTAACAAATGTATCATACAATTTTTTTTGTATAACGTTATTTCTGATGATAAAAATAATATAGGATCCATGGGATTTGAACAGACGATCTTTGGATTACAAGGCATATGTTCCAACTACATACGCCAACTCACGTTATTTTAAACATGATTATTGGTTAGTCGTGAAGGACTGTCTACAGTTGGACTGAATACTACTTCGTCATCGTCAGTAACTGTTATAGGCTTGATAATTCCACCGCTACCTGAATCCAAATTTAAAAAAATGTTTCTAGAAGAAGTGTCTTTTAAAAAAACTTGACGATTTAGGTATAGGGTATTTAGGTATAGGGACATGATATATCTTGAAGCATTTTCAACAATCTTTCAATTTATCTAGCTATATACAGGGGGTTTCATTTGAAAAAATGAACTTTCGACCACTTTGATGCACAATGGAAATAATAGTAATTTTAGCACGCCCTGTGTGATATGTAGTCGATTTCTTGGTATTATTTGAATATTTGCAGTTTTCCAAACTATCATCAAAATATCGACTTTTCATAAATTGAGAGTACTGATGTACTTGAGTTCAATAGAGGCTATCTTTATGACCATCTTTAAGCACAATTTATTATTTTATCTCGAAAACAGATAGAGATAAGTATAGGACATTATTGAAAAAAGTATTGAAATACTAGAGCGATTCCAAGAATATATTAATATACGGGGTGTTCCATTTGAAAAAATTTTGTTGCTAGGACCTTTCGATGGATGTGGCAACGCCGCAGTGCTGGAAATATATCAGATAGATAGAACAGGTAAAGAGGTAACAGGTGAGAGGTGAAATTTTCAGAAAAATCATGCGTTGCGTTTTCCAGAAATGTCTAACCTACCATCGACCTTGAGTCACGCTGTATAATCCTATAGACTAGAAGTCTATTTTCCTAAAAGGTATGGATTTTCAACATCAATTTCTGATTCCATTTCGAAAACACGAAATCTACGACACAAAAATTATTTCCGGATGTGAAATTACTAATAATAATAATCGATTTATTGATTTCCAATCTCGACGAGCATCTGTGGCTTGCTAATTTCTCATACACATGGTAGTATTGATGAGAGAGATCTCAAACTTTGCGAAAATACGAATACTTTTTTCCTCTTGAAAGTTAATATCAGACCATAACTTAGTTCAACTACGGACCTACTGAATATTATGTACTGGAAATTGTTTAAGTTTGCACCAATAAAATAATTTGTTACGACCTTGAGCAGCATTCGATCTCTATAAAACATTCGCATAAGATTTTTTGGGCCATCATCAGCCCCTCACCCAAAAGTGTGTGAAACTACAATGAATTACAACTTTATAAGAATATCTTCAGGAGTATCTGTTTCGTCTTCAATATCGATTTGGTTAATTGAAAACACTGCACGAAAAATATCGATCCGTCACTTTTTCAAAGATATTCATTTATTTGGTAAATGTCGATCATCTCTTCTTAGAAGCTCGTTGGGAATACCACACGTAAAATACATTGCCAGAAATACTTCCGCAGAAATCAGACTTTCCTGTTTCACTCGCGGTTTCTGTTCTGTTTGCGGTGTAGAAATTAGTGGTAGTGATGAATATTTTCCTGATATACCCAAAATAATACTCTACTTCAAAGTTTCTGGAGTGGACCTAAAGACCTTTATAACATAACTTCTATCGAACAGTCAGGTTATCCTTGCATTCTTGTGAACTACTCTTGAGGGAATTGAGGAGAGATGACAAGTTATTCACCACCACCAACTCCTATACGAATCTAGTCGAAGATATCGAAGGCTTTGTGGCCGGGAATAAAGTGGTGTTTGACAGCGGGTCAAAATTGAGTTGTCCATTAATCCATTGTCTTTCCACAAAGGAATGACCGCACTCAATAATTAAAACTTGCCCGAGGATCCACAAGATTTAATTGCATTGAATTCCCAGCGGAGCGCGCTCAACCACCGATCTCAGGCATTGGTTTGTGCCTATGTATCTGAACCATCTTCAGTAAGTCCAATGGTGTTAAATTAGGTCTAGATTGGATGCATGCTCCTAGGACAACACACCTGAGAACTGAAATTGTAGTGAGTTTTACCAATTGTGAGAGGAGTATTTTATATACTGGTAACTCTAAGGCAAGAGAGGCTGTCGAAGTTGGTATTGTGGTTTGGCTAGCCAATTCGTAAAGGGGTTCATTGGTTAGATTACCGTATCGATTGGGATGTGTCTCTGAGTCCTTGATAATGACTCCAGCATAAGAGTCGAAACGTCGAACAGTTCAACTTTTTGCACACGGATTAATTCCCGAAAGAACTATTGTCTGTTATCCAGCGTCCGTGGAAAACATTCATTTCAGCACCACATCTGAAGGGAAAGGATGGCGAGGTATCTTTCCGAAAGATAAAACGGTCCTATATAAAATTCAAACTAGGAGACACTACTTCAATGATTATAATAACTCGTTAAATCTCAACAGGTTTACACCCACAAATATAGGAAATGCAAATATTAAGTGTGATGAAAATACAATTGGAAAAATGAAGAAAATAAATTCATAAAATCGAATTCTTAAATCAATTCGAAATAGCTTATGTGCTATCATGATTTATATCACGTTGGTTGAGTACTTTGTTGAACAGCTCACACATAACAAACACAGGCGATTTGTTTAATAGATACGCTTCAAGACTCCTGTTACAAAAAGCATTCATATTGTCTAGATTGCAGTTTAGGTACAAGAAATTGATTTTGGCCTTATTACTCATTCATCATTCATCTCAATTATCAATCGTTTGTATATGACAAGCATATTTTTCAGTTTAATCTTCAATAGCGTATCGAATGCTTCTGACAAATACCCGACTGTGGCTGTTTATATAGATAAGGCTAAGGTGATGATTGAAGAACAGCTCTAAAATGTTTTCTGTTCATATAAAAATGAAAACGATGTGTTCACATACCTGCACCTGCCAATTGCCCATAACCGTAGTTGTCATTCAGGAGAACAGCCGGAACTCCATAAGCATAGTTTCCTTGTAAAGGCCGACTGTATGTATTGGTTGAAACTTCGAAATTACCAGTAGGCACACTCTGAGTCGGGAATCCGATACTACCACCATTGATTCCGAAATTACTGCCACCGGGTGTTAGAGATCCAATGTTGGAGGGAAATGATCCAATGTTGGAAGGGAAAGACCCAAGGTTGGAGGGAAATGATCCTAGGTTAGAGGGAAATGATCCCAGATTGGAGGGAAAAGATCCAATGTTGGAAGGAAAAGATCCAAGGTTGGAAGGGAAAGATCCAAGGTTGGACGGAAAAGATCCGATGTTCGAAGGAAACGATCCAGTATTGTCCCTAGAATATCCAGTACCCAGGCTACTGGACCCAATTCCGGCGCCTAGGTCTTGAGATAAGAGACCACTGGCAGATTCAAAGGAATTAGCAGGTGTAATACTGAGATGGCTCAAGCTTGCATCGGTGGAGAACAGATTTCCAGAATCGAGTAAAATCGAATTTCTTTTCTTCGGATTCGATTTGGTCTTATCGGCCCCTGAGGCGAGAGCCAAGAGTGTAATCGTGAATACCTGAAAAAAATCAAAATGATCAGTTCTGCGAAAGTTAGCTTTGGATGATTCTTACAAATGATGTTTTTTTTAAAGGAACGAAAAAAAAAGGTTTCCAGAAATTAATTCTTCACTTCAGCTACTCAAAAATATTGACAATACTATTGCTATGTTGAGCATTTCTTAATGTACTGTATATGTATATATAGTAGCAGAACATACAAAAAAGATAAAATGTAAATGATTAAAAAGGGTTTAATGAAAAATCTTAGAGATTGGTGTCTTGAAACTTGTGCTTTTTCGTTCACAAGCAATTCCTTTGAAGTGGATAACACAATCATTCATGTGATTTGCTAGCATTATAGCTAGCGATATATGTGTGACTCTGATGATCAATGATGGAAATAACGTTTGAAGATAGATAATGCTGATATTTTTATTATGATACAGCCATTCCAATGAAATTTGCAACATTTGTAAGAATTGACTAATACCATTGCATTCATTTCAGTGTTGAAAGAGTCACTGTTCCGCACTGGTGCGGAAAAGTAAATCTATTAAGTTATTGGGGAGTATACTGACATTTGATTATCTAAAATATATTTGTATGGTAGTAGTTTAGAGAATGACTGAAAAATGAAGAAATTCATCAGAATTCTGCTATAATTCTTCATACAAAGGAAAGTATGTGTCAATGATTTTTCAATGGCCCTAGTATAAGCCTCATCAAATGAATTCCAAATAATAATAAACATTTGATATTTTTCATTTGTCTTTGAATTACCGTAGCAATAAAAAAAATCTGTCAGTCGAAACACTACATAGTCAAAACCAATTTTATGACCCCTTCCAGCCATTTCAATATTAATATTGAAAATAATTAATTCGTTGATAATGTATTTAATGATAAATGTTTCTCTATGTCACTTTCGTTTTTTTTCGCAAGCTAGTAGAAAAAAGCGATTTCTAGGCGAACTACGATAACGCGTCGTTCGGCCATCTGCAATCGCGTGGGGAAAAGTATCACTTTCCGCACTTGTTAGGTGAACTACTTTTCTAGCCGACTCCACAGTTTGTTTCTCAAATTCAATTCATTCATGGAAATTGTTGTAAGCTGTTCATTGTTCAATATTACACCATACTAATCCTCTCTAATGTTCAATATTGTTTGAATAATTATTAATTTTCAAATTGTCACATCATAGATTTTTCGGAAATATTCATTGTAGTTAGACGAATTATTCTCTTATGGGTGGAAATCATCAATGATCCTTTTAAAAATCAGAGATTTCATGAGAATTATCGATTTTTGCAGAAGAACTGTACCACTGTAGTTAATTTAGCTGGCTACTCTTACCAGTATTTGAAATTCCCGTATCTTTAACATTATTTTCACAAAGAGGGAGAAAGTTTTTTGTCTTTCGAGTACAAATATATTTTTTATTGAAATTTCAATTTCCACGTCATTTCAAACTCGATAGACTTTTTAAAATCTGATATCATTCAATTACATCCATCAATCCTTGTTCAGAATTTCAGTCTTCAATATTTTCAAAGTACTCTCAAACATTCTCGTCCTTCAGAAACATACATTTTCAGGTTATTGTTCTTGTACACCTGACGAGTAAGCACTGATGATGGCTATTCTTCGAAATTTCAGTACATCGATGCGTGCACACAGCTTGACAATCTTTGCTTGTTCGCATCTCCATTAAACATGAACTCAATTTTAATTATTCATTCAATCGTTTTAAATGTAGTACATATCATCACAATTGTTGAAAGTTCATGTGGTACGCACATTTGTGACAAGAAGCTCATACTCACAATTGATAAAATGAAAATATAGTGATTCAATTTCATTTTGGGTGAAGTCAACACACGGTCGTATTGATTGACGGAATGGCGTGAATATGATTTGCGATATAATTCACTGTTAAACTTACCAGCAGAATTTTCATTGTCAACTTTCTGCACACAAGTGACCAATTATAATATTAAAAAATTGTTTATATATAATAAATTGAAGGTTGAGTTCAGGATTCAAATGAGTTTTTTTTTGTACTGAATATGGATGCTTCCAGTGGCAGTGATCTTCACGGTTCTGAATGCTATTTCATAAAGCACATTTCAGCTGGGGACATATATTTTTTGATAGAGTTTTAATCGATTCATATTACCAGTTCAGTGAGTGTCCACGTGATCTTGTTGTTACATAATCGACCATATAATTTATTTTACTGGTGAATAATGTCATCTGGTATAATTAATTTTCGGTTTTCTCAGAGATTTGAATTTCAAATTAGCAATCGGAGGATCATTGGAAACGGATCATTTTAACGAGATAATATTCCTTGACAAGCGTTCTTTGAGGATGTATCGAAATGGGCGAATTATGGAAATGCCGCTTCTCCACAACAAAATGTCACGAATAGAATTAGTGGGCAGTTGTGAAATGAATTCAAATCGAAGGAAAACTGGAAAAAGGTTACCTACTCTTTTTGACACGCACGAGCGTTTCGGGGACTACAGTATTTATCAATTTTTTTTATTATGATATAACCCTTTTAGAAGAAGTCTCAACGAATGTGGTTCCAGCTAGGGATTGCTCATTTTAAAGCACATTCACTCGGGGGGGGGGAGTTTAAGGTTTTGTAGCTAACACAAAAATAACAGATCTATCTGCTTACAGAGCCATATTGTAAAAGTCTTTGAGGCATCATACTCAGCACGTCTGACTGATATTGGCGGTAGCGCATTTGCTATTTCAATTATAGGCAAAACTAGAAAAAAATTAAGTGATTCTGGGATGATTGGTTTATACGATCAACAGACCTCATTTACCAAGTTTGGTATCAAGACAACCAGGAGGGAGAGTGTTAGCCTCCAAGAACGAAAAAAAGAGAAGAACGAAAGCAAATGATAGAACACAAAGGAGTTCCATAGGGGTCTATCCAGAGGTCTTTTTTATGATATTTCTGAGTGATGTACTACTCTTGAGGGAATTGAGGAGAGAGAAAGACACCACCACCAACTCCTAACGAATCTAGTCGAAGAACGAAGGTTTGTGGCGGGAAAATGTCGTGTTGATAGCGGGTAACAAAAAGTCTCCAGTAATACATTGTTAAAAAGGAAACACGAAGTCATCTTTTCCCCACAACATTATTTAATTCCTAAAGGAGCGAGGTCCTACCGTTATAAGACATTGGTTTCGTGCCTATATATATGTACCATCTTCAGTTAAGTACAAAAAGGCTGTTAAATAGAGGTCACTACTGGAAAACAGTAAAATTGACTTTTTATGCAGATGATACAAATATTTATGACCAATTCAGATAACATCTAGAAAAGAATAATACTGCATCACAGAATTCAGTGAATTGTTGTAGTGAAAATTTTTTGATCAAGTAGAAATCCAATAAAAATAGTCAATTTGACGTCATCTGAACGAACACAACCAATCAGAACAAAATTACACTGATAATTACCCATGGGCTCTTTACTTTATTATGTTATTGCTAGGGATACACACAAAGGTTCCATTTTACGTAACATATATTTAATATTTCTAAATACCACAATTTGGTTGTCGAAAGTACTTTCGAGGATAGTTAATATGTAGTTTGTCGCATTTTGATCTCCCAACTTTCGTAAGTATCATGTAAAAAATCACTTTTACTGTTTTCTCATTGTTAACTCTATCTCCGCCTTCGGGCGGTCTGTTTCCTAGCAACTGAAGCTTTCGAAATCTGTATAAATTTTCGAAAATTCAATGTCCTTGGGTTATTAACTAGGACATGGTCTCCACTTTAGGAATTTTAATATTTCCCTGCGAGTGGCCTAAGAAGGGACGAGAAGGGAGACTTTCGGGGGTCTTACGAGGCGGTAGGTAGCACGCAACCAAGGCAAAACCAGAAAAATTTTGAGATGACTTCGTGTTTGGTTTGTACGATCAAAAGACCTCTTTCCGAGTTTGAGTATGGAGCAACAACCGGGTTGGTATAAAACATCTCAGTTGCCTAGCAGATTATAACGGTGCTGTGAATATCAGTTAGTGTTGAAAAATATATATTGAAACCAAAAAAATAGGATGTTGTTCAGCACTTATCAATGATGGAGTTCGAGATATACTCCAATGTTGAAATTCACACAGAATCATTCGAGATCTCTGAAACAAAACATAAATCAAGAAATTTTTGAAACATTGATGGACATTATATTTAAGGTACTGATTGGTGATGAAAATGATCTGAATTTTACCAGGAACGGAAACTTATTTTAAACTACAATCAAGAAGAAGAATCTGACAGAATTTTCCTGCATTTCCTATCAGTTTTCTTTTTAAGCACCACTTGGATTCAAATTAAGTTTGAGTTTCGGGTGAATTTGTAATGTTGGGAGGGGTAATTTCGATTTTCCTTTCAAGAACAAGATGATTATTTTGTGCACATTGAAGTTATGGGGGATTTTTTACATTTTTTATATCCAAATTAGTTGATTCGGGGAAGAAAAGCCAAAAAATTGTTTCTCAAATTTTCTTGTTTATCATATTCGTCCATGTTTTTGATATGTTTTTTATTCCCAGTTTAGTGATAGAGATATATCATTATTTTTTTTGTTATAACCAATTATTCAATGAAATTAAATGAAGATTTGGAAAGAAGGGAGGAATTTCAGTGATTTGAAGTGACACAAGGTTCCTGATTAGTTGTAATTTGATTGGTGTTTTTCATTATTCTCGTACCAGTATATCTATGGGATCAGATATCATTTGTTCATCTCTAATAATTTTAATTCCTTTTTCTTTCGACAGTCCAACTTTTCACTTCATTCTCAGAACGATAAGCAATTGCAAACAAGTGTTTTTCTGATTGAGTCAACGTGTGCGGTTAACATTTGTTTAATGCACGTTACATCTGTGATGTTTCTTTGAGTGCTTCTCATTCACTTGCCTTTACCACACTAATGAGGGGCAATTACCCCATAAATACGTGTTTTCGGTTGTTCACCGTTTTCAGCAGTTTTTGTTCACAAATTCTCCAATTCTATCTACAAGTTGCTCAAAATGAGAATTCGAGTGGTCGTAAAAAATAAACACCTCAAGATTCGAGGAAAAGATTTCTGGATTAAAACAAACTTTCAGGTGACTAGGTTCATTTACGGTTTGGTTGATATTTGGGGTTTTCTCTCTCGAAAATAAAAAAAATAGTCAACTTTATAGTGGTACTATCATCGGAAATGGTGCGTGTTTTTGTTGTTGAAGAGTTTGCTCTGTATGACGAGCAAGGAGACTCACCAACAATCCGTAGTTATTTCAGATTTTTTTTTTTGATAATAATAATAACCTTTTTTCATTTGTACCCGATTGTACCAGAAGACTGATTTGGCCTTAGCCTCCCATGATATTCTTCCAGTACGTTACGATGTGTTTGGAAAAAATCTTTTTTTATTGGCGAGAAAGTTTCTCGAGGATTCACATAATGAAAAATAAAGTTTTTCAATACGACCCCAAACGAAAATATACAGGGGTGGTTAGGGTTGAAGTGAAACACACTACAAGTAAATGGAATTTCGAGTGATACCTGCGATTCCATGTGATCAGTGCTGTTGAAATAGTTTTATTGGAAATGAAGTTTGAGAAAGTTGTGTGAATCCGTTTATATTGCAGTGCCCCGTTAATGTAGTTCTTTTGGAAGCGATATATATATATATAAATCATGACCTGGGATATTTGACAAAGAAAACAAAAAACCAAAAGAAAACAGAAGAAAAGGGGGACGAAAAAACAGCGGGCCCCCGACACCACCCAACAAGAAGAGAGAAAACCCGGGGACGAAGGAAGAGGGCGGAGAGAGGAGGAAAAAGGGAGGACCCGTCCCTTGATCACACGGAGTGATAGAAGGGTTTCTGGAATTGTTTTCATTGCTATCAATTCACAGTTCCATTTTTTCAGCCTCTCTTCGTTTTTTACGGCATTCCTAGTGCATTTGCGGACTCATAATTAATTCTCGTGTGTCCCCCTAAAAACGATTACGAAGGGAGTATATCAATTATGTATTCCAAATATTCAATGAACTTTTTCGATGAACCGGATTCACTTTGTGGAATATCTAAATGAATTGGCTTCCAGAAAGCACTTCTGGGGAGAGGGCTTCGATTCTATTTCAAGAGTTTCCAACTTTTCCGATGAACCGGATTTGTTTTTTTAATGTAGCGTTATGTCATTCTTGGTCACAGAAATGTTGGAGTTGACCATGAACTTATTTATCTGCCGTGAAACTGCCTTCGATTCTGTAGGATGAGACTCGACCATTTGATACTAGTTTATTTTTTATAAGAGTTGTTCAACATTTTTTATTCTAATTTATAGCGTCGATCAATGAGATGATCCGAGGTGAATGTTAAATCACAGCTATTAAAAGATGAAAACTATCAATCTGATGGTCGAAGCGGATGCAATAGTCATTTGATCGTTTCTAGAAAACATCTCTTCATGTTTGAGAACGTTGAATATCACAGCAGGGTGCTTCAATGAGAATATCAGCGTTATTATAATATTTTTCACTTTTTTTAGATCGTTCACATATAGAACGATCTTCACAGAAACACTTACATCTTCATAAAAATACAACAAAACGGCAGTAAGAAAGTATACATTTGGAATGCGTGAAAAAACCTGGAAGAAAGTTATAGCATTACGCCACTTCTACTTCTGAACATACTGAAGTTTTTCATTGTTTTGTAGCATCGAGTTAAATATTGATTCCAATGAGCTATCGCTATTTGTTAAAATGCCATGAAGAGAAAGATGACTTCAAGTAAAAAAGTATACATTGAACTAACTAACGACCAAGATACTGAGGAAGTGGAGAAGTGATTGGTTAACGAGAAACAGGATTATTTTCGTGTAGGGAATGAAGTTTCGAGGAAGTGATACTTGGCCTTCTTTCATTCTCCAAGTCAAAAAAAAACAAACTTCTACAGAAGGGCATCACCAGCGGGCCTGAAACAATTGGTGACAGATATATCTTGCAAAACATATAAAATGCTTTATTTTATCAGGAAGTAAAGAAGAGATATTTCTTTTATCATAATAAGAGACGGCATTGATGTTATTTCAGAAGCTTTTCTTTTCATGATATTTTGTTAGTTCCTTACGTTCTGAACCACCGAAGCAAAGTCCTATTATTTGATTGGAAAATGAAACCATCTTCTGATGTTGCTCAACTTACCATATTGAATTCGTGTAACTCTCAGTAACAACAACAAAAACATTGGTTACTCTACAGACGGCTAATATTCAGCATACATTTATTCTGTGAGCATCACTGGTGTTCTTTCTGCAATGGGTACTGAATTTTGCGTTTGTTTGTTTGTCTGTCATATTCTCCTGGGTTTATAAGTGCTTGTCTATATATGTGATGCATTTTGTGATCCAACGCCTCAAATTCGCAGAGCTGTCTCTCTTCCTTTCTCACATTGTCCTTTGAACTGATATTGTTTCGTCAGTAGCCCTCTTATTACCCATATATAATTCATGTTACAATGGAGAAGGTCTTGAGTCTTTTTTCTCGACATTCCTATTATGAATAAGAATAAAACATATATTTTTGCTTGAAATACAGATTTTATGAACGAATAACGGTACCCTAAGTTCCTCTCCTTCCCAGCATAGGCTACACCAGCACCTGTACTATATTCCGTCATAGATCGTTTGTTTTTTTTTGGCGTCTCTTTCTTCTTTGTTCTGTTTCTCTTTGTTTTCTTTTGGTTTTTTTTTTTTTCCCGGTTTTTTTCGCCCTCCCCCCCCCCTCCCACCTGTGAACCAGGATATGATATGGCTTGAAGTTTGATATATTACTTTGTAATCGATCCAAGAAAAACATGTGATTGAACTCCAATAACAGAAGTAGTACAAGCCACTTACTATTCCTGGAGATTGAAAAATTGTTTTCTCATTCATTTCATTTATTCATTCATTTAGAATACACGTGTATTCTGAGTTAATGGCGGTCGCCTCCGGAATTGCTTTTTAAAACGATGGAATATGTAACATTTGACCTGATAAATTTGATCTCATGGCTGAATTCAATGGCCCGAAAACCAAAATGATATTTCTAGGAAATTTATTGTTCGTAGATTGGTACTGTATCTGGTTATATTTATGAAACAAGTAATTGTTGTTCATACTTGCTATCATCCAGTGTCTCTTTGATCACTGAAAATGAGTGATACCGAAGACATTTTTTCTACACCTACAGAAATCACCGCACAAGCACTATTCTCGCTCATGCGTAATAGGGTACTTATCCTCCTCGTTACCTAATATACTATTGAACCATTCATTTCTTTCGTCGATACGAAAGTACCGACATGAGTTTATTCACTAGACAAAGCATATCACGCCCCCCATACCTAAGTTGTCACCATGCTCTCTCTTTTGACAAATCACCAAGATAGATCGACTTTTTCATCAAATCAATGTCGTTCGGAGTGTGTGAGATAGTCCACCCGAAGAAATATTCAATCTCTATTAAACACAACCAGAGTTTTGAGTTAATTGACAAAAGAAAAATCATTTATCGGTCTTGCATCAGACTTCAAGTGATTCGTACATATTGAATGTTGTCTGCAGGTTCTTGCTAATATATAATAGTTACAGAAGAGATTCATGCTTTACTAGATCCTTATTTACTATAATTTCTTATGAAACGCCATAATACATTGACATACGATAGCGAATCCACCAATAATATTACTCGATTCCTAAAGAATAGAGAATTAGACATAGCTTTGAGAATAGATAATAGGTTGGGTAAATTAATCGAAAACAATATTGATAGAACTCCAGTGTCAGGAAGATAAGGAGTAGGTATAGAAGTAAACGTGTGGTTTTTTACCCTAACTTCATATTGGTCAAACAGAGAGATCTTTCACTTGAAGAATGAAGCTGGAAAAGGTATTGTGTAGTGGAATCCGTATGAGAATCAGGCAATAAGGTGTTTTGATCAATCACGTTATCACGGATAAAACATCTGTCAGTTCCATCAATTTTTCGAAAAATGTTTATTCCAAATCCTGGTCAACTGTAATTTTGAAACACCATTTCCATACATCGCTGTTTGTAATCATTTCGATCCTTTGAAATCCATAAACAGGAAAATAATTATTTATTTCTATTGTGAATTTAGCATTTCTTTCCCAAACCAGTATGAATGGAAACTTGAATTCCAAAGAATAAGTAACACTATCAATACTGACGAACACTCTATGGTCATATGTGCATTATATGATTTGTTGAATAAAAAATTGTGATAGGGTTCATTTGAAACATTCCGTTAGTGGTGCTGAAGCATGCAGAAGTAACTTTTTTCGTCTGAATTTCGAAATCGTGGATGGATCGTTTCATAGAAGTTAAATAGGGTAATGTCTAAACATCAAGTCCTTTTTCAACGATTCTCCATTCACCTTAGTTGAAAATTATGATTGATTCATTCGATTCAGAATGGCATCTAGAAACTGTTGTATAAATTTCAAGGAACTGCTAAAAAAGTTGCATGAGTTATTTATTAATTATCAAATGAAATGTTACTATGGAAAAAGTAGCGATTACGGTCCCAACTTCATGGGGCTGAAAACGAGTAGTGACCCTCCCGAGCGCGTCAATCTATTCTCTCCCTTTTTAAAAAAATATGGTTTGACTCATTAGACATGCATTTTAGGGAATAAAAACGATACAGGTATCATTAAGATACATGGGTGAAAAATAATCCGTCGCAATAAACTTTTTTCAACTTTTTGCTGTTATGATTTTCTCGTAAGGGAAATTTCTAAATTTGAAAATTAACATGAGAATCATGACATGTTTCGAATTGAAGACGTCACTTGTGTAAGGGCAGTCTCTGATTGAATTTCGCCTGTAATAGAGAAACTTTATCATTATTATTATTATTATTGTTATTACTTCTTGGGTATATTGTTCGATAAATGAAAAGTCGAATTGAGTTCTCAGAAATGTTTCTACTTGTTCACGAATAAGTACAGTTTTTGCAATCATTTTAGTGTTTAGTGTTGAATGAGTCACTTTTCCGCACCAGAGCGGAAAAGTAAATCTTTTGAGTTTTTGGGGTGCATACTGATATCTGAATATTTGAAATATGTATTCGTATGGTTGTAGTTCACAGAATGACTAAAAAGTGAGAAAATTCATTAGATTCTGCTATAATATTTAATAATAATATGTTTCAATAATTTTTTAATGGCCCCTGGTACAAGCCTCATCAAATGAATGTCAAAAAATACTAATAATAATTTGACATTTTCATTTGTCACTGTGGATTACCGTAGCAAGGAAGTAAAACTAAATCTGTCAGTCAAAATACTATCTTGTCTAAACCAATTTTATGACCTCTTCCAGCCGTGTTGCTGACAAAGCAGTGGAAAATCGAAATTTGACTTCATTGTAAAACATTTTAGCCTCTGCAATTAATTTGCAGAATGCAACAACTTGCACGTTCAATTTCAATATTAATGATAATTAATTTGTTGAAATGTATTTAATGATGAATGTCTCTTTATGATAACTTTGGGGTTTTTCCCGCACGAGAAAATATGCTGAACCTAACATGTGCGCGAAGTGACTTTTCCGCACGCCATTCCTAATCGCGTGTGGAAAAGTATCACTTTTCGGACTTGTTGGTAAACTACCACTTTCAAATATTCTCGTATCCAAAATATTCCTTATTTCTAATTACGGAAAACTACATGAATATAATTCTTTAGTCTCACTCCCACTGTTTTATATATTGTTATATCCATACATTCATTCTTTATGAATGAATTTTTCTGGGAAGAATTCAGTCATTGATGATAATGCCGCCGCAGTGTTTCTTTGGTAGGCACTGAAGTACTATTTACCCTTTCTTTTGAAACACCCCATGAAAGAAGTCACGTGGCGTGAGATCGGGCGATGTCGGTGGACAATGTCACGGCCCTAAACGCCTAAACCAACGGTTGTCAAATATTTCATCAAGTTTCTTGGAAACCACCGGGGTGGTATGAGCTGGCACCCCATATAGTTGGAACCACGAATTCCTATATTCCTCTGAAGGCAAATTTTCGAGTAAATTGGTAACAGTCGTCCTTAATATTTGGGGACATCTCTCTGCATTTAGCGAGTCTTCAAACATATAAAAGCTAATTTAATTGTTCTTCAACATACAGAAAACATTCAGGTGGAATTTCTCTTGAAAGACCATTTCTTTTGTCACATGAGAATTATGATCAGCCCAAATATATTTATTCCTTCTATCTATTCTACCCCGATCTTCCTGTGTATGTATTAAATGGAATTCGCAAAAATGCATTCTACGTTCAAAGTCTTCTTCTTCGAGAGCTTGAACTTTGGTTAATTTATACGGATGTCTTTTGCGATATTTCAAAATTCGTTATACTGAAGCATGTGATACACCCAAATTTATATACATAAAAATATACCACACAGTTAAGAGTATTGTCCTCATTTAGAGTAACAGGTTTTGGTGATGTTGAGGGAGTTTTTAACTTTGAGCCATAATTAACGAAATTATTATGTAATATTAAAAACTTCCTCTCTTTCATTGGAGTTGATTCAGGATACAGTTGCAGTTGGTTGAATTTTCTGCAAGTTTTGGCAATTATTTGATCACACTGTACTTGTATAAAAAATGGTTTCATAAGGATTTCTTATGAATAATCAGTATTCATTTTGCCGATTTTTTTAATCACCGTCAATAACCATTTATCAATCACTTATAAGAGTCACCAAACTGTCATGAGCTTGATATTTCCACGGCTACCTGAAATCGAATCCTTTAAAAACACTTCGATCAGAATACCTACTCAGAGAGAATTATTCAGGAAAGTTCACGCATTCAGTTTGTTCAATTGGTAATATTAATTCCCTGTGAAGTTACTGACGAAGTAGTATTCAGTCCAACTGTGTTGAAATCCAAAGATCTTGTGTCATCGAATCTCAAGGATATATTAATATATTTTTCATTACCAGCAATAACTATTGTACAAAAAAATGTATAATACATTTGCTGAAAGTGATTTTATCTTGCTCGTGAGTTCGCTCAACTCGCAGACGCCTGTTTTGCAATATTTCCCTCTCACAAAATAAAATAGCTCTTTCAACACTTGTAGGTATACCATAAATAACTATTTTTCGAAAAAAACGCTTCAATAAAAAAATTCGATGATTTGGGTATAGGGACATGATATATCATCTTGAAGCATTTTTCAACATCTTTCAATCCATCGAGTAATATACAGGGGGTTTCGTTTGAAAAAATGAACTTTCGACCACTTTTATGTATTATGGAAGTAATAGTGATTTTAGCACGCCCTGTATAATATGGATATGAATATTTCGAGTGTATCAAAACTATCATCATAATATCAACTTTTCATGAATTGAGAGTACTGATGTACTTGTGTTCAATTAGGTCTATGTTTTGGACCATATTTAGCACAAATTATTTTTCAACCCGAAAACCGATACAGTAGGTATAGGACATTATCGACAAGAAGTATTATAATGAAGGGGCGATTCCAAAAATTTGTTAATATACGGGGTGTTCTGTTTAAAAAAATAAAGTTGCTAGGACTTTTTGATGGAATTGGCAACAGCGCGATGCTGAAAATATCTCACATTGATAAAACAGGTAAGGAAATGTATCATGTGAAATTTTCAGATAAATCCTGCGTTGCGATTCCAAGAAACGTCTAACCTACCACCGACCGTGAGTCACTTTGTATATACCTCCGCAGACAATTATAGAAATATCATTCCGTCACATAGCTGCAGTAAGCTTCTGGTGGATTAGATATTTTTCTGATCCCTACCAAAACTATTTGTGATCACCGTCAACAAGATAAAATTACAACAGATGTCAGTAAACAACTGATGTCTTCGCTAATATCACGAAGGGCGTTGATTATGTCTCAAAAAGGCAATGCAGGTTTCTTCAACAACAAGTATCGACAACAACAATAAAGAAAAGAGAAGAACTATCTGACTCAGATCATTTCAGAGATTCACATTCATTGATGATCAAGTATCAATTTTCTTTTTCTGAAGATGCTAACCCTGTTAGCGAAACGCGCGTCGAGTGCAAATAATATCAGTTTTTACACCAAAGATTCCAATCTCATCGTTATTGAAACCATTCGCTGGAATTGGTCAAAGTAGCTATAATCTATTTGTGGTTTTTATGAATGGTGTTTGTCATGTGTAGATATTCAGATGTGGAATAATACTAATATAACTATAACTCGAGTATCTAGTTACAATATTCCACATTATTCCTGATTTTCAGCAGAAGTAATTTTTGTAAATCTACATTTTTTAACAGAGAATCTTTTCATAATAGCAAAATGCATGAACACGTGGTAAGAATTTTATTACGGAGAAAATGGAAATTTACAATTCGTTGAGAAATATCAGGTCAAACAAACGTACATCACAGTTATTCTTTCTTGGTGGTTTTTTTTTCTTTTGGGGTGTCTCGTGCAATGATATTGTGGCTGCCTACTCCCGACCAGGAAGTTGGAATGCTGCTGGTGAATCCACTGGAATAGCCAGTCAATCCAGAACCGGATAATCCTGAGCTCCATGAACCGGAGTTCAAAGCACCAGAGCCCCAGGATGCCGCCTTCGAAGCTCCAGAATTCCATGATCCTGCTCCAGAGAAACCAGCAACGCTTGATCCCAAGTCGCTCGCGCCAACAACACCTGAGCTGAAACCGCTTGATTCCAAACCACCTGCGCCGAAACTGCCGGCAGAGAAATCACCAGTGCTGAAACTGCTGTCTGCGCCCAAAACTCCTGAGCTCAAACCACCTGTGGCCAAACCACTTGTGGCCAAACCGCCGGCGCTGTACACACCAGATATACCGGTACTCAGGCCACTTGCTCCCAGATATCCAGTGCTCAAACCTGCACTCTCAAATTTTGAAATGACTGGAGTACTGACTTGATGAACTTGGTGGCTTACGACGGGAGTTACAACTTCGGCCCTGTGAACAGAGTGTTGAATGTTGACTACTTCAGGTACTTTAACGACTACTGGTTCTGGAACCCTCACAGGAACTGGTTTGCGTACAGGTACAGGGTAGGGTTGAGCAACAGGAACCTGGACAGGTTCTGGTACTTTTACGTACACTGGTTTCTCTACACGAACAGGTACGGTTCTGGTTACTGTTACTGGGTATGGTTTTTCGACTGGGTAAGGTACGTTGACTCTCACTTGGTATGGGACTGCGTGTGGTACATGAACTGGGTAAGGTTTCTCTACTGGAACTGGAACATTCACTCGTACTTGAACTGGCACTGGTTTGTCTACTCGTACAGGGTAAGGTTGAGGTACCTGTACAGTTTTGGTAACTGGAACTGGGTAGGGCTGTGGATAAGCTACGGGAATTTTGTTGACAACATTGTGCACTGTGTGTTTGGCTACTTCTTGGCTAACTGCAGCACCAACAATTGGGATGCCAGCTTGAGCATAACCGTATCCGAGTCCGCTTCCAGAAGAGTATCCCAGTCCACTACCGTAAGAGCTGTAGCCGAGACCGTTTCCGTAAGAGCTGACGCCCAAACCGGAACCGTATCCCAATCCGGAACCGTATTTCAATCCGGAACTATATCCCAGTCCGCTTCCGTATCCCAGTCCGCTTCCGTATCCCAGTCCGCTTCCCCAAGAGCTGTAACCCAATCCGCTTCCAGCGTTGTAACCCAATCCGCTTCCAACGCTGTAACCCAATCCTTTACCGTAGGTGCTGTATCCCAATCCACTGCCGGAACCGAGAGACAATCCGCTACCTGAGCCGTAACTCAATCCACTTCCAGAGCCGTAACCGAATCCATTTCCGTAGCTGCTGTATCCTAATCCTTTTCCAAAGGAGCTTCCGAATGTGAAGCTAGGAGACACTGAGTCTGACCATGAGCTACCATATGTGGACACTCCAGGGATCAGACTGCGCTTGGGTTTCTCGTCTTTTTTTGTGGAAGTCGAAGCGGTAACGGCAACAGCCAATAGGGCTACACACTGCAATCAAAACAGGTCGTTCAGATGCAATTGAAATAGGAAGAAACGAGTAAAAAGTGTTTTTGAGGATATGTCTCACAACTTGAATTAATTAGAGATTGCTAACATGCATTTTTATTAAAATGGAAATCCGAAACATCCTACGAGATTATGATAATACTTGAACAAAGAGAAATTTTCTGGCGTCAAAACCATCGATGTAGATGAATGATCCCTGTATTTGTCCAGTTACTACAGATATTTTTTATGTAAAAACCACCAATGTAAATAATCGAAAAATTTCAATGATCCCCTTATTTGTTCAATCAGACAAATAGATTTGTAAAGGGTTCATTGATTGATTATGGTTTCTTACTTAAAATAAATCTTCACATCATTTTCAAGAATTATCATACTTCCGTAGAACAATTCTAATACCCATTGCTGTATAATAACGTCATTCTTGGCCAGCACGTATATACCATGAATCAAACGAATGAATTTATTCATGACATATTTATATTTCTATTGTTCAATAATTGTTTCCAAAATTGAATTCAGAAACGGAACATGTGACTTTGATTCGAAAGTAATACCCTTTTCAATGAAGATACATAATCTGAGAAAACTCTTAGTGAGAATATTTATAACGACATGATAATTTTCGACACATTAAAAAACTTAATGAGTACTCAAGGATTTCAACCAATCTTTACTTTCTCTAAGATATTGTTTCGTGAATGAATCACTTATTCGTACATAAATTCTAATCGAAAACATGTTTCAATAAAAAAGTTTACTTACCAGGAATACCTTCATCGTGTGTGTATGTGTTATTCTAGTGAAGAACCTTACACAAGTGATACCCCAATCAGCAGATTTCGGCCTTTTATATTCATATTATTTAAGCAACGAAGGACAGATTCAACCTGTTTTAGAAGATACCAATATAGTTCGCTGATTAATATTCTCCTAATGCATAATGTAATAAAATTTCAAACCATTTTTTAACATAGAGATGGGATGACTTGACTATTTCAATAAATTTCTTTTTTTATAAACTATATAGAAGATGGGTTCGATTTATTTCTTAGTCGAAAATATTTTTTTCGAATGTAGAATGTGCTCTGAAAAATCTCAATTGATCGAGTGAAACAGGAGAATGAATGCACTGCTTTTTTGATTCTGTAAAAATCGAAATGATTCCTTTCGTGATATCAACTGTCATTTAAAGAATTCCAGCAGTTCCGAAATGTTTACTCTGAAAAGATGTTTGTCATGATAAAAAAGGATGCAGTTTAATATTGAAGATATGCAGATCGCCATTTCGCCCTAGCAGGTTTCGTACGCTTTTGCTATCACCTTACTGGGTGTTCAATGTGTAGTGGGAACGAAAGATTATTTCATTTATTATTATTTAGCCAGATAATTTTTATTATGTTTTTTATGTCTCGATACACATGAGAAGGAAATCCCTGCAATATTCTGAACCGTCGTGGTGATGAATGATATGACAATATAAATCATAATCAAACGATGGGATTTGAACCTTTGATGTGATCACTTGGGAACTTGGCATCTTCAGGAGAAAATTGATCTGAAGATGCTAATCTTGTTAGCGAAACGCGCAGGTTATATCAGTTTGGTGTTAGGGTATTTGAGCCCTAACACTGAGAACTCTACCTATGACAAAAAATTGAATCAATGTACTAATCTCATGGATTTCTATAATATTCGAACGTGGACTCAAATCAATTACAACGGGGAATCTATAGGTGTCCCTTTGGGGGACTGTAGGACATAACTTTCTAATATACATTTCTGTTAAGGCAACTAGCTTCCGAATCAAGTGCCATGAATTTCAAGAGACTGTTATGAAAAATTAACCTGTCGTTATGAGATGAATCATTGAAATTCACCTCAATTTGAGATAATCTTATTGTATATTATTCGATTGGAATTCGAGTAGTCAAGGAATATTGTCACTCAGATGTGTTGATGATGTACTGTCGAAATGTCGAGGGAGTTGGCGCAAATGGTTGTATGGCCGGTCCATAACTAGGGACTTGGATTCGATCTTCCGATTGGTCAGACATTTTTTGTAAATTTTCGTCTGTTGTGATGGGGGATGACTCTGCCACGTTTTATGGTTGACTATGGTGTTCCTGAAATGGCGTTTGAGTCAATTAAAATCATACTCACTTGTTGAACTCAATGGCGTTTGATACAAAAATAACATTCACTATTTAGGAACTTGAGTATTTTTGTGGAGAGAATGATGTTCGAAGAACTTCTTTTTCCTTTTTCTTAACTCAATAAGAACTTTGTGCTTCGTAGCGTCGTCCTTTATAGGTGGGCGATTAGCTTTTTTCTTCCTTCCTTTTCGTGGATGAATCAAACTTCTATGAAGTACCTATCAATCAAGAGTGTTTGAATTTTTTTTTCCATTTTGTTTGTTTTTGATTCTTTTCTTTTCATCTGATACTGAGAAAGAAAAGCCTGAAAAATAACATTCAACCTTATAAATAATAGTACATAATTCAATGAGAGCGAAATTTCGCATTTATTCGTGAAAAAGTTTGTAATGGAGAAAGAAGCAGGCGAGCATCGTAAATCAAGAAATTGCCATTCCTCCCTAGCAGGTTTCGTACGCTTTTGCTATTATTATGTGTAGTGAGAATGAAAACTTATTTTCTTTCGAAGAGAACGGCATAGAAATTTCAACAAACTTGTATATTCTTTTTCGCCATTATATTTCATTTATGACAGTTCAGATCATTATTCCAATTGTTCGAAACGAAAAGAAGAAAAAAACAAATCCGAAGGATTCAAAACCCGAGGCTACTCCATTTACTTGCCTCCATGCCTGTGTAAAATGGATTTGAAGCGTTTTTGTTACGCTATCTACAGTATAATGTCGATATTTCCGGTTACTTGACAATGCACGCCAAATGTTTCCAACTCTGAAGGGAAAAATGGTTGCAAAGTTCTGTCTGTCAGTTTGACTGAAATGTTGAGAGAAAGATAATTAATCTTCAAAATAGAGTTGACGATAGAAGTTCATGACGGAAATGAAAGTTTAAGCATTAAAATAATCTTTAAAACAGGAATGATCAACGACATTGACCAAAAATTCCACTTCTGTTTCTGAATTGATTGCCATCTTTCAGTAATATGTATAAGATGTCAAGAAAATGTGTGATTCAGGCTACGACGATAAACGGAAGAGAAGACATGACTCGGGAATGAAATCACTAGTGTCATCTACCCGTAGTATCCATCCCTTCAAGTGAACAGTGCTATTAGGTACAGTATAAGATCTGAAGTCTTATTCATTATTATTCAGATCCTTATGAAGATTTTGTCTTTCACTCCTGTCGCAAGATATATTTCTAGTTCAGGATATGATGCATTTTGGCTCGCAATTTTTTCGTCCGCCATGGATTTACCTGAAATTTTCACAGAAGGTGGGGAATGAATAGCTCAAGGAGCTTTTTCTATATCATGACGCTGTAGGGTTGCCACCTCATCACGGGGGTGGAAATTTTTGATTAGATTTCAACTGTAGGAATTGACGGAAGAAGTAATTCTAAGGAAAAATGTTCCATACTCTTGAAAAGCTCTACAAAATCGTTTCTGAAAAACATTTACTATCACCTAAAATGAAGGAGCTATGCTCAAAAAAACGATCAATTTTTTTTTGAAAAATTTGAATTACCTACCCTCTTCGAAGCGTAGTACATAACCGTTATACGTTATATGTACCACTTTTCCCATTCATATTGGAAGACAGAGAAGAAGAAAAATCTGCTTGCGTGTGTGAGTGTATATTTCGTTGATTTCTCACAAGTGTATTCTAAAGTTCGAAGACATATTATAAAAATTTCAATGTTTTCAAGGGTAGTTTATAACAAGGGTAGGTTGAAAGATTATGAAATTGTATACTAAAGCATGAAACAATCATTATTTAACTATTTTTACCCATATTTAGGTTTTAAATGTTATTTTATAATTTTTGACAATTAGGGGTAGTTTTCACCCGAGAAACGAAAAGCGTACAACGGCACAATATAGAAAATGAAATAGAGGGTGTAATGAGCCTAATCCCAAATTTTTGTACAAGTCGGAGCTGGACGAAAAAATTGCGAGGTTTTACCATTTTTTTAGCTTCATTTTCTGAAAAAAGTATCCCCATTTTTGAAATATAACAGTTTGTGAAAGCATTTCAAACGTCAGAAGACACGGCTAATTGAACATAGAACTAGTTTTTGAAATGTTTATTTACGACTAACACATAATGTAAGCATTATACTTATGGTATCGCAGTATAATGCCATACATGATTCTCTTAGGGAGTGATGGCGAGGGATCAATAGTCTTTATTCCCTCTTGTAGTCCTATCTCAAATTTCTCGAATTGGATTACCATGGAAACGATATAACCAAACATCAGTCAGTATCGAAAACATAGGTAGTGTTTTTGTATTTGTATTGAGATGGAACTGAAGAATCATTTACTTGTACACCTCCGGAAATTGTATGAATGAATTGGTCGTAAATTAAGTAAAGTATACTACTCGCAGTAATGACTATTATTCGCGACTAATTCCGAGATAGCTATCATTATTGATTCGTGGTATAATCTACTATGAATGTCCCAGCATGGTTATAAATATCGTGCCGTGGAGGATCTTGAGAAATATGTTGTATTGCGTAACACGTTTTGCAGTTTTGTATATCCATTGTTAGTGAGGTTCTTACAGGAAACTATAGTATTCTCGTTGAATATGGATGTTCATCAAATATCCACCTATTGCAAACTCTCACTCAAACTCTTCATTTTGGTCCTATTGAGGGCGTACACTTTTAATACACTCATTTTTGTGCCCCAAGACATTGACAACTGAAGTCATTGTCATGTCACTTTCTATGAATCAGCCTGATCAGAAAATACGACATTTTAACGTTTTGAGTTTGACAGAGTTTCCCTAGAATTTTGTCGAAAGATTCTTCAGATATTTCTCAATGATTTTATAGATACAGTGACGAACTAATACGGGTTACAAGTTTGAATGCACCTAGGATATTGATATATGTGTATGCCATCTGTTATGTTCGACAAATGGACAAAAGAAACATTACACACTTTTTGATATAATTTTACTTCTAATAATGCAAAACTCAGTTATTACATTTTTTACATATCTTATCTAACAGGCGACAACTTGAACAGTGTTGCCAGTGACCCATTAGTCAAACAACTCATAGAGCAAGAACTTATAATTGAACATAACACTCTTCCCCTTCTGAAAATCATAGGTAAAGCTTGGGAGGTGGTTTTATAATTCTCCCAGACCTTGCTACAACTTTTGGTGAGCTAATAACTGGATCATTCTTAGGGCTAACAAGGTGCTTAGATCTACTAACAGATATATTAGGTGTAATGCTAGGATACAAACTATTCGGTAATATTCCATCTCTTGGCTATCCAGTAGATATATGTGTCATACTAGTACCAAGGCTACTGGGTGATACAGTATAACTAGGAGGCACAGCGGAGCTAGTTGATACATCAAGTGGTTGTGCAGTATTGAGGTTATCTTGAGTAGTATAGACAGAAGGAACAACAGGAACATTATAAGTTCTTATTTGTTACTTATCACTGCATTGAGATGGATTTAACTGAATGTTTGTCTGGAAAGTATTTAACCCATTATCTATCTGGACTGAATAAGTACAATAACTAAATACCTTAATTATTTTACCTCCTGGCCACATTTTTGTTTTCATATTTCTCACGAATACATTATCATTCACCGAGTATAACTCGGTTTGACTGAAGCCTAAGTCATGTTTTATTTCATATTGAAAAGTTGGTTTTAATAAGTCGAACCTAGTCCTGGGTTTGATTTCGAAAAGGTGCCTAGAAGCTGCTAATTCGGTTACTGAAGTAACTAGGAGTAATTTGATATGTAAATAAAAACAATCTTCTTACATATTCATATCACCTTCCAAAACAACAATAGCATCTACTGAATTTGTCCAAAGAAAGTTTGAAACAAATAGCCAATACGGCCTCATAATGTGACGAATTTAGTAGTATTGCTGCTAAAAATAGTTAAAGGTAGGTAGCTTAAAATATTCACAATCGTATGTCGCATCTACTACTATTCGACCTACTATTGTGACATTTTCTCCTGTTCATTTATATTGAGTTGTAATGGTACTTTATTGTGGTTATCAATATGCATTACATACTTGCAACTGCCTGAATCAACTTCCATTACTAACAATTCATTCGACACAGCTAATTTCACTTTTAGGTAACTGTACGTTTATCTTCTAAATAGTTCAACAGCAACTCCTCTCCTGAATGTTCTACATACCCTTATTCTAAAGAATCATCAGAAGGTTCAAGTTCTTCTTGCTGATATTAATTTTCTTCTCGTAGACCATGCACCCCCTTTTTCTACAAAATATACATTTCGCAATATGCCCTACTCGATCACATGCATAACACTCCCAATTAATTACAGGGCACTCATTGTCTTGACGTGTTTTAAAAGTTGATTTGACTTTGAGTGAATTTTGCTTGGCGGTACATGTGATCTATAATCATTCGGATGGTTATGAATCCTGGTATGATATATTTTTCAACATTTCCTTCTGTGATCTTACTGCTTGTTTTATTTTCTGCTAATTCCATAGCTACTGCAATCTGATATGCTTTTTTATAAGTAAGTCCGTCTTCGATTATAAGTCTACGCTCAATAGTTTCTGAGCGTATCACAAATACGAATTTATCCCGAAGAGCATCATTGAGGAATTTCCCAAATTGATAGTGCTTTGCTAAGATTTTTCAATTTTTCGAAATAAGATCTCACATCATCTGCTGGACCTTGATGAGCGTTTTATAACTGATACCTTTCAGCCATGACCAACCTTTTGGGATAGTAGTATTCAACTAATGCCTTTTTTGACTCACTAAATGGTTTACTACTGAGAGTGACTACTGGAGCTAGTATGTCATTTAGAAGACGATATGCATCCCCCCTATCAGCGTCAGAAACATGGGGACTTTTCTGTCATATACGATTGATATACGATTGAGCATCTGACTCTTTTGGGTTGAACGCTTCTATTGATTCTATCAAAGCCATGCTGACTATTTTGCTGATTACTTTGTGAGTTTGTTACTCCTTGACTCTTATCCTACACGTGGTTTTCGGGTCAGGATTAATGTTTAATAAAACGCAGACTTTGTGCATTTTTCAAGCGCGAGAGAACGTCTAACTCGTCGCTAAAATTTTGTTATGTCCAACACACGGACAGAAGAGACTTTAGACACATTCTAAACTTCTAATCCAAAACTCGTTCATTACATTGCTTACATATCTTATCTGACAGACGACAACTCCAACAGCGTTGCCAGTAACCCATCAGACCAACAACTCATAGAACAAGAGCTTATGTATTGAACATAACACCATCGAGCAGCGAGTGCAATCAGCTTTGTAATATCATTTATTATCCATAAAATCAAAATGTTGACATTGAATTGACTCTTCCGGAGTTTTCATGGAATAGAAGCAAAAATGGACTTAGAAAAAAAGGAAAATTTGCATGCATCACAGGCATCGATAGATGTTTTTGCCTTTAGGCGACTTACAAACTCTCCAGCCAGAACATGAAGATCTACCCTTGGTACATAAAAAATAATTTGAACTTCGACAGATGATTGGAAAATTCCTCAATAATGATTGAAAAATGTATTTTTCGAAATAAAAAATTACAATAAAAAAGAGAACTGCTTATATAACACTTGAAATATATGTCACTACACTGAGCACCGGTTTTTCAATGCAAGTATATAGATATATATATATATATATATATATATATATATATATATATATATATATATATATATATATATATATATATATATATATATATATATATATATGTAGAAATTGATGTTTTCACGGATCTTCGATATGCAAGATGAATTTTTTTTCTGGGTTTTTATCCGTTAGGTATTTTCTGATTTGTTCGACGTTTCGAATTCCATTTTGAATTCATTCTCAAGAACTGTGAGACGAATATCTGTCCATACCGTCCTGGTCAATCACTCCCCTTACGAAGCAACCAAGCAAGAGCAAGCAAAGACTTCAATTGTCTGTTCTCCACGGAAACTGGTATTTATAATGACTCTCCTCAGTCATTATCCGACTTGGTCCGATATTAAGGCTGCATCCCGCCCATCCAGGTATTATGTAGAAATTGATGTTTTCACGGATCTTCGAAATGCAAGATGAATTCATCTTGCATTTCGAAGATCCGTGAAAACATCAATTTCTACATAATACCTGGATGGGCAGGATGCAGCCTTAATATCGGACCAAGTCGGATAATGACTGAGGAGAGTCATTATAAATACCAGTTTCCGTGGAGAACAGACAATTGAAGTCTTTGCTTGCTCTTGCTTGGTTGCTTCGTAAGGGGAGTGATTGACCAGGACGGTATGGACAGATATTCGTCTCACAGTTCTTGAGAATGAATTCAAAATGGAATTCGAAACGTCGAACAAATCAGAAAATACCTAACGGATAAAAACCCAGAAAAAATTCATCTTGCATATATATATATATATATATATATATAAATATAAAATATATATCAGATTAAAATAATCAACAGTTTTCAACCCCATTACTGCCAATTATTACTCACGCGCACCCACTCATTTCCTCTTGACAGATAACTCATTTATCCTTGTACTAAAAAACTGACCCTGATTGTTCAAAATATTCCCTGTTGTCCTGACAAAATAAAATCATTTTCAGTGTCATCCTATTTTATGAAGCTGAAAACATAGAAAACTCTTATTCAGAAATGCCTTTTATCATTTATCGTTATTCTAAAATAATAATTGATGAGTTGAGGATTAATAATTTTTCAGTACTGCCAGAAGTGAATAGGATCGTCTTATTATCTGAAACAAAACCAAAATAATGTTATACTGTTTATTGACATAATGAATGCAGGTGGTATTTTTCGATAAAGTCAGTAGAACATTTTGTGATTCTTATTGAAGTCTTTCGGATGATCGAAATGCAAAAAATATGATGCGTTTACTAGCATACTTTCAAGAATACTGTCAAGAATCAACCATGCGAACTATCGAGAAATTAGGCTTGCGATTTCTCGCGTCAGGGTTATTACCTCGTTTGAATTTTTGAATAATGTGCTGCCAATTACTTGAAATCAATATTTCCACTTGATCATATAAAATTAGCAATTCCCATTTCCTGCCAATATCAAAGGTGTTATCCACATTTCACACAAACTCAATTTTTACTTTGCTCCTCAACGTCACTGATTTTCTGGTTTTTAGCATGAATGGTTTCATCGGAGGTGAAATGAAAACTTGAAATTGATGAATATTTTCTATCGTCCTTAACACCATCACTGGAATATGATGATGCCGGCTGATTGAACTTGTTAATAGCAAGGATGTATGTGCAAATTTATCAAAAAAATTCTTGAATATATGAGTAATTACTGCAGCCCTACAGACGTTTAACCTGCTGCTTGAGATGCAATGAGAAGTCCTAAGCTGTCTAACTTTTCATTCACTTCATCCCCATAATCGTTGAATGTCATAGTATACTATGTTATTTACTTTCAAAATCGTAAATCAAACTAGTTATACCAGATCAGGCTGCGAGATTATCATGTTCATCAAGTAACTGAATAAAATTTTGCCAAGTTGCCAAATTATTTTCAAGAAATTAATTTTTTACATTGCAATCAAGAATACGTTGAATTCTACATGTTTGCGTACACAACTAACGATAATTGTCATCACTATACTTCGATGGCAAAGCCGTAAAACGTCCATTCACTATGGTACAGCTAAAGATTGTTTTGGTGTGGGGGAAGTATAGTCATATCATATCATGTCCTACTAGTTCATCATTTTTTCGAACAATCAATATATTACTGCATTTCATTTGATTATCTACTTCAAGCAGCTTTCAATGAGCAATTGTTTTTTTGCAAAAGACGCAAAAGGGCGTTACATCAGACATTTTTATTAGATGTTTGACGTCAACTATGCTCGTTGGATACTGTCATCGACTGGCCACGTTTGCCCTTCTTTCTAGTCATACTTATTTCTCCTTTTCTACTTACACGAGTATTATCCCCTCCAAACGTACCTTTTACACTCTATGCTAACGTGATTTACTTCAATTTGTTGAAATAACAAAAATAATTAAGATACATCATTTTCCCTCACATGGAAATTTGTATTCTGAGTGTTGATATAATGTTGCGATTGGTGAAAAAATCAGCTATCAGTAAGTCGAGAGAAACCTTGTCAGTTGAGGCACTCAAAAAGCTGATGGATGCTCCTGCCTGAGTCAATGCATCAGTTGGAGGTATTTTCACCAAGATACAGCCAGCTGACATATTGTTTCATTCCTAGTTGCATATGAGCCATCATTAGGTAAATTTTACCATATGAAACACCAAGTTATAGTCAGCTCATTTCTGTTTTCTTCAAAATATTGGGTTACCTTCAATTCAACAAATTGGAGGAAATTATTGAATATTTTTTTTTCATGTTCGTGGGGCTACCGCCTCTCATTGAGTCCACGGAACCGCATCTTACGTTCACGAGGTTTCATGATACTATTCTCCGGTGTAATTCACCAATTATCGTTTGAGAGGAAATGATTGACCAAATTCTGTCATTGGCTCCTAGACCACTTGTTATCGGTGAACTTTCGAAAAAAATTAACACCGGTTCGAGTTCTGGTTCGTTGGAGAGTCAGTTCACTCTCCTTTCGCATACCTACGGAAGAAAATACTGAAGACTGGTAACAAAGTTCGTGTCCTATTATTCATAAGTCAACATTACTTACGAAAGGTTTTCAGTACAGTAATATACTTTTCCGCAAATAGCTAGAAAATTTTGATATCCCAGACAAAATTTCTGGAAGAAAAAGTTCAAATTTCCCAACTGCAAGGAAATAATATTTCCTTTTAAACGAAATGCCTAAAAATGTTATGTTTACCTCGTAGAAAAAAACGTCATTCCTGAACTCGGCTTGCACCTCGACTTAGCAATCTTCGCAATCGCTCAGGACTTTTTTATTGAATTAAAAATATATTTTCTGGGTTCGTTTATAACTTCGTATCATTCTCAATACCTTTCCCACCTGAGTCCTTACCTTTGTCCATGTTGTTAAAGAAAGGTGCAAAAGTTTTCCGGTTGTCAGTTGCATAGGACGTTTTGTTCTTTCCATCAAAATGATTAGAGCCTTCTTTGATTTCGAATCGAAGTTGTACCACTCACTCGAATATATGGCATAAATAATTGTGTCACTCTGAAATATATTCACGATGAATGTTATACATTGGTAGATTCGGTAGTACTGTTTTTCTGTAGGTTTCCCTACGGTTCAAATAGTAAATGCACTTTCAGAATGTCAGTTAGTCGCCTCGGAAAACACTGAATGTTTCGAATTCTACAGAAGAAAATGAATTGATTTTTGTCCTTTCATTCTTATCATGCCATATAGGCTCGAATCTACTCTGGGTCATTTATTTTTCTTCTTTTCTTTATCATTCCTCTTTCACTTAATTCAATTGAACATCGATAATTTTAATTCAGATTAAGGGTGGGTACTTCACGACCTAATTAGAGTCCGTTAAAATAATCGGTGCTGAGAATGGACACCACAACCTGTCATTTGCTAGAGTGAAAGCACAGCCTAAGCACCGATTATTTCAACGGTCTGTTAATCAGATCGCAAAGTACCTGCCCTCAGTATACAATCAAGTGATATTAAATTTAGATAGTTCTGGCAAGAAATTTTTTTACCGAATCTCCCACGAGCATGAATTAATTCCAATTTTCTTTTTCCATTGCAATTTTTTTAGAGAATATTCACAACTTCTCGGAAGAGAACCTTGGTCTAGGTAAATAATAAGTGATAAAATAATAATAATATTACTCTTGTGGAAATGATTCATTCTTTTTTCTAGAAGAAATCAACACCCTATATCATCATGAACGAAACCAATCTATTTGAGATTCTAGTGAAGTTGGCAGCTCCCTGCAAATGCTAATTCAAGCCACTCTCACGTCCTTATGTTTTTCTGTTCAAGACATTTCATACATGATTTTCCACTTACCTCTTCATACAATATGGTTCCGTAATAGCAATAAAGGACAATTTCCAACAGCAAAGAAATAACGTATATCGTCATTGCGAAAAACGTTGCCGACAGTGGTTCAGCCTGAAAAATTATTGGTGAGATTTTCCTTCTCAATTGCACGTACATTTTTCAACAGAAATGTTGGGATTCTCCAAAAGTTATCATTACTGATACTTTTAGATCGAGAATGTGGTCGTTATATTATCCCACTTATCCAAATTATTATCACGGTATTTTCAGATCAATTGTAGGACAGTTAGATTCTTCATTTCGACCGAGTATATATTGGTGTATAAATAGGGCACTTCATTTTTCATTCCATAACGAGAGGCAGGACCCCTTGTGAAGAGTTTGAATAGCACGGCCGGCGTAGTAAAGTCGCAGCTTAATCTCCATGTAAGTGAGCAAAAAATTAATCTTTGAGAAATTCAAATTAAAGAATATTGAAATACAGTGAAACGAAAGTATATCAAACTGAAATTATCTCTGACTATCATTCCAATGAATGGTCAAAATGCCCGCTATTGTTTATTACGATACACAAGCATAGACAACGTAATTTATTAAACGGAACTTATTCTCCACAGCAAAATTTGTGTCAATGTAACGCGTTAATATTATAATTGATTGTGTATGCGTTGTTGTTCGATTATTCTTCAATAATACTCCGAAAATAATTAAGGATTGAGGGAGATTATAAGTAGAAATGTTTCGATAACGAGTTAGTACAGTAACAACAGTCTTTGGTGACTTACAATGGAAAGTTGAAAGCATGCCATACATATAACTACGCAACTAACTGCAAATGTATGGAAAATGAAGAATGAGAAAGTGACCTCGAAATCTTTCACGAACCTGAAAATGAAAGAAGACACTGAAATAATGTCAAATTTCGATTCACAGTGTTGTTTTTTGAACTCACTTATAAATAGCATCGTAGTGTTCAATATTGTGACAGATCTCTTTGTAAACCATATCATTTTTGAGCTTGTTTTTCATTTCAACAGATAGTCTACCGAATCGTTTTTCAATTTGTTCATCCACTCTCTGATTGAGATGATGCAGAGTGTCCTTGAGAATTCTGATCTGACAAGCAGCGTGATTGATCAGGCCTGCCATGAGAGAGTCGATTGCTGCATTTCCAATAGGTGCATTTCCGGTAGCTGTAAACGGTATTCGGAATAAGAATATATTTCGAGAGGTAATTACCATAAACTATTTCCCGAGAGAGAAATGTAATTTTCGCTTTGGTTTTATACTATTATATAGGCACTATTTTATTCACATTCATTTGAAAAAATGTTATAAAATAAAGAATGACAATCTATTTGGAAGTTCAGTTGTGCTATTTTGACATCACTGATAAATAAAGAATCAATCTATACAAAAATTGGCACTATCACATTCTTGAAGTTTTTATAGTACGAGAAACGTGTCGCGGTTCTGTAAACCCATTGACAATGAGAATATACTACACTAATTTGTGGTTTCGGTAGTGTAGTGGTTAGCATATCTGCCTGTGAAGCAGAAGGCCGGGGTTCGAATCCTAGCCGGGCCACCGTGCTGGGTAATCGCACGTTAAAAGGTAAGGCCTCGTTGATCCATTGCTCGCACAAGTTTCGACTTCTGAGGGTTGACGTTCGTCAGCTGGTTAACGAAAACGAACAATTTTAGAACAAAAAATATATTTTGTTATGGATATTTCCATCAAGTATCTTCATTTATCCAGATGGTCACTGAGGAGAAAAAGGAATAGTGTTCTCTGAGCGGAACAAGCTTGTCTGGACTAAGAATGAAATGTAGTGAAATTCTTTCAGGTTTCGTATACTCAGTATATAGATTGGAAGCAAAAAGTGACTAATATGTGATTCAGCCCAATATACGCAGGGAGTTGCTGTATGTTAGGGGTGGGTACTTTACGACCTGATTAAGAGTCCGTTAAAATAATCGGTGTTGAGGATGGACACCACATCCTGTCATTTGATAGATTATGCACAGCCTGAGCACCGATTATTTTAACGGACTGTTAATCAGGTCGTAAAGTGCATGCCCTAGGTCTAGGTATACCTTTTCTTCCTTTTTGTGAACAGAATAGCTACTGATATCAACAAAGAGTGTTTTTAGTGTTTTTGGTGTTGCTTCTTGCAAAGAAGTTCGTGTTGTTTAACATTGATTTGGAAGAGTAGCCAAAAAATAGTTCATCAAACTTGTGTTCTCAATAAAATGATCATGTTTTTTAATTTCAAAAACGTGCTTCTAGTTTCTGACATACTTTCAGGTAACCATTACTGGTTTATCAGGCATTTTCTCAACCACATCATTTACTTTTTCCTTTTTGACGTCGGTCCTTCTCTCTCTTCCTTAGGGAAAGTTAAATATAAATAATCTTCAACCTCTACGTAGGTAAGTGTGCCCTTCCCAATAATTGGGAATGAACTCCGGTGCTTGTATTATCAGAAGCGCGAATGCCCTTCGTGGTATTAGCCAGGAGGCAGGTTTGTGTCAACCCAAAAACTTATAGAGTATGTCGTAGATAGTGGAGACTAGTCTGAGCAAATGTTTAGTCTTACAGCCACTCTTCGAGTACACTCATAGACTATGACTACTTCAAAAACTCAGAAAGCAAAGGAAAGAGAAATTGATAACCTATCAGACGAGGTATCTCTTGACCCCCCATTTCTATTAACGATTTAAGGGTTGGATCTCACTTCGCCCAAGAAGTTGAAGTGACAAGGTTGAAAGATTTCCTCCTCAAATTGAAATCGATGGGTTCGAAGACCATGAGATATCGGCCTTGTTTCATTGGGCCACCCTTTATCAACTTCAGCTAATAAAGAAGAACGTAATCAAAATATTGTATAATAAAATACACATTATCAGGCTATTAAATTATAAAAATTTCCGAAGAAAATGTCATTTTACACATATTCAGTTTGATCATTACGTTTATTTATTTGTTTTGCAGTCAACAGAGGAACATGTGATGTGATATGATACTATGTGGAATATGAGGAGTATTGAAAATATTTTACCAATGAACAGGTAGACGAACGTTCCAACATAGGTGTTCACATTTTCGAATGGATCGAAAGGCAACCAAATGTCGATAGGAAAACGTCTTCCTTCCTGAATTAACGCTCTCAACGGCCAAGAGAATAAGCTGAGCAGGTAAAAAATCATAGAAACAATGAATATATTCCTGCAAGCGGCCTCTGTATCTCGAATGAAATGCTTCTGATCTTTCATCACGTTTTGGAAAATATCCTGGTTCAAAGTGAAGATGCTTCTCTCAATAACTCCGGGAATAATCTTGAACGGCAGAAATTTCAATATACAAATTCCAGATACGAGAGCGACGAACAAACACTCGGTGATTTTTTCCATATCCCGCTCTCTGGTGACTATGAGATGGATAATTGGTAGCAGAGGTGCGGGTATAGTGAAGAGGAGATAGAACAAGGCTGCATGGAACTTGTACCAGTTCGGATAGTTGTCGAATGGATAGAGCCCAAAGATTTTCATAACCAATATGCTGTACTTGAATGAGTTATGGACAGGATCTGACGAAGTCATTTTCACGAAATGAAGGAATCGTCTAGGAAAGTTTCAGTTCGACTCGATTTTATAGGTATGAATTATCGTAATTTGTTAATTACTAAGGAGAAGTGAGGAAACAAATGAAAACAGATCATTAGCACTAGCACATTTCCAATTCCGAAGCAGGGCTGGATTCCGATGATTCTCTTTCGGTTTTTGATCATTTGTCAAAGAAAGACAATGCTTAACAAAAATTGTTGTTGTCTAGTGCAATTTTCGATTCTCCTCATATACACCAGCTTTGAAGTCCTTATGAAATGAATATCATCTGAAATAAAAATTCGCAAAATATATCACATCATAACAGAGAGCTTCTCCCAAGTGTCGGAAAAATAGGTTGAGTATCAAGAAATTTTGGGATTTTTTACTCTCACTAAAGCAAAATCCCCTTTCTCATGCAGAAACACATTACCTAGTCGCTTTTTCATTAATGATACTGAAAAGTGTTCGAAAATATATATACTACTTTCAATTATTATGGTTCGACATAGAAGTGCTGACATACTTAATTTTACTGAAATGCAATTATTTCTTCACCTCCAGGTACCTATTATAAATGCACCACAAATTTCAAATAGGTAAATACTTCTCGTGAAATCATTTATTCTTAGGAGAGGTCTGTGAATAAGATTGGTGAAATTTCAGCTAATAAGATTTTCAGTATGATTAAGTAACAAATTTTCCAATGATTGTATGTAAATTCACAAAATATTCAGAAAGGGTACCATGCCGACCATGAGATTTTTTCTAACCGTTGGACTTTAATTGAGTGGTATTTGTTTGAACTCACATTGTCTATAAAATCAACTCTTGGAACATGTTACAAAAAACTCATAAAATGAAAAAGTGACAATATATATCTTGATACTTTTGATCAATAAAAATTTTCAATTTTTCATTCTTCTACCATAATCTTTTTTGTTTGAGTGCAATATTTGTTAAGTTCTTTTGGAACATTTATTTTATGGGATTTTTTCATCCTTATTTTTACTTTCTCATTAAATTCTGCCCATTCATTTTCAAAGTTTGAGAGTAATACGTTTGATTGCTTCACCTTGTATTTCAATTCAATTATCCATTATTCATTGATTCAATAGAAATCTTCTCACCCTATAAGTTTTTTGGAACAGTTTTCGATAGGGTTAATTATATAGACAATTAAAGTTCGAACCAAAACCACTCAGTAAGCAACATTGTCAACCAAATTCAAGAAAACATACAAGGATCATTTGCAGGAAATGCTTTTGTGAAAGATTCTCATGTAAGATGTATTTTTTCCGGTTATGTAAAAAACTCTCAATACGCAAACTCGACTCAGATGATGGTAACGTTTCTATGTTCAGTTTTAATTTCCATCCTCTTAGTTCTAGGGTCTTCAATTCTCGACTATCGAATAACAGACGGTTTACGGTTTGATTGTGATCAAGATTATAGTTGAATTCACTTTTGATTTTTGAACGGATAACTGAATTCAACGAATGATATTTTCTGAAAATATGAAACACGTCAAAATAATTGAAATCCTCATCACAATCAGATCATCCTTCCCATTTGAATAGAATCCCAGAACAACCTTGATTTAGTATTCCGTTCATAACAAACATGCCTGATATAATTATTCAGCAAACTTTCCTAATGGCAAAAGCATTTCAATTTGTTTGAAATTTTATAGTTACTACGTTTGTCACCTTGGTAAACCATCTGGATTGTCATTCTCTCATCGACTTTCAGATATTCAATGATAATATTATTATTTAGTTCTACGATCTTCGACAGATATAATTCGAAACCTACTTCTTCATTTATTACATGGGCTGTTTCAGATTCCTCTACTTGGGTGTAGTTGGAGAGGAAAACATATATATGGAGTTGAAGTATACTGATGCGCAATATACATTTGTTCAAGTAAAGGCCGTAATTTTATACTTGAGAAACTTGTTGCCAAATGGAGAGTATATTCCAGTATCCTAGAAGATATGCTCTGACAATCAGAATTATAATTCAGAAAATGGGAAATATATTCATAACGAAATGAAAGGTTGCCACTTCCCAATAGAGGTAGAGTCACAGCTATTACAACTCTGTTCAGTTTCAAGACACTTGCAGTAAAACAAACTTCGTAAATGTTGATCAATTTCATATTTTCGTGATAAGTTATTGAAACAGAAGTCCCAATAATTTCTAGTAAACTTCCGTGTGTTTCATTTGGTGTATAATTTTGTTATTCATCATTCAATATCAAGGTACCATAATTATGTGTGAGTTTTCTTCAAACCAATTACATTTCTCTGAGCACGAGAATCAATTATTATTCACTATGGAATTCCATTTCAGCTCTTCATCGGATATTAGCTACCCACTGACAAACGAAATGTTCACTTTCAACCAAAACTAGTTTATAGCATTACGAAATATGTTCGAAGAACAGATAATCTTTGACCCATTGGACAGCCAATGAAGAATTTTCCATTTTTTTCTAAATTGATATGTAGGTAAAATCAACCACAAATGTAGAAGAATTATTGAGATATTCACGAATATATCCCTTCATGAAAAAGCTATTGAGCTTCAAAATTGAAATCGTTCATAGTTCGAACCAGCGTATGACGTCACCCGACTACAAGTCTCACTTAGTACCTATTCCTACTCAACAATTTATTATTATATACTAGTTACGCTGGTCGTGTCGTGATATGTTCATTACACAATGATTGGAACTGAAAAATACGCCAAATATTGTAATGAATAGAAGGAAGAAGTGATTCAAACTAATGAGGCCTTAATTAATCTGTATCTAAAAGCCTTCAATATGTATTAGTTCAATCCAGTGACACTTCACATCACTAACAATTTACTATGTCTCAAAATAATCATCAAAATGATTAGATCATTATCTAATTTCAAATCAAATAGGTTCTTATTATTATTTCCTATCATCTAATTTTCCAAACTGGGTTTATTGTTATGAGTCGTTTTCTGTTATTTCAGTTATCTCTTTACTATTTTGAGACGATCAATGTATTTTGTTCAAAAATAATGGAATGAACGAAAAAAAACTTCAATGTTTTCCAACATAGGCATTACCTTGAGAATGATATCCGGCAACGGAAAGTAAATCTTTCTTCTGTTATTAAGTAATGACAGCTCAATAAAAAACTACACATAACGTGAAGATTTTCGTAGAAGATTTATATATCCGACATCCATTTTTAATAGCTCTGTTATAGGTAATGAAATTACATGGAATAATATATAATTTCAGTCATATTTCTCAAGTTATGTGTCCCAAACAGACGTGAGGAACAGACCTATTGAGTTTTTGTCTGTCCTCCCAGAGGTTTTGAGAAGATCTATGATATATTGATAACGGTAAATTTAGCGCCTATACTTTTTTTGTCGCGTCTGTCATATATTTATTTTCACCACAGAGAAACTGAATGTGTGTCAATCGAGATCACATTCATTTGAGTTTTTTTTGGGGAACTCTCAGTCAGCGTATTTATTCGCCGAATCAATAAAAAACAGCAACTTAACTTTTATTGAAGGACTTTCATTTAGGAATAATTTTTTGTCTTTTTTTTTCTGAAAATTATCCAACTTCTATGAAAAAGTATAATAATTTCTCTAGATATCAGTTAGTACGCCATTAATAATATTTTTCTCTCGAACATTCATTCATCAGTGTTTCGAGTTACTCTGGCTGGAACATGTAGGCCTATTGAAAAAAAAAGATGTCGACAATCAACATGATGGTTCAGAATCTTATGTAGAAATCCAATGTCTGCATAAACTCTGCGAATGCTCAGTTTCACAATTTCTGTTATAGTGCATACATCTCTCAGTTACTTTTCTGTTAACGACTCATTCAATTTATGAGCTGAAATAAATATTTCAAAAATTTGTTCTGAGTAGTTTCTGTTTCAAATACACATGAGCAATACCCCTATATTGATCTAATCAAATAATAATAAAGCGTTCTCATGGAATTCTTTTGTGGTCCTACACAAAAAACCTAGCATTTTTGTCGCTCCACTGACAAGTTCACCAACAAACTCATTGATATGTTCAAGTGATCGATAAAAAGACATTTATTAACATCTTATTCTCAGAGCACCATTTGACAATTCAGGTAAAGTCCCTCCGGACTATCTCACAAAACGTACTGCTCTTGTATGATAATCCAATATTGTCCCCACGCTGGAGTTGCAGGAATTCATATTGATGATTTATCGTAGTTGAATTCTAACAAATAAGTATTACCAGTGACTTGTTGGTACATTGATTGAAAGGATCGTGCAGAGCCTTAGAAATTTCATTTCCTGTTGTGATGATTATTCTCCGCTCTACATTGTATCAGGCGAGCCATAATTTTTCCTCTTTTGGTAAACAGTTTCAGAAATGCCTGATACTCTCACCTACGTTATTTTTCATTCCTTTCATATAGCCATCATTCTTTACTCATTATTTCACATTGTTTCCTTAGTTTAGATAAAATCAATTAATCATCCCATGTGTTACAAATTTTGTAATTTTTGTGAGATTTTCCTCGTATATCGAATATTTTATATTACTGACAAACAAACAAGGAATTTTGTACAGGTAGAAGTTGAGTTCAATCTAATCTCCTTTCTTGAAGAAGTAAAAGTTTTCAGATCGTTGAAATCTCTGTTAGAGGAAATTGATGAAACCGATATGGATCACAAGGCAGAAAACAGTCATCAGCAATTTCAACCATGATGTCGTTATCAATCTTGAATATTGAGTCTGGCATAACACCAAAGCAGTTTTTAATGATCTACAATGTGGAACGTTGAAGAATCGACAAGAATTTAAGCGGCATTATTATTATTATCATTATGTATTACAGATACACCAAATTCGTCATAGAACCATTGGACATTTGGTAGGTTATGGTTGGTTGGTTGGTTACTGGATTAATGGGTGCGTCCGTGGACATTTACCCAACGTCACGTCATGATTATATAAGCTAGGAGCGAGTGCGCTAACCAAGCGCGTCTGGGATGGCCCATACTCGCTCCCGTTATTGCTTTGCACATATAAAAAATCACACAAAAAGTAATAGACTATGCACCTAACCCTCCCTCCGCCACATCCGGTGGCATCGAGCCTGGTTACTCGCGTGAAGAGAAGAGGGTTTATTGATTCAAGTAAATTATTTTTAAACAACACGGACTATCACAAACACTAAATGGAGTCCCGACTCCACGTGGCATCCTCGTACCATCTATGTGAGCAGACACGTCTGCTCACTACCACGGCGGAAACGGAACTCTTGGTAGGTTATAGTCACGATACAGAAAATTTTTTTTGTGAGAAAACTTTCCAATATAGAGTTGCACAATGATCCTCGTAGAACTCCTGACGAGAACGGTGGAAGATAAACCCCTCCGATAATCAACTCATCTCTATAAACAGATACGTTGAACATTACTGAAGATTATTTTTTTCACATTCTTATTGGTGATATCTATGATGTTACTAGAGAAATGCCCATGGATTTTGACTTTTAGTATTGATCGATTTTTCTCCCATTCAAGCCATATTGATACAAGCTTGAGGGCTTGACGGCCGTGTCCTGGAATTTTGAGTTCCGGAACTTTCGGCTGCATTTCCGGCAGCCATCTTCAGCGGCGTGGTCTCAGTTTCTGTGAAACCGTGAAAGCCTACATTCTTCCAAAAATATCATAATTACTGATAGTGGCGTTAAGCTCTAATGTCGTGGTTTTAGTTCTGATGCCTCTAACATTCCTATAATAATCCGCCATAATTTCTGTTCATTCCGAGAGCTATCCGTATAATTCAGTTATTTCTTAGAGAGATGCTACAGCCGATTTTAGATATTCCCTGTAGGTAGTGGATGGTCCAATTGTTCTCTCCTTTTTCCTTCCTATCGTTGAGTTGTTGCCGAATATTTCTAAGGTGGTTTTTATAATTGGAAGGTGGTTGAGACTTTATGGACTTAGAAAGAATGAAGCATCGTCACTACTGTGTTGGACAACTTTTATGTTTCTCCAAAAACCGTATACAAGCTCCACTGAATTGTGGTCCTTATGAAACCAGATCAATTGTCAAGCTACGAAGGTTTCAGTTGGGCAATGCCTAGAAACCGAACTGTTCACTCGAAGTGCTAATGAATTTTGAATTGAGGGTGGGTGCTGCTCCAGTGGGTACACCTTTATAATTTTAGTTACTGTTTTGAGAATCTTCAATACTTCTCATTCGTTACGGAAATGATGGGGATCTATTTCCAATAGACCAGAATTTTTTTACATTACTTTTCATTTTTGAAGTTTGTAGGCCTTAGGAAAAACCTCTTTCGGCAAGAAGGTCCAAAGTTCACCTGTTTTATTGAAAAAAGATCCCTGAACAAGAGAGGTTCGACAAGTCTCAGAGCTCACAACAAAGGGGTGGAATTTCTGCACACGTCGGGTTATCCGTGTTGATAATGCCAAGGGTGGAACGATAAGAGGTAATTCAGAATTGCACCGCGACCGTGAAAATATAGAAGAGAGACTAGTTTCCGACCCTTCTATAATGTCCCATGTCCATGAGCGAAAAATCACCAACAAGACGGGTTGCATTTTTTCTGCCTAGAAACAATAAGTTTCAATGACTGTTTTGGTGTCGAGCCCCACACACGAGAACTATATTTCAAGACAGGCCTCATCTGTGCCTTGTAGGTAATTAGAAGCTGACGAGAAGTATTTCTTCGCACGACATAAAAATATTTATTGAGACGATACTCCGTCAACACCCACATATAGAAACCTATCAAACAAGAAACTCCTCATCAAAGCAGGAGGTGAACCATAAGTCGGCAGTTTAGAGAGAAGACTTCGATGCCAAACTCGATCAAACGCTTCTGATATATCGAGTGCTACAGCTATCGTTTCTCCAAATTTTTCGATGAAATGCTGCCCAATATGCGAATTATATTTTCAACATCATTGATGCAGTTCCATTATTCATGATACCTACTTATACTGGGAATATTGAGTTTTAACTGAGATTATGGATGAAACGTAATTTTCTTCGGAAGAAAATTTCGATGTGTAATTATCGAAGATATCAGAGGTAATAATGTAATTGAACTTCCGACTATCTACCAACTTTGAAAGAAGAAAACAATATGAAAATAAATACAATTTATTGTTCTTCAAAGAAATTTAGGAGTTTTGCGTTCATTCTGAATGGTTTTTATACAAGTAAATTTTCACTGTGTGCCAATCACTGACTCATCGAAACGAATTGAATTTCCATTTTCATAAGAATTATACCCGATTCCCAATGAATTCATTATTCTTAAGTGGATCCGTCCTCACAGTAATGGTAAGACATAACAAGTCTTCAACGTTACCATTTTCTGATATTCAGTTTACAATGCAACTTCTTGGACATCATCAACGTAAGATTATGAATAAGTATCAGAAATCGGGTACGTATCAAAATTATTAACTGGGTTGTTGCTTTTACAAAGTCTTGCTGTGGAAACCTCCAACATAGCTGGGACCATATGACTTGATGGAGCGGGTGTTCCAGCTACCTGTTGCACCTGAGTTCCATCCCAGACCGTAGCCAGTTGCGCCACTCTTGGCCAACAATCCGCTGGAAACACCTGCGCCGGACCATCCTCCATTTGACAATCCATCGCTAACCAATCCACCGCTGACTAATCCACCGCTAGCCAATCCACCGCTGGTATATCCACCAGTCAATACACCGCTGGTATATCCACCAGTCAGTCCTCCGCTGGTGTATCCATCGCTGACCAATCCACCGCTGACCAATCCACCGCTGACCAATCCACCGCTGACCAATCCACCGCTAGAATATCCAGCGCCAACTAATCCACCTCCAATCACAGGTTTATTGTTGATCAAACCGTGGTTGATATCTTTGTAGGTGTGAACGTATTTGCGTTCTTTAACATATACTGGAGTGGGTACTCTCACTTGTACGGGAGTTGGAACTTGAACTGTGTAGGGTTGTGGTACTGATACTGGTACAGATACTGGTACCTGAAAATAAAAAATACAATTTTCAATTCGACTGATTGGATCTGATGGACATTTGGAGTTTAGGATTGAATCTAGTTCAATTGGATTGGAAGAAGGTCTTCAGTCAAAATACTATTCGCATTCATCTTTGACGTTCACGATTTTCATTCAGTCGACTTCATTAATGTGGAACCGCTGCTTTCCTGCTTACACCTCCATACATGTCTCGATAGCCTTGAACTGACATAAATAGTTCCAATCTAATTCTAATGTGGATGTGGATAGAAATAGAAATAGTTGAATTAAACAAATTTCATAGCGGCTGAATCCAAATACCTACATTTCAGGAATATTTTTTCAGCATTCTTCTCAGAATTCGAAAATAGAAATGACAACTTCTGTTAAAGAAGTGAAATAAAAAAAAAATTACAACCAGTCTCTGTTGATAGGTACGTTTATATCATTCAAAGACGATTGATTCGTTCATGAAAAGAGAGAAAGGGTCCATCTAAAACAGCTACTCCCCTGCCTATATGGCACGACGAGCGCTGGGTTCCTAGCCCTACATTCCAATTCAATATTCAATATACCGTCTCAACACAATATCAAGAGACCTCAACTTACTCTCGGAGTTGAATACTTACTTTAACAACAACACGTTTTTCTACCTCCACTGGTACAGGTTTGGAAACGACAACAGGGTATGGTTTGGGTACTTCTACAGGAACTCTGACTTGCACTTGAACTGGAACTGGCTTCGGTACTTTGACTTCGTATGGTCTGGGTACTTCATATGGAACCTTTACTTGAACTGGCACTGAATAAGGTCTTGGTACTTCTACGGGTACTGGGTGTGGCACAGGTACAGCTTTAGTGACGGTCACGGGGTAAGGTTTGGGTACAGTTATGGGTACGTGTTGGGATACTTGGCGGTATTCGTGGGTGTGTGGAATTGGGCCATTTTGGTAAGCAGATACACCAAGTCCGTAGCCGGAAAGGCCACCTACTCCATAGGAAGATGCACCGCCGAGTCCGTAGCTAGATACGCCACCAAGACCATAGCCAGATGCAGCACCAAGTCCGTAGCCGGAGGCACCACCAAGTCCGTAGCCGGAGGCACCACCAAGTCCGTAGCCGGAGGCACCACCAAGTCCGTAGCCGGAAAGGCCACCGACTCCATAGGAGGATACACCAAGTCCATGACCTGCTAATGCATTCCAAAAATATTGTTGAAAATATTTTGTTCGAATGATATATCCATCACGCCAACAGAAAAAAAACTGTTAAAAAATTCAAGGGTTCGAAAGATATTATGGTGGAGCTTTGATATATAGTGATAAGTAACAATGAAACTATGTGATGGAGTATAAGGAAATATATAGAAACTGTATGTGAGCTGAAGACAAAACTTAATTGGTGAAGATAACTAAAATGTTATTGCGATGTCTTATCCATAAGCGGACGAATCGATAAAAATATAATTGAAAAATTTGAAGAAATAGAAGAAAAATATTGAGTGGAAAATTCAAAGGTGTTAGGAATGAAATGGATTGGAAAATGAAAGATCATCACAATGAAAATAAAATTATCATCAGTAGACTAGTAACTGAAACGTCTTGAGTCTACTCAATTTATTCCAAAATCTTTTTTTCTACCATGTTTCATTTCAATTCCATTAACTTTCGATAATTTTATCAATTTTGAAATTATATTTTAGGATTCTTTCATTGTTTTTTCTGATTAATACCTGCAATGATCCTTTTTTTGAGATTAATTCCATTATAATATTTTTGTCAATATTTTGTCGTTTTCAACAGATGTGTCATCAGAACGCTCAATGTGCATGCAACATTCAAATTTTATTTCGGAATTCGATACATGAGTTCACAAGTCGTACATGCTGTGAAGTACCTCTAGTTGAGGCTGAGGTTTAGATAGAGATCCAACGGGCTTGCTTTCGATAACGGTTCATTTCGGTTCGTGCTTGGAATCGCACGTTAAATAGTAAGACTCCGTTAAATTTCGACTTCTGAAAGCTAATGACGACAACTGTATAACTTAAAAACTCGTATACACACCTCCGATTCCTGAAACTGAGTGGGCTGAAAGTCCGCTTCCGATTGCATCAACTGAGCTGATTCCGCTGACTGCACCGATTCCGCTCACTTCACTTATTCCTCCAAGTCCTCCTGAATGGAGGCTGGTGAATCCATGACCGAGGCTACGTTTGGGTTTTTCTACAGTCTTGGGTCCAGATTTTTTCTCCTCGGCAGCATAAACAGCTGACAGAGCAAGGAGTGCGAAACACTGTGAAAAGACACACTGTTGATTTCCAAAAACAAAAATTTTATTTATTTCATTTAAGTTTTTTCATCAAAACGGAAGGCCTTGATTTTAGTGATGCAAATTCATAGATTCACGCTATTTGTATATGCAATGTCATATTCTATAAGTTCGATGTACGTAGGAGAACCCCGTTAATAGTGAATGGCTTGCATTATTTTGACATCAATACAAAAATATTCTATGTGGAATGTGCAAATATCATTCATAGAATATTTCCACACAGTAAAAAGAGAGATGAATGAGATTATTCATATTGATCACACAAACATTTCGAAGACGTCTAGTCGTGAAATTATCGAAATGATTTATCTAAGTATAATGAAGGGATAAATTCCATTTCTTGTGACGTTCATCTTTTTCCGGAATGAATGTGTCATTCGGAATATCAATAATTAAATCAGAACATATCTTATTTCGAAGTAGTATATTATTGTGTCGTTAGGAGAAAAAGTGATGCCATGTGTGACAAGCATCATGGAATTTGGCGGAGCACACTCTTTCCGAATCTAACATGCATTTTTATCTTCGAAAATGGAAAAATGCATATCTTTGGAATATTATGAATATCAAACTATCACATTTTTGGCTCGATTTTAAGTGCCGGTGAAATTAATCGTCTCTCAAGTTGTTGAAATCAAATTCAATGTCAATCATTAAACATCATACATTTTGAAGTTTGAAGAGAAATGATACGAATTCATTGTATTGTGATTAGACTTTGTTATCAACTCGAAACCGAAAAATTTTTCAATCACCCCCGAAATGAAAACATTTTCCTAAGTCGATAATTACTGGGTAATTATCGCATATTCACCTACATTTTGCTACTTACCAAGAAGACCCTCATTTCTGCTGAGTCGAATCAACTACTGATGTTACTGACGATCAGTGGTCTTTTTATATTGTATATCTCAAATATTCGAGGAGATTCCGAAGGACGATCACTACCAGATCAAGATTACCTTTTTTAATAATTCAGTGTGATCATCTGCATATACCGGCATTCGCAGATTATTTTTACGTTTCTATTTCAATAATGAGTTTTGCATTTTAACGCGAACGATTCACTAACGTATGGCCTGAAATATTTCTGAAATGAATTTGGGTGGCATTTCACTTTTAGCGAGTATTTCATGGAATCCACTATCAAGACGTAGATATTTCTTCTTTCCGTTATTGTTATATTCTTTTATTGAAATTGATTTTCCGTCACCAATTAACTGTTAATTGATGTTTATGTAACACCAACCAACACTCTCTGGGCCGGCTGTCGAGACATTTTTCAGTTTCGGAACCTTTGAATTATTGATACGTAAAAGTCATAATCTCTTGTCCTGATTGTGATACGATGTATATTGAGCGAACATCTTCAGAGTATTATTAACAAATTATTTACTGAACTGAAGAATATTATAATTGGGAAACATAATTCATACGATTTCTCAGATCTATGAAATATTTTTTTATTAAAATATTGAAGAAAATGATTTTTGAGAATGGAAGCGGATTTGGTTCACTGGATGTTAAAAAAACGTGGGTTTTATAGTTATTGGTTCTTTTTTATTTCGATAGTCAAATTTTCTCATTGAGAAGGAATTGTTTTACATCAACTAGACTAAAAGTCTGTCCTCCTATACTCGTCTACCTGGATAGTTTAAATATTCTAGTCATAATAAACTGTTTCCAAATCTGGAATAATAAAAAAGTGATAAAATCAATGTACAGCTTATCCAATCCATCCTAGCACACATTCACCTGCTTTTCCAGTTACACACTGGTAGTGCAGACCAATACAAAAGAAAAATCACCCATTAGGAATGGATTTCAACACAGTGAATACATACAATAGGTGGTTTTTATCTTACTATACCTCACAGACATTGCTAGGCATATGCGTCATTAGTTCTTTGCCAAGAGAGATTGGATGAGCTTGTACTATATCTATTTTCACAAAAGATTGCGCTTATCTAATGTCATATGTCTTGTGGTAGCCTCGCTATAACTTCCACAAATTTCATTGGCCAAGAATTCAAAATAAATTCCTTACGTTCCTCTCCGTTAGAGCAAAAGGTGTTCACAAGATGGAAAATATTAATGGAGCATCGTTCCATATTGTTACCCTAGAGGAAAAATAATCCGAATCAACCTAATAGGTACATCATGTTCGGAACTCGGAATTTACGATTCTTCTCAACTCTCATCGTTGTTGTCGCATTGCCCCTGAATCCACGAGTAGAGACTTTCTGAATGAACACGCACAGATTCAGGAGTGCTTCTCATCGGTTCCTTTTTCAATACTATCAGTACAAATGATGTTATGTCAATATTTGGTTTCTCTGTATTGCATTGATTTATTTCATACTAATATTTCTTTTCTGGCGGGGTTTATGCAATGAGCAACTGTCGCTTGCCTAGATACCAATCTCAATAGGAGAGATCTGTGGATCGAATAAATCAACCGAGCTGGTAACACTGTAGGTTTTTCTGGGTTTCCCTTCGATTGAAATATGGAATGCACCAACGAAAAATTAGTAAGATGCACCAGAGCGATACGTCACTCGAGAAAATTAACCGTCTCTTGTCCTCACAAGGCTCTGCCTTCTCTTCGGAATGTATAGTGTTTATCAATGAAAAGAAATGAAACGTTTTTCGAGAACAGCAATCCAATCAAAAACAATTTTTTTTTAGAGATATGTCTTTCTGACATTGTAATTGACCCACATGGAAAAATTGGCTATAGAATAACACAAATGAAACTTATTCAAACCTTCTTGAATTATTGTAAAAAAAGAGCATTTCCTTTACATCAAATCTTGAGGATATGCAAAGTATCTCAAATTACCTTCAGGATATATGTTCTCTAAACTCTGAAATAACTTGAATGTGTATTCTAGAATAGAAGTGAAGGCTTTCCCATTTTCTCATTTCTGTTCATTAAACTCTTTCATTGAATTCTTCTGTGGATTGTTTGATGTATCTACATTACCAAAATGAAGATTTTCCTCTGCTATCAAGGATCTTGTTGCCGAAGTATTCCTCAGTTTCATGCACTTTTTAATGAGTCATTCGCAAAAGTTATAATCTTTCATCTTTATTGAGATATTATGTGATGTAATGATCGGTAAAAGTATAAGCCAGATGTAGAGTGTATGGAATGTAATTCACTGATATTGTTATTGAAAAATAGAGATATGTTGAATTGAGTTAGTAATTATTGAATGTTCTGAAAAAGTATTACCTTTGTGGAGTGAAGGAAGTATTGAGGAACATTTTTTTGGATTTTCGTTCGCGGAATCTAAAGGAAAAAAGAAAATACAAAGCTTGAAAAGATAACAAACTCCCTGCTGATAGATAATTTTTTGATGTTACCTCCTTCTATGGAAGTATGTTATTTCCTTCTTATATTCGGGGAAGGAAATACAAAAAAATAGTTACCTATAAAATTTTTTTCCTAATGTCATTATAAGAACCAAAAATGATGAGAAATCGTTAATTCAACCCAAATCTGCACTATAAACATTTTATTTCAATTGATTATTATTATATTTCTATAAACAAGATTTTTCCATGGAGGGGTGTTCGAGAATTTATTTCTGGATTTTTTCTCCAAATCAAAATCAAAAAGTATACAAAACTTTTATCTCAGTTCCTCTATTGCAATTGTGAATTTCTCATTGCTTTGTTTTCAAATTGAAGAGGAGAAGTTAAAAACAGTTTACTTCTTTTTTGACAAAACCAATTCAGTCAAAAACTATGTTATATGGGCCCTACTGAAATTTGGCCTCATTTACCCTGATGTCTATCTGTTTGGTTATAATTGAAATAATCGTCTAGTGGTCAACTCATCACATTATTTACAAAAATACAGGAATTCACAGGTAGTTATTTGACGGTCATCCGTTCAGAGCGCGAACTAGCTTCGTCGACAGCCATCGATATAGGCGACTCGTTCATGCGACACTGTAATCTTCGGAAGCGTAGAGCGGACATGTATTATTTTTCTCTTACATATTTCGTATTTACAGTACTGATATTATTCTAGGAATCATCATTTATGTTATTCATTGAACCATGAATGCCTATGGTAGACGTACTGAACTGGATCTTGTTTCATGAAGAAGGAACATACAAACTATCAATGAATAAATTGAAAATAGTTTTTAAATTCTGTTAATTGATGGAATAATCAGAAATGCGATGCTTTATTTGTTAGGTATATGGTGGATAGATGAAAATCGCACGTTAAAAGGTAAGGCCTCGTTGATCCATTGCTCGCACAAGTTTCGACTTATGAGGGTTGACGTTCGTCAGCTGGTTAACGGAACGAACAATTTTGAAACAATTTTTTGAACAAATGATATTATCCTCAATGTTACGAAATTTATTGCCTAAGAAAGGAACACTTTGTTCCTCATCTTCACATTGTTTGTGCGGGTCATAACTATTGAAAACATTTACTACTTCTGAAGTTCCGTATTGTGGTAGCAATATAAAATCAGGTCATCCACATATTTTTTGATCGAGTTGAAAAGTAGGAGTTGTAAGACAATATCCAGCAGGTCATCCATAACATACATTGCAAAGATTGGACTGATGAATAATCGCTTCCAGGGAAGTTCCGAACGTCTTTTTGTAAAATTCATTGATATTAGAATAATATGTATTGTTGATTAAAAATCTTATCGATTCGAAAAAGGTATCTTTATCATTCTGATTTGAATGAATTCAGCTGACTGTGGAAGAGACTAGCCGGTATTCATCTCATAATGGCTGAGCTTGAACCAATATCAACGCATCTTCCAGAAATTATTCCTTTTGTTCATAGTCATTCAAAAATGTGGTCATTTCCAACCTACTGTAGATTGGAAAGTGACGAATTGTTGACTAGGAAAAAGACAATAATTATTTGTTTATTAAGGCCGCAAACCGCTGTTTCGCGTTGCGAGAGAGATATTATCGCCGAGGGCGCACCGGCCGAGGCAAGATAATCTTGAGGTCGCGAAAAGATTTACGGCCATAGTATACACAATATTTTTCTTGCAACCGTAAATATTATATAACTTCAATGAACATTATTTCGTTTCAAAAATGACAGCCTTTAAACGCAAATAAGGAAAGGAAACCGATGGCGTTAATATAACAGTGTTTCTATGGAAATGAGTTATTCAGCAATACAAACGTTAAGTTTGCCAGCAGTTACTCTGGGAACTGGCCTTCAAAATTTCTGCCGGCCATCATCCTAGGAACGGCCGCAAAATATAATTTTGCGACTTCTGTTGCGGATGCAAAAAGCTTGCTTTGCGTCCACAGTGGCGACCTCTTTGAACTTTCCCCACTCCGTTCTTCTCCTTTTATTCGAAACTTCATTCTTCATTCTGCCCATTGCAATTTTTGAAGTGCTCAAGATCCTCGCTTACGTGTACAAGCCAGCGCAATTAAAAAATAGATCGTGTAATGATGGTTATTAATAGGCTAGTATTAACTGGGATACGAAACGAACCGACTTTTTCTACACCCGATAAATGATGAAGAACACACTAGAAATATTATATTTATATTGTGGGTCCTAGTGATCTGTAAGTGGAAAGAATATTGACATTCATTTCATTATTGCTGGTGTCAATAGAGTTCAATATTGTAATGGAAATGCTGATTTTTTGCTGAACCCAATTTTCAATGTAGCCTTCCGCCACTTCTTCATCACGATACATATTTTCGATCCGTTCCATAATGAATCTCAGTATAAAACAGATTATAGGCATATTAATATATTATACAATGATCATGTAATGATGGTTATTAATACACGAGCATCAACCGGGATACGAAACGAGCCGAAGGTGTTATAATAACCATTACATGATAGTTGCATACGCTATTTTATCTACACCCGATAAATAGTGAAAAACTACAAATATTATATTTATATTTGTATTGCACACAATAATACTAATTAAACGAATTTCTTTGAAAAATCCTACAAAATTGTAATTAATGGTATTACTTCGAGAAAAAAAAAACGATGAGAAATGAAGGGAAAATCAAAAATAAAAAATGAAAAAAAGATTACTCGAGGCCGGAATCGAATCCATGTCTCTTCTAACTAGCTAATATAATCTCAGCGCCTTAGACTGCTCACCTACGGAGAGCTCAGAAAATTTGATTTAAAAAATTAAGATATAAGTCATGTATTTTTCAAATGAAAAATTCAATCATCCTAACTGTAATTCTGCCGGTGAAGGTGTCGAAAGTGATTCTCTCATATCGCTGGTATCAGACAGTTTGTTATGATTATCAAAGTTTGGCTATATTCTTCAAAAATTCAATACCTATACCGATTTTGACGAACATCAAATGCAGAGCATGCACATCATGCTTTATTGAAAAATAATGGGTTTCTATTGGTTGAATATCTGTATCGTAATGAAAAATCTGTATCGTAATGGATTTTATTATAAAACGGGTTGTGGGCATATGAGTGTAAGGGTGTAAATAAAAGTGTATTATCATAGTACGGGTGTGGAAAAACAATTTAATATTACAGTTATCATACTTTATCTCAGTACCAAACGTTCTGAAAAGATAAAGCACAAACTTCTTCAATAATTAACCCACTAGTTTCAAAAATGGCACGTAACCGTTTCAATAGCCATTTTCTCGAGTATAGGATTCAGTACTCATCACTCGAAGCTACTCCATTTTTATTACCAATAATGAGCATAAGTTCATCTATGTCATTAAAATAAACAATACGAATATTCACGCTGTAGATAAGTAACAATGAGCTTACGCAAAACACTGGAATCAATTTGATCTAGCTCTCCATATGTTGTTTTGTATTACTCTGAGAATGGAACGTTTTTGTGGGGTCGTATGATGTCTTACCTAAGAAACAAGTATTTAGAAGTAACTATGATTTTTACCTGAAAATATTTTATTTCAAACTCATTCCGCCTTAAGAACGATTTCGATTTTCTCCTGAAAATAGCGAAACTTTTCATGATTGCGGGGTCGATATTTCCATTGCAATATTTGAATGGTTCTAAGCTCAACGCTCTTGGTCCAATTTGAATCGTAATGTAATGAGCACTCTTGAAGAGTAGCAACAGTGGCAGTAGCAAGTCTTGTTTAGGCCTTAGTCAGATATAATAGATATGAAAGAAAATGTTGGGAGTACCATCACAATCCAACGTCCTTCGTGGTATTTGCCAGGAAAGAGTTTTCTGACGAGCGACTGCTAGTCTTATTACTTATTTGAGTACGATCCGAAATTAACATTATTTATGACTCATGTAGAGTTTTTTTTCTTCAATATATTTATTCATATATAATACGGTTAACTACTCACTATTAACTGGACTATGTCTTCGTTTTGAAAAAATGAATTTGTTGCCAAGAAAAGGAGTAACTGTTTACAACGATTACATTTATCTGAAACTTCATCTCGTGATCGAAACGTACTGCTGACCATAAAGATTGAAAATGGTTGCAAAAATCTGATATCATTTTTTCGAATGAACTATAGTCATATGAACATTGGTTCAAACGGATATGTATAATTGATTATAATAATTCAAGATTGTATCATGATCATTCCCTTCAGTTGTGAATTATTTTCAATCTGTCTATACATCAATGATACCTATCAGGTTAAAATCATAATAGGTATCCGACCTGTCATCAATGGTAGCAGACGTCTCTTATAGGGATACCTGTTCACGAAGATAGGCTACGCTTTGAACAGAGCCCATCAAAGAACCTGTTGATTCCTATACTGCTGTAATTCATGTGATTAGTTAATTACTCGATAATGTTTCTTAATTAAAGCCAAAAAGATAGACAAGCGTTAACAGAATAGACGACACAATGAGGCCTAATTTCAGTACATCCTTTTTCTCACAGAAACGGATGTTAAAATTGAATATAGTTTTTGATTGAATTGGTTTCGCCAAGAAAGTAGACTTTTCTCCTCCAATTCAAAAACAAAGCAATGGTAAATTCAAAATTGCTATGATAGAAATAACAAAATTTTCGTATACTTTTTTAAATTTGATTTGAAGAAAAAAGCCAGAAATAATCTCTCGAATAATCGTGTTTTCAAAAAGATAATGTTTATCAACAAATGAAATATTCACAGTGTATATTTGAGCTGAAGTAAAGATTTAGCATCATTTTCGGTTCTTATAATAATATTAGGAAACATGTTTGATAGGATGCTATTATAGAAGGAAATGGAGGAAAACTTTTGTAGAAGTAACATCAAAAAATTATCTCTGATAGATATCAGCAGGAAGTTTGTTGATTTTCTTGAAGTATTGAATTTCATTCTTTCCTTTTGATTCGTCGAACAGGGAGCAAAAATGTATTTCTTCAAAACTTTGTTCACTCCACTGAAATAACTAAGAGAACATTTTCATTATGGCAATAAAGATACATAAACCAATCATCAGAAAATTTCAGTGAAAGAGTTTAATGGCCAGCAATGAGAAAAAGGAGGAGCCTCCACTTCTATTGTAGAATACACATTAAAAGTTATTTTATAACACATAAGGTTATTTGAGAAACTTCGTAATTTGTTTATAACGGGAATGCTCGATCTCAACAATCATTCAAGACTGTTTGAATACATTTCATTTCTGTTATTCTACTTTCCCATGTAGGAAATTACAATATACGTGGATTATTTTTTCAATTGTGGATTATTGCAGTTATGACAAAAAGATTTATATTGAACATGAATTTATACTTTTTGATTCAATTGCTGTTCTCGAATAACGTTTCTTTTGTTTTCATTGATAAAAACTATACGGCGGCGGCGCGAAGAGAAGGCACAGCCTTGTGAGGGCAAGAGACGACTTATATTTTTGAGTGTCGTATCGCTCTGGTGCGTCTTACTGATTTCTCTGTGGCATATTTCGATTATAGGGATATCTGGCAAATCCCACAGTTCTATCGTGTGGGTTGGTGTATTCGATCCACAGATCTCACCTATTAAGATTGGTATCTAGGCAACCGACAGTTGCTCATTGCATAAATTTATTAGTATTAAATGAAGTAATGCAATACAGAGAAATATCAAATTGATATTACCTGAATTGTACTGATAGTAATGACAAAGGAGCAGATAAGAAGCACTCCTGAATCTGTAAAGACCGTGTACACTCAGAAAATTTCTACTCGTAGATTCAGAGGCAATGTGACTACAACAATGAGAGTTGAGAATAATGGTGAATTCCAAACATGATGTTCCTATTAGGTTCATTCGGTTTATTTTTCACTCTTGGGATCCAATATGAAACGATATTTCATCAATATTTTCCATCTCATGAACAGCTTTCGCTCTAGCGGAGAAGAACTCATTTTGAATCCTTTGCAGTTGAGATTTGTGAAGGTTATAGCGAGGCTTCCATATCACATATACATGATATTAGAAAAACTCAATCTTTTGTAAAAGTAGGTGGTGAACATTGATTCTGGTGCTGTTTGTTATTACTGCCCATTATCAAGCTAATTTCGAGTTGTAACTTGTAATTAAGGAATGAAATATTGCATGTCCTCTCTACGCTTTCGTAGTAATCAGTATTGATATTAATATCTTGAGGTCATTTATAGAAAGCAATAATGCCTAGTGTCCACAGAGCGGAGTTTTAACATATTATGTTTTCTCTTAATGGCTCAGATTAACCAACACAATTTGGTAGTGACATTTCGAAGCGACAAAGAATAGCTTCAATAGCGAACAATTACATTGATTTTTCCACCAAAATGATTATTAACAATAATACACGGTTATAATATTGCTCAAATTTAAATTCACGTTATTTACAAAACGTAGAAATCGAATGTTAATGCCCATCGAAGGTATAAATTATTTAAGACTGCTAGAAATACATTCCACCCATCATAATATTATTTGTCGAAACCGGCTTTCGTTGAAATATTTTTGGATTCGGAACCTTAGGAATGTGATATATGGAATGCTGCTAATGGAATTTTTTATCACCAGACGGATCTTCTTCGTCCTTGTTATCAAACATTTCTATTCCAAAAGTCGAATATTAGTCTAATTTATTTTATTTCATAATAACCAAGAGCTTGTCAGGAAATTGGATTGGGTTGTATTCGATCCGACCCATTAATTAAAATTCTCCAAGGATGAAAATGTAATTTTCGCCTCCTCAACTAACCATTGAGAGTTCATTCGATGACACAACAAAGGATTAATTCATAAACTTGTCATCGAAATATACTGATTATAATAATTCAATTTGTTCTACGGTAGAGACGCTCTACGTTATGAAGGATCATTTCCAAGTACAACGAGGTTCTGATCAGGTGTGATATGGACAGGTTGAACAAACAAATTCTTTCTATGAAAAGTCTGAAAGCCGATTGCATCGACTTTTTTTTATTGGAGCATTAAGCTAATAGGCCATTGAAGGTAATTTAACGCATTGCAGCGAATGCACCATAGTTTAAGAGATTATCAAACACCCATTAATGAACCCTCTCCTATCTCAAAAAGTCCCATTGTTAATGGTCTCATAAGAAAAAGTTGGTGCAATCGGCTGTAAGTCACTTATTTTCGAAAAATAATCATCGGATAATAGAAGTAGATAAAAATTTAGGTATAGTTGGTTTCGCGTGTAAATGACGTACAGTAAACAAATCAATGCCTTCTCCCATTGATGGATCGAATCCAGGACCTCTCGATTAGGAGCAAGGTACACAACCATTTGGGCCAACTACCCCGCCTAAATATCATATTATTTGGATATATCTGCTTTCATTCACGGAATTCGGATACAGCCAAATTTGTATCTACGATTTTAAAGTGAATAATATGGTTTCGGATGCAAACAAATATATGGACCTTGAAGCAGGTGAATGAGTGAGTGAGTCGATGCATGGGGATCTCGGAAACAGTAAGAGGTGCAATGAGAGTTATAGTAGTTCTCACAATAAATGGTATTGACTGAAGGATTATAATAAAACCAATTAGACCCTTAAGTTGTAAAATCCGAGATGCACATCATAAATATAAAAGGACCGGATTCAGGTAATTTTGTTTCTCAGAGAGGGACTGTAGAGGATTACAGCTTACACATCTTGTTCATTTTAGTCTTTGTATTTCATTAGAAGTGTTCACTTGTGTTACGGCGTGCAATAATTTTATAACATTCATTTGTTATTACAGACATTAATAGCAAAGATTTTATACCCCAACGTACAGAATAGGCAGTATGTGGCGTCCGTGGATAAAAAGTAATAGTGCTTCTTCCAGTGGTTCGTTAAAGAAGAATCACTTATCTTGTGACGCGAAAATCATTATAAAAAATGTGTATGGTTCCTTACTTCAGCAAGGATATAACGCGGGTGCTGCAGCAAAAGTAACCAGTAATTTGACGAAGGTGCCTCTTACTTCAGTTAGACGAATTGTTGAAAATTCCATGGAATCAAGAAAAAAGCGTAAGGATTCCGGTGTCACAAAAAGTCTAGACGATTGGGAAAAAGATTTGATAGGGCGAAAAATCTACACTATGTACGATGAGCAGCGTGTCCCTACAATCAAAAGTCTGAAACAGCGGCTCATCAATGACGAAACTCACATCAACTGTGGCCTCACTACTCTTTGGCGAGCTCTGTCTGCAATGGGCTTTAAATATCGCAAAATTGACGAGAGACAAGTAATAATGGAATCCACATTCGGAAATACTGATCCGATTATGAAAATGTTTTCACTAACGGAAAGCTACACTATTCAGGAGTGATATATAGGCTATATTTTATAATGATCGAAAAAAAAATTGGTGAGAAATAATAGTATACGTAAATTAAGTCGGAGAAAAGCGGGCGAGATGTGATTCTTTAACGGTTAGGTAAAGACGAACATAATGCTCACCAAAAATGTTGGTCCCTTGTACAAAAAAGTTCTGGTACTGTTCAGCTACCTTTCATATTTTAATCACTACAAAAGGTTTTTTTGTTAATCTATACACACAAAATGCTTTGTACTGAATGAGATGTCTAGAAACCCTGGTGTATCGACTTATACCTGTATAATTTTAGGATAAACTTATCGAAAACTGATTGCTTGATTTCTGAGATAAGGTGTTTTCTGGCGCTCTTGTATTCAAAACGTATTCGTCTCCCCATCCTTCTCTCACTATCTGGCTGTCCGTAAGTGAGAAAGAAGGAGATAGACGAATACGTTTCGAATACATGAGCGCCAGAAAACACCTATAATAAAAACTTCAGATCGCTGTTGTAAATGGCGTTCCTTCATGTATAATATGAACCTGAATTTCCACTTGACAGGAATGTGCAAGCTAATTTCGCAGTACTGTTTATTATTTAGCAAGTGAGATTTTGACAGCCGTGAGAGCCAATCGAATGCATTTCAGAAAATGAGTATGTAACGTGGAAATGTACCGTTTACAACCTGTCACTGTCAACTGCTACTTTTTAATGTTTTCATTTCCGTTTGTAACATGACTTCAATACGGAAAAAAAAAATACTTTATCCTTTCACTTGAGAATGTACGAAAAAGTTTCCTTTTCAAAAAAATGCCAGTGTACTGAAAGTATTATCCTGAATAATCTTGCAACGTTGAAATCCATATACACTTATTCAGTAGCATCTCATCGTAAGGTGAATCAATTCACTGGAGTACTTAGTTTCTACATGATTTTACACAATGTATAATGCTCCAGATGCACCCAGTCTTTCAATTTTCAATCTCAATATCTGAAAAGAAATAACATCAGATAGTTTTAAATGAAGTGATATCAACAAAAATTTGAACAAAGACTGACAACAATAACATCAAACTTACGTCAGTCTGAAATCAACACTTGCCAGATTTTTGAAAATGCCAATATATCGCCCCCTTTAAAAAAATTAGGAAGCTATCATAATCGTGTTTTTTTTTGTCAGACCTGAAAAAGGGTTTTTCGAAATTCCACCCCCACAATGTGATTCCGAGGGCCAATCTACTTCGAATCTTGCATAAACATTCTTTCACAGAATTGATGGAAGAAGTTTTTCGTATTATAATGAAATTCATCGCCTATTGGGGTTAAAAAGGGATATAAAGTTATTTTGGCGGTGAATCAACGCACAGCCTAAACTGCTGATCGTAGAGATCTGAAACTTGCAAGGTATATTTTTTTATTAGGTAGGCATCCGATTTGAAATAGTTTTCCGAATTACCGCCCCTGAGGGGGTCAAAATCGGGGTCAAACTTCGTATGGAACGACGTGGTTCCTAGGTCCAATCTACTTCAACTTACCTTGATTTTCTTTAACAGATTTGATGGAAGACGTGTTTCGCATTATATTGAAAGAGGTTTACAAAATTTTCGAGTGCGTGCAGATGGCAGAGCTATTATGAACCTGTACTGAGAACTACATAATATGATTGCATCACAACAATTATCAACGCCCAACGAAGTGGCCACGGGTGACCTAGTTCGACATAAACTTCAATTGAATACAAATATCTCCTAGCAAAGACACAAGCTCAATTTGAATACCTACATTAAAAATTTGCTATTCTCTTGATTTTCAAAGGAAATAAGTCAGGGTATTGTTCAACATTCGATATTCGAATCTTATGAAACCTCCTTCTCAAAAAACCTTATGAATCAGGCATCCCTGAAATTCACATGCTTTCTCTATCAGACCCTAGAGACATGAGCAAGATCAAGTGGTACTATGGGTTCTGAGGAAAATAATATTTGGTACAGACAAGAATGGAACTGCCAGTTACTCTCAAGTGAAGTCGGTTTAGTTGTTAAGCATTAACCAATGAGATCGTTTGTTGATATCAGGTTACTTGAAGCACAGGCCACTGGAGTCTGTACAACTGGTACTTCGTACGTTAGGTCCTGTGTCGTTGTATGAACCAGTGTCATGTTCAGTTAAGTTAGCTCGATTCAGTTGTAATGCATTATTCAATCAATTCGTTTGTTGACAAAATAGTTAAGGCTTTGGCGGCCGAGGTTTTCAGTATCACTACTTTTATTCGGGTTTGAAGGCCGTCGTTTTTTTGGAATTTCTTCCTAACGTTTTGCTGGCTCGGGTGGCTAGCTTCTTCAGAGGCTCATTCATCTTGAAATTCACTCCGAGATTCGTTTGTTGCTGGACAACTGATCTTGGTTCACTCGAAACATTGTTCACTGGAATTCGTGCAATTGGCTCTTAGAGGGTTCAAATCTCCACATTTTGGTTCAACATTGCTATTACATATATATCGAATCAGAGTATACACCTAATGAACAGTTTTTTATGCCTATACATAATCGATTCCTTATTTATCAGCACAGTGGTCTCGGTAGTGTAGTGGTTAGCATATCTGCCTATCAAGCGGAAGGCCGGGGTTCGAATCCTCGCCGGGCCACCGTGCTGGGTAATCGCACGTTAAAAGGTAAGGCCTCGTTGATCCATTGCTCGCACAAGTTTCGACTTTTGAGGGTTGACGTTCGTCAGCTGGTTAACGGAACGAACAATTTTAGAACAACAATTTAGAACATAAGCTGTTGATCCATCGTTTTGATCAAAGCTTCAAGATCTCTTGTCAAAAAAACCATATTGATAATTATTAATTATAATTGATTTTGCAATTTATCAGTTGAAATGTCTTGTAAAACTATTTTTCTTTTCAGGTACGTATTGATGGCTTCTATTCAGAGACTAAACGCCTATTCGTTGAACGGAGGTCAGTATAGTGCATGTAAATCTTTGTAAATCTTAGGTGAGATCCTTCCAATCATCTCGAATGCGTTTAAACGCTGATATTCTGTTCTAAGAAGACAATTTTCGTGCACCCAGATGCGAAACTAATATTTTGCAGCCGCAACAGAGCTGCAAAATATTATTTTGCCGCCGCTACCCACGTTGACGGCCGGCCTAGAGTAACGGTCGTCAAACTGAACGTTACTACAGCATTTGATATTTCTGAATTATAACAATGAAAATGTATTTTGAAATGTTGAATTGGTTTGTATTGCTGAATAATTTAATTTTTACGGTTGCTCGAAAAATTTTGTGTATACTACGGCCGCGAAATGTTTTCGCGACCTCGAGATTATCTTGCCTCGACCGGAGCGGCCTCGGCGATAATCTCTCTCTCTCTTCCTCTCTCGGAACGCGAAAAAGCATTTTGGGGCCACAGTATAGAAATAACGATTCCATTTGGTATGACATATATGGATGTGAGTCACGAAATTTAAAATTTCAACAAATATCTTTCTCAGTGCGGTTCACCCATGAAAGAGTTGAAGACTAGAGAGAGTTTGAAACTGATCCACAGTACAAGTTCAAACTATATCAAAAATATTTACGAAATATAAATATAATTCATGGATTTTTTTGTAGAGATCAATTACCCCAACACAAAATAGAAATTATTTGCACTCGACGCACGTTTCGTTACCAAGGTTAGCATCTTCAGGAGAAGAAAAATGATTGCAAGTTACCGAAGGCGTTGATGTTGGCAATTTCATCCAGACTGAGAGTGTATCTTCTGAAATGAAGTTATTTATGATGGTGAAAATTGACGCCGATTTGACATGCAAACGCTATTTTGCAACTTTGATTACTGTGAAGCATAAGTTTTGCATGTATTTTGACTAGGAAACTTTTAAGTTATGTGTTGCATTTTATTCGAAATAAGGATGGAAATGAGAATTTTCCTCAACAATCTTCGTTTTTTCAAGAATATCCTAGATACTGGAAATTTTTCGTGTTTGGATCGAGTGATTCAATCCACCAAACCAAAGGAAGCACTGTAATGATCAAATTTTCGACCCACATATTGTATTTGTCGAGTACAAAACGAACAAAATAAGCCGTTATCAGACCATCTGTCCATATCATAGGCATGCTACCCTTAAGAGAAAAATATCTTCAATTATGAGAAACTATCGACTTCCAGTTGATGGTGGGGACTGTAGTAATTCTATAATATCGTAATATTCGAAATGATTGACACTGACACGGAATAAACTATATTATCACCGTCTGACATATATACATGGCACGAGCAGAAATATCCAATGATACCTATATAATATAATCAAATAAAATAGTCCAACAACCTCTCCTATTTGATTATTCCTTGTAGCTGAATACACTTCAGAAATTTGACGGGGGTCAAAGGCTTCGTAAGAGAGTCAGCTACCATATCATTCGTTGGTATGTAGGATGGCTGGTAGTCCCTACCTTGTACTGACAAGAATCCATTTATGAGCAGAAAACCGGCCTACAATCGTTCCCGTCCCAATATTTGAAAATTAATTCCGGCAGGTGTATTTTGGAAGGATATGCAGGAATATATTCTGTGAAGAATCCTGCACTAGCACCTGTCGGATATAATTCGTCTTTGGTATTGTTTTATGACTTCCGACAGGTGAAATGTGTGAGTATGTTGAGACTGGCCTGTACGAACTGTTCTTTCGGATATTTTTTATATCTTGCTTCAAGTGTTTTTCTGGGGAGTTTTTTGGTTTCTCTTCTTCGAGTCAATACAAAAAGAATAGGAAACTTCTTCACAGACCTTTGAGTCATATACAAAAACGAAGAAAGAGTATATCTAAAACAGCTCTCCCTCATCCTATATTGCGCGACGGCGCTGGATCACAGAAGTTACTTCTGCTCATTTGTATGCCAATCACTCGAAACTTGAATCGAACAGATACCATCCATGGAATTTTTCCATGAAAGAAAAGTACTTTGCAGAAAGAAATCATTCATCGGAACAACATTTGATTCTCATACCCAGGCAATATTGTTACGCTCAGTGAAGAATTTCTCTTGAGCTAATCAGTGGGTATATATAGATAAATTATACAACTTTCTCTTCGATCAAAGCCTCGCAGCAGAGAAGGATACTTCGACCATTGCCGCATCGCCTTTGAAAATGTCTGCCGCAGATGCAGACGAAACGTCAGGCCCTAAAACCTGTTGCCCACGGCTCAGAAGCCCGGAAGCACCTAACAATTCATTAGTTGCCGGCCGTGAAAGTCTTCAATCTTTGACTATCCAAGATATTTGATCAGGGTTTTTATACACCTTAGCGATTGCATTCAATCATTTATCATTTCAGTGAGGGAAATGAAATAGACGAAGTATCATTGCATAATATTGTTTTTATTCAAATACAGTTTCCTGAAAGCCTTGCTGTCTACTTTTACAATAACTATGATATTGACTCAACTGTGTAAAATACATTTCAATGTTAAATGACTCGATCTAATAATATGCAGTGGGCTAAAACAAATTCCTACTGAAGATGCAACTCCTTAACGCTTTCAATAGTTCCGCAGTACAGCTAACAAAGAGTATGAGCGTTTGATTATCTGAAAAAAAAAAATATCATGTTAACTTTTCGTCCTTATGGAAAATATATTTTCAATGCGGATTCAGAGAAGAAGAGGAATATAATTGGAAACAGAGTACATAATTTTTACACAGACGGTGCGGTCTTAAACGTTAAATGGGTATGTCATATTAACATGGCAATATAAAAAAATAATATAGCTCGCCTAATATAGGAAGAGGCTGATCTACTCCTTCATGCAAAATCCCAGGTCTCTTCATCTATTCGGCAAGCTGTAGCTATCTAAGAAGCAAATTGGAGTTTGACTATCGACTAAATTTTCAATTTTCTCATTCGTTAATCTTTCTGGAAATATCTACATAACCACACAGTTCTGACATAGAATCATGTGAAATCTTTTGTGAACTCTCAATATGACCACGTATAGTCAAATGCTCGTCAAAGTTTCCTACTCTGAAGGGAAGAATATTTTGAGAGTTCTGTCTGTCAGTTTGACTGAAATGTTGAAAAAGAGATATAACGAAGCTTCAAAATAGAGTTGACGATAAACGTTTATGAAGGAAATGAAAGTTAAGACATCAAAATAATCTTCAACTCATGAATGATCTACGATATTAACAAAAAATTTAACTTCCCTTTCTAAATTCTAAATGTATTAGAAATTCAAAATATTGAATTCAAGCTACAGCTTCCGTAAGAAAAAATGAAAGAAACGATATGAATTAGAAACGAAATCACTACCTATTGCCATCTACTCAACCTTATGGAAATATCATTCGAGGCAGAGTCATTACCCAAGACGTCAAAGATAAATTCTCAAAGAGAAATCTCTGCCTGTTGGGGAAGCGAACCTTCGGATCGTGAGTCGGATACGGAACCATAGCACCAACTCCCTCGTCCTATGCAACTATTTTTCTCTTCAGAGAAAGAAACACTGTCGTGTCTTGTCACTTAAACGGAAATATCGATATTATATTGTATATGGCGTAACAAGAACACTTCAAATCCTGAAACAATCTGAAAAGATCGTCAATTATTTATTTATTTATTTATTCATTTATTACCCACACAAGCTATTACAGCCTAATTACATGGATAAAAAAATTGTAATTGATCAATTCGAAAACTTAATACTACTACTTAACTATTTACCAGAACTGTAAGAGGGGGGGGAAACTTGTAATTTGCTAAAGCATAAACATACCAATGATTGAAAAACTCTCTCATTCAGTTCCTGACATTGTCCATATAAGCAAATAACAAGGTGATTATGTCCCAATAACGCCCTAAGTTGCAATGTTCAACAAATGTTCTAGAATTCTTCTACGAAATACTGATGGAGAAAGAGTCCAATCCAAATCAATAAGACTGGTCAAGGTGTTGGCTAATTTGAGTATAGACATCAATGATGCTTTCATTATGTTTGTTATATTGAACATGAGGGAAAATCTGGTGCGACGAGGGGGTACATTGAATGGTAACATACTGAGAATTTCTGGTGAATCAATATTGTTATTCAAGAGTTTGTGTAAAAATATCATCGAAGATAAATTTCGACGTTGTTCCAAAGACAATATTTTAAATTCAAGTCGTAAATCTGCAGATCTTGTTATGTTATTGTTTGGCCAAATGTGATATCTCTTGAAAAAAAGATACCTCAAAAACTTGTTTTGGATTTTTTCTAGTTCTTTCAAATGGGTTTGATACTCACCAAACCAGACAATGGCTGCAAACTCCAACTTTGGTCTAACCAAAGAATAATATAGCAACTTTATTACATGAATATTGGAAAATGAGGATGTTTGTCTAATTATATTTCGTATAGTGGTTTTTCTTTGGTTCCATTCATCGCTACGTCAGGAGTTCCGCACGGGTCGAATTTGGGACCATTTTTGTTTATATTGTTTATTAACGATTTGACTAATTGTTTGGAATGTGGTCCTCTCTTATTCGCAGTCAACCTTATAATCTATTATTGCGTCATGTCATTGCAATACTGCGAGTTTCTGCAGTCCCAACTGATATGAAACTTCGTATGAATGTAGCGAGATGCAAAGTGAGTATATTCAGTCGTTCTAGTGCAGTTTTCTTCCATGTTCGATAATAAACCTGTTTCAGTTTGTGTAGGAGTTGAGGATTTAAGGATCTAATTCGATAAAAATTTGACTTTTGCAACTCATGTACACAGCACTGTCTCATCAGGGTTGAAGAATTTAGGTTTTCTCATTTGTAATTGTAAATCATTCATAAATATTTTATCCTTAAAAACTCTTTATTGTTCTCCAGTTCGTTCAAAATCGGAATATTGTATCGTAGTGTGGAATTCAAGATATAATGTGCACATTATTGCTCTGGAAAATGTACTAGGACGATTTTTGAAGTTCTCATCTTACAACATTAATGGCGGATATCCGCTTTTAGAGACGTTCATATACATTCTTTGATCAACAGATGAATTAACCAGAGCGTTACATTTTTATACAAGGTAGTACATGGTTTATTGGGTGTTTCTGAAATTTCAAGCGAACTGAATTTTAATGTAGCGCAAGCAATGAAACGAAGACATGTTACTTTTTACTTAATTTACCCAAGAACCAACCTAGGTGATAACTCCCCCATAATGGTGAGGTGTACATACTACAAAATGCATTGCGCTAATTCTAACATTCACTTTGAAAAATTGTCTACTATCCTGTCGAATTTTCATTAGGAAAATGAAAATATTTTTATTTTGTATGGTCCTTTAAATGAATTTACCTGTTGTGCAAATGAGATAAATTTTCATTTATTTATTTGATTTTATTCTCTAATCTTTCTTTGAGAAATTCTGATGAAGATCTTATATATGGTTTGAATGTTTCAAAATGGTATAAAATTGCTTAATATAGTTCAAAATATATTTTCCGTTAACCAGCTGACGAATGTCAACCCTTAGAAGTTGAAACTTGTGCAAGCAATAGATTAACGAGACTTTACCTTTTAACGTATGAATACCAGCACCGAGGTCCGGCTGGGAACTGAATCTCGGTCTTCCGCTTGATAGACAAACGTACTTACATACATACATACATACATACATTTCAATGTTTAACGCAGTGTCAGTGGATATATAGTAATAATATAGTACATCGGCCAGAGCCGACGAGCTATCAAAATCAGCTTCAAAGAGCATTTTGCACATATAAAATACGGAAGTGTAGAAAAATCCAGTGTCGCCCAACACGCTCTACACAATGACCACATAATTGGTGAAAGCAATCTGAAACTGATCTAGCATGTGCATGACACAAGACTGCTCGATGCATGTGAGAGTCTCGAAATTGCAAAATGTAAAAACAGCATGAATGGTGACAAGGGACCTATTCCCTTCAGCCCGCTTTTCAATTTATTGTTGAGAAACTAATCAGAAATCGACGGAACTTGCAGGTAGTCAGTTCATTACCAAGAAATTAATTAGAATAATTTACAGTCACAAACGAAGTCCATATCGGACCGGAAAACTTTAGGTATATAAATAACTAACCCCAGCTCTAGATTTAGTATCAATTTTCTTCTCCTGAAGATGCTAACCTTGTTAGCGAAACGCGCGTCGAGTGCGAAAATATCAGTTTGGTGTTAGGGTAATTGATCTCTAGGAAAAGCTGAAACTGGCGTAGTCTTCCTTCTACCATATCTGCCAACTATACTCACCATCATGAACGTATCCAAAGAAAGATCCAAAAGTTTTCCAGCCGTCACTCTCATCGGTCGCTTCGTTCTTTCCATCAGAATAAGTAAAGCTTTTTTGGATTTCATATCGTAGGTATACCAATCGCTCATATAAACTGCTTCAACTATGGTTTCACTCTAGAAATCAGTGGAGAAAATATCAGAACAAAGTAAATGCTGTGAAAATATTACCAGGCTCATATAAACATTTCGTGATAAAAACATGAAAACTGAAGGAAATGTTTTATTCGGCATAGAGTTGTTCAGCTAGGCTATCTTGTCCTTATCAATGACCAATAAATATATTTGACAGTTCCTATGTTTCACCAAAAGGAGTAGGAGTGCCTCTTAATCAAAATGCAATGGGTAGAACAAAAGTTGTTATTTGGAAAGTGCGCCTGCCATAAAATAATGTTTTGTACACCAAGGATTTGATGTTTTCAACAGCAGATATTGGATCTCTAGAAGAGAAACCAATTCGTAAAACTATTATCTTCTGCAAAACTATGCACTAAAAAAAACACTCCTAACATTTCGTTGACATGAAACAAAATTATAGGTAATTTTTCTCTTTTACATGGTAACACAGGGTTGTCTTTCGAAAAATGGTCGAAACGGTTAAAGGTTGTCTCCATGTCGATTGATATAGACAAATATATGCAATGCAAAAACTCCTTCCACTCAGCATAACGCTTATCTGAACAGTTCAATGCAAAATATACCTGTTGACCTCTGGAAACCCGAAGTTTTGGGACTGATGGAGGTAACCTTTGTTTTTTCCCCCCTGATTTGTTTTGAATGATGTGAAATTCATTGATATAATATATACAACACATTTTGATAACAGAAGACACAGCATTTTATTATATGCCAATTCACACGAAAGGGAATCCCTGTAATGTTTAAAGAACACCGCGTAAATCAAGGGAGAGGAAATACGAATTAACATTAACTTTGATTTTTTGAAGTTTGTCAGCCTCAGGAAAAACCTCTTTCGGCAAGGAGTTCCAAAGTTCAGCTGTTCCATTGAAAAACGATCTCTGAGCAAGAGAGGTCCGACAGGTCTCAAATTTCACAACAGAGGGGTGGGAATTCTGTATTCGTCGAGTCATCAGTGTAGATATTGCCACAGGTGAACCAATTGATAACCATTCAGCAGAGCACCGACCGTGAAAATATCTATAGAAGAAAGACAAGTCTTCTACAATGCTCCAATGAAGTGAGCGAGTCTGTGAGTAAATAATCACCAGCAAGACGGATTGCCTTTCTCTGAATAGAATCGAAAAGCTTCAATTAATGTTTTGGTGCTGAAATCCATACATATGAGAACTATTTTCCATGACAGGTCGTATCTGAGCCATGTAGATCATTAAAAGCTGGCGAGAAGCGAAGTATTTCTTCGCACGAAATAGAAATCCAAGTTTCTGGGAAGCACTTTTAGCGATCGTTCTCAATTGGTTTTCCCATGGGAGATTATTACTGATCGTGATTCCTACCATCGAGATACTTGACTTTGTAGGAATAGTTACTCCTGGCATCTGAATACTAGATGATGATAGATCAGCTTCTTTTGAGAAGAGACATGCCTGGGTTTTCTTAGCATTGAATTCCCCCAAGTTCATGTCACCCCATTCTATTATTTTTAACAAGTCATTGTTAGTTTTATTGACTTGGATGTTGTAACGGGACTCTGGAAGAGATTCTAGTATGAAGAGTACTGTCGTCTGCGAAACTATGTACTGAACAAGATGTTTTCTCGAGAAAATTATTGATATAAACCAGAAACAAAGTGGGCGCCAGAACTGAACCCTGTGGAACACCCGCATTTGTTAGGAGAATATCAGATGATACTCCATCAACAACCACATACAGAGACCTATCAGTCGAGAAACTCTTCAACAAAGCACACAACAGAGAAGGCAAACCATAAGACGGCAGTTTAGAAAGGAGACCCCGATACCAACACTCGATCAAACGCTTTTGAAATATCGAGTGCAACAGCTATCGTTTCTTCGAATTTTTCGATTGAATGCTGCAAAATATGAGAAACAAGCCAATAAGTCACTGGTTGATCTTTGATGGCGAAATTTGTATTGTCGATCGTTAATTATTCCTGATTTCTCTAGATATTTGATAAGCTTTATAATGATTTTTTTCCATAACTTCGGAAAGTTTAGAAAGCAAAGCGATCGGTCCATAATTACTAGGTAGAGTTTTTTCCTCTTTTTTAGGAAATGGCTGAACTCTTTCCGTCCTCCAGGGCTTGGGAAAAACCCCAAATTTATATGAAAAGTTGAATAATTCGCAAAGTACTGGTGTCAATTCGGGGGTACACGCTTCAAGAACAATTGCTGGGATTCGATCAGATCCGCAAGCCTTATTCGTCTTCAAGTCCTTTATATTATTTCTTATATTTTGTTGCTGTAAAATTATTTCAGGCATATGACCATCGACAGGCATGATATTTGGGGATCTTCTTCCGATGAGTCCAGAGTAGAATTTCCAGCAAACATATTTGGAAATATTTTTCCTTTTTGTTGGGCAGTGGTGGCTTGTGATCCATCTTCTTTGGTTATAGAGACGATCTTGGCTAACTGTACATCATGAATATCTGCACAAATGAGCGGCCTTATTATCCTTATCTTCTTCTAAAACAATATTAGCTGGATTCGATTTTTCAAAATCTCTTGGGACTGCTTGAAGTCCGACTGTTCGCTATGAGTCTCAGGAAATAACTCAATGTAATGGAAAATAATTTTAAAATGGCCTCCAAATCATATTCTCGAATGAACTCTTGATATATTTCGAATACAAACCAGGGTTGAGAGTTACTTATTCTCTTCGTTCTCTTGTTATCTAATGATGTGGCGATGCTGTGTACAAGCAACTTATATCACAGTTTTTTTTTGTTAACACAGTAGTCGTGAAAATGTTCCTCAGAAAGATCTCGAATTTCTGAAGAAAGCAGATATAGTCGAATGTTTATTGAAAGCACGGTTGTTCAGCTCCAGTTTTGTATATAAGAAAAAGGTTAAAGGTTTCATAATCAGATCGAATAGATATTCGTATTACGTAATTTTGGAGAGTGATACATTGAACGATGGATTGTTTTTTTTAGTAACCATCCTGTTCAAGATACGATGGAGAGGTCATTGTACGGATGAGTCCAAAACAAGAACTGACGATTCCGGAACAACAGACCTTGTGAAAGGAAAACCTAATACATGCTTACAGTGGTTATGAACTCGTAGATGATGTTGTTACACGGATTCTTACTGAATGATGACCTTCGTTGAGAGATATTTTCATGAAAGTCTGTGGTATCATATATTGATTAGAATTACAAATATTTCCACCGTTCAACTGTAGGAGATATTTGATGGACTACAAACAAAAGAGGGTTGAAAATTGAAGTAAAGCAAATTCATTCAGATATTCCATAGCCAAACTAGGTTCCTCTTATGAAATGATAGAGAATGTGTTTAAACCTTCTGAAATGAGCCACTGTTGACATAAAACGTATTGAAATTGCGAAATAAAAATTTCTGTGATTGTTTTTTTATTTGATGAATATTAAATTTCTTGAATGAAGCTTCACAAGAAAAGTTTGGACTATAAAAGCTTCTAATATTATTCTCGCGATACTGGTGTTTTCATAAAGTAATCACCCACTTCCTTCATGTTATTTGCCACTGATTCAAATGAAATAATTTTGAATTTTCTATTCAACTTCATGAGGAATATTAAAACTGTTTTACAGTAATATGGAAGTGAATAAAAAGTGATTTTTGCAACTTACAAATGAATGGCCGTCTTAGTGTTTGATTCGTCTAACAATTCAGGTGAGTGATTGTGAAATTCATCATCGTAGCCCTTTGTTTCTTGCTCTCACGTCTATATTGAAACAAAAATAGATTTTTTCATGAATTCGATACTTCATTGTAAACTATACGTTTCCATATGGAAAAATGTGATTTTGGATGTAAACAATCATTTCGTAATTTTTCTGATAGTTGAATAATTGTTATTCGTTCTGAGAACGCATATTCGGTTCGCTCGTCATTCTCAGAAGAAAATATTCCTTGCTGGTCTATTTCCTGTTTTGAAACGAATACATTTGAATATCAACGAATATAATTGAACAGATATCTATTGTAAACTATACGTTTCCTTATGGAAAAATGTGATTTTGGATGTAAACAATCATTTCGTAATTTTTCTGATAGTTGAATAATTGTTATTCGTTCTGAGAACGCATATTCGGTTCGCTCGTCATTCTCAGAAGAAAATATTCCTTGCTGTTCTATTTGCTGTTTTGAAACGAATACATTTGAATACCAACGAATATAATTGAACAGATATCTATTGATAAAGTTTGAAGATGAATTTATTTGAATATGATTCTGGAACTATTTCATACGAAAATACAATTATGAATTTCTCAGTCACTCGGAAATAGGAGTTATTCAATATTCAAAGTGACAAAATTCAAAAAAATTAGGGCATCCACGAAAACAGTTTACTAGGAAAACCAAAACGACGGGTGGAACTGAAAATTATAGTCTCATCATTGAAGGCCAGTGAGGTTGGTTCAGCGATTTTATAGCTATAGTTCAATGGAAAAACCAAAATTAATAGTTTGAGCCATATCATTAATACATAATTTTCTTTTGAAAGGGGAAACTTCATCAATTTCTCATTGTGAATCTCTTATTTTCTTGAACAACCTATTTCAACTAGTTGCGAGAAAAAACTGTGTAGTAATTTTATGTCATTATAAATTGCTGCAGCATTGCCCTTAATGTATATATCTGCTTTTTTTTCTATGCTCAATTCGTGAAAATCACATACCTAAACGTTGAAAGGTAGCAAGTTCAAGGCCAATGAATAAGGAATCGAATAAATGGTTTCCGTTGGATATGTTTCAACTTTTTGGTTTGCGTATTAAAATTATTCATTATCCATTGCGTTATGGTTGTGTGTTCGATAGAGCTACTATCACTTTTCCTTCACCACTTCATCCTTGAACATTTAATATTGGGTCACCAAGATGTTACGACTGAATTTCGTAAATGAATAAATATATGAAATGAGGAGAAATCTGCAAATATGTGGGTTTAGAAATAGTAAACGAACATTTTGTTGCTACACTACACTTTTTCCTTCTCACGTATGTTTGATTTGTTTTTTATGAAGAGAAAAGGGGAAATAATGGACTGATTACAAAAGGAAATGGATATTTGCAGCTGAATTATAGGTTTTTTGTTACCAAACATATTGAATAAAGATAGTATAATGGATAGTTTGTCAAAGTCGAATAACAGAATTGAAACCTTCGATTCGTCATCTAAATCAATGCCTTCTGACCGATGGAATTTTGATGAGTTCTATTAACAGTCAGGCCGCATTGTGAGAGGAGTATTTTATATGCCAGAACTCAAAGGCGGAACGGGCTGTTGAAGTTAGTAGTTCGGCAGGTCAGTTCGAAAGGGGGTTTATTAGGAAGATTGCTGTATTGATAGAGACATGTCTATAAGTTCTTAATGATAACGCCAGCTTGAGGGTCGTAACATCAAGCAATCCGTCATTTCGCATTAAGGATCAATTCACGAAAGACTATTATATATATATATATATATATGTAATTAATTTTTTGGGGTTGCAACACCAAAAAAAAAATTATTACATATTCATTAATCAGTCACGAATTACTTTCCTGTATATATATATATATATATATATATATATATATATATATATATATATATATATTATTGTTTTCAATGAAAATAGACCATGAGAATAGACCTGAAGACGAATGAGGCTTGTGGATCTGATGGAATCCCAGCAATTGTTCTGAAAGTATGTGCCCCCGAATTGACACCAGTACTTTGCGAATTATTCAACCTTTCATATAACCTGGGGATTTTTCCTAAGACCTGAAGGACAGCAAGAGTTCAGATACTTCCTAAAAAGGGAAAGAAAACTTTACATTATCATCATTGTTTTTCTATCATTTCCAAAGTCGTGGAAAAAGCAATCAATATGATCGACAATACGGATTCTGTCATCGAAGATCAACCAGGGACTTATTGACTCATGTTTCTCATATTTGGCAGCAATCAAGAAATTCGGAGAAACGATAGCTGTTGCACTCGATATTTCAAAAGCGTTTGATCGAGTTTTGCATCGGGGTCTCCTTTCTAAGCTTGCCGTCTTATGGTTTGCCTCCTCAGTTGTGTGCTTTGTTGAAGAGTTTCTTGTCTGATAGGTCTCTGTATGTGGTTGTTGATGGGGTATCATCTGATATTCTCCCAATAAATGCAGTTGTTACACAGGGTTCAGTTCTAGCGCCTACTTTGTTTCTGCTCCATATCAATGATTTGCTCGATAAAACATCTTGTTCAATACATAGTTTTGCGGACGACAAGACTCTTCATACCAGTTTCTCTTCCAGAGTCCCCATACCAGCTCGAGAAATAAAAATTCAAAGAAACATTCACGTCGATAAAATTAACGACGACTTGGCAAAAATAATAGAATGGGATAACATGAACTTGGTGGAATTCAATGCTACGAAAACCCAGGCATGCTTCTTCTCGAGAAAATCTGATCCATCATCATCAAATATTCAGATGTCAGGAGTAACTATTCCAACAAAATCAAATATATGGATGTTAGGAATTACGATCAGTGATAATCTCTCATGGGAAAACCATGTGAGATCGATCGCTGAAAGTGCTCCCCAGAAACTTGGATATCTATTTCGTGCGAAGAAATACTTCACTTCTCGTCAGCTTCTACTGATCTACAAGGCTCAGACACGACCTGTCATGGAATACAGTTCTCATGTGTGGAGTCCGGCACCAAAACATTCATTGAGGCTTCTCGATTCCATTCAGGGAAGGGAAAATCGTCTTGTTGGTGATTCTTCGCTCACAAACTCGCTCACTTCATTGGAACATCGTAGAAGGGTCAGAGACTTGTCTCTCTTCTAGAGATATTTTCACGGTAGAACTCTTCCGAATTGTTATCAATCGTTCCCTGCTTTGCAATATCTACACGGATGACTCGACGAGTACAGAATTCCCACCCCTTTGTTGTGAATTTGGAAACCTGTCGTACCTTGCTTGCTCAGGGATCTTTTTTCAGTAGAACAGCTAAGGTTTGGAACTCCTTGCCAAGAGAAGTTTTTCCTGAGGCTTACAAACTTCAGAAATTCAAAGTTAATGTCAATTCGTATCTCCTGTCCCTTGATTCGCGCGGTGTTCTTTGAACACCACAAGTCTTCCCTTTCGTGTGATTCTGCATATAAAAAAAACAATGCTAACCTCGTTGCGGAACGCGCGTCGAATGTAAATAATATCACTTTGGTGTTGGTACAATTGATCTCTACAAAAAGTTATAACAATGATTCACTCATAATTTTGCAGACATTGTTATTATGGAAAAGTTCAAACTGAAATGTGCGTTTCTTCTTTGTATATATGTATGTTATTAAATGTATATAATATGAGGACGAGATTTATATCAAACTAGTTTGTAACAGCAATTAATTGAAATTGTTTCCATTGTCTCCTATACCTACTTGAAAATTTCCTGGGAAATAAATAAATTGAAAAAGGAAATACGAAGTCATCTCCACAACATTTAATTCCTAAAGGAACTATGTCTTAGTTTAGACATGTTTCGAGCATATATATGTTCATCTTCAGTTAAGTACAGTTATGAACATATATATGTTCGAAACATGTCTTAACTAGGACATAGTTCCTTTAGGAATCAAATATGTTATGGAGATGACTTCGTGTTTCCTTTTTCAATAAAATTGGTTTTCCACTTTGAGTATGGACTACTACCTTCGTATAAATAAATAAATGTTAATATTATCATCATCAATCGTTCATAAAATCATTTCAATAAATTGTGAAATATCAACACTAATGCGAGGGGATTACATATATTAAATTTTCATAAGGTTCAATCAACTCGATAAATCACGAATTCCGCACCAAGAATATATGGCTGGAGGCTTCGCATCCGCTTTGGATCTCGAGAGATCTGGAATTTCTTTAAGAAAAACAGAATTAATTTCACATTAGTTGAATGTAACAATGATTTTCAAGTTTATATTTTCAGGAAAACCTATCGAATGTCGTTGTTTCCATCGAACATGCAGTGAGTGGAACTCGTATTCATCGAACTTGCAATTTTCACTCATTCATTTATCTTCCAATTTTTTCGAAATTACCAGGGTTCGAAATTTATAACAAATGAACAGAAAGCTCCTATCGTCTACGTAGAAGATGAAAATTGTTCAAATCGGAATCAGTTAAAAGGGCAGGTGAGTATCAATTATGTTTCCCGATTTTTTCTACAAAAATGAGCAACATAAGACCTATATGAAGCGAATTCGGCAACAAAAAATGAAAGTGAACCTACAAGTGCGTAATCGTTGGGAAAGTTCCAAATTTTCAAGCGCCTTTTTTGACATTCTCTGTTCTTCACTAAACAATTTGATATTCAAATCAAGTAGCTGAATCTGATTCGAATAACACCATTATTAGCATTCTTCAGTTTCTTCATATACAGGACCACGTATATTCCTCATACAAAATATTGTTTGAATACAAGGAAGAATATCGTGGAAAAAATTATTTCTTGTGGTACTGATCTCGAAGATATGACCTATATTTTGTTGTATAATATACAGGTTGGATCATTATGTCTTTTAGGTAATTTTTTTGTTAATTGACATTATAATTAATAATGAATATAAAATACAGTTGTATGAATTATAACAAATAAAAATATAAATGAACAGAAATAAATGAAATAGAATAAAAAGTAAAACAATCTCAAATGGGAAATTTTGTTTCATCCTGTTCATTAGTGCCTTCCTGTTCATAAAATAGAATGTACGCCTCGCCACTAACAACAGATTTTGAGGAAAACTGTCACACTTGGGAATCGTTTTATTTGTGCTGCGTAAGGATGTAGTCAATTGAAATTCAGAAATACGATTGTAAATTGAATCCAGCTGTATCAACAAAACCCAGAAATGTTGAGTGTACTGTTTTCTATAGAGTAGTTCACAATTACCATTACAACAGATATCGCTTCACATAAATTCACTACTTTCAGTTCATAGTTTCAATGTACCGCTACACATGTTTCACTATACTTCTACTCCATATATAATATATATATATATATATATATATATATATATATATATATATATATATATATATATATATATATATTTGATCGGCTAGGCTTCCGCGGTTAGAAATGTGCTGGCTGGAACTTCCGGTTGATCCGCGTCTGGAAAGATTTACTTGTCATATATTCATATATATATATATATATATATATATATATATAACACACAATGAATTTTCATCGAATTCGCCCTATTCCATCAGTCATAAAAATCAGAAGAAATGTACGGGGTTATTCGGGAAATATACCCCTATTTACAGGAATAAAAAAACTGACACGGTCAAATTATCTGATTTTTTGTTTTCCATGGTGGTATGATGAATTTTTTGAAACAAGAGTTTAAGAATGTTCCATTTGAAATGCTTGATCTTCCACATAGTCATACTGTTGAAGTCGATTGAGAATATGACTTTGCGGTGAAAAAAGTAATTTTTAAGAAACTGCGTCCTAACTTTTCACATTTTGTGATTCATTTCTCCAAACAGGGCGAATTGAAAATGAAAATAAACAATTCATTTCAACATGAAATTTTTCACTCGACTTTTCGTGCATAATGAATAAAATTAATGTCGAGAACATATACTGCGCGATTCACTTATTATTCGTGTGTATTTGAATTCACCCTATTCCATTTGCATCTGATGATTAATATGTTTAGTGAAAAAAAAAACAGAATCCCACCGTTTTTTGTTTTCTTCACTTTTTTGCTTTTACTATTCGATAGATTCGGAATGATTTTCAAATCAGAGATTGAATTTAACATCTGGTGTGGATATGTTTTTAGAAAACCCCTGACTTCTGACTATTTATCTTAAAAAGATTGAAATAAATAAATGGAAGATCGTATTCCTTACTTTTGTGCGATTCTGTATGATTCATGGAGGTAACATTCAATTATTCATAGAACCCATATCGAATGGGGTCTCAGAAACAAAATAGTACGAGCAGAATAATGAATTTCTAGAACTAAGTGAAAACAAGGTTATATTTTCAAATGAAATTCATACATGTCTTTCGAATAGTCGTGAAAATTCATCGGGTAAAAAACAACATGATTTGAAAGGAATTTTATTTTCAATTCATCCTGAATGAAAACATAATAATGGCTTTATTTTGACTCGCCCTCTATTATAATAGGACGTTTCACTGCTATATACAAGGAATCACAGCGTTTTTCGACAATATATATCCGCCGCAATACCTTATAATGGATTCAAATATTATGATTACGTGGTTCCCTCTATCATAAATGGAAAGTTTACTCACGAATTTTCTGTTATTTTCATATCAATTTTCGGAACACAGTATGAACAGTCAAAATATTAGAAAATTTGGTTAGACGAATTTTTGAATACAGGACGCAATTGATTTTTCAGGTATAATATATTTTCTGAATCATCTTGAATATGATTTCGAGTTTTGGTTTTCCTACATATATAATGAAAAAAAATCAGTACGAGCTCTGCTGCTCCAACTATATATTCTTGAGTGAATAATTGCAATTTTGTGAGTAATGTCACTAACAGAATCGGTTACGTTTACAATTGCAATTCTGGTTTTTAATTACCGAAGCTATTATTTTTCAACCTGTATATTATTGACGAAAATTTATAGAACATTTGAAGAAAAAAAATCTCAAAATTCTCCATTGTCACTTGGGATATGGGTCAGCTAATATTGAGAAGGAAGTCAAATTTTCATTTTTCGCTAGACTGCCCATTCTAATATAAGTGATTTTCGTGGATTTATTAATAAGAATTGGCAATACTCATACACTCTTCAAAAGGAGCATTTTCCACTACAAAAAATATGAGCAAAGTAATTATTTCGTTGAGTAAAGCATACACCTGAATAATTTGCCTCATTTTTCTAGAAATCCCAATTATCAAAAAGTAGGTTGGAAAATGGTACTTGCCGACTTCATATTATTTTTGTAAAGAATTGCTCGGTTCATAACCTGTACGAAGAAAGAGAGCCGCATGTTTTCAAAGGCAACCCTTTGAATGAACGTTTCATTGTATTTAGTCAATTTTCACCAATGATTAACATTATTGAAATGCTTCGAAAGGGCATCGCAAACCATGTAAATGAATGAGATGGTCTCCTAGTATATTTCCAATTGAGTTGCCCATGAGTATAATGGGTAGAGTGAATAAAGTTGGAGGGCGAGCATTTTCTCAATTTTTTTGGGACAAACCTATACGGGTTGATGAGGTATGAGAAAGACGGATCTATAGTTTGAGCTCATGCTCGCTTTTATTCACTCCACCGATTATTTCAGTAACGTTTTCATTTTCTAATCTGCAATAAAAACCGTATTGAAAGAGAGATCTAATCGAGATGATTTCATTGAGGTTCATCATTGACATTCTTGCATTTCTTATTTCAGTAGTTATCTTTTAATGTTGTCCAATAAATTCTGAATCAATTTCGTAATTATAATATGGTTTTGTTATGTATTGAAGAAAATAGAGTTGATCAATCTTTTTGTAGACAGGTAATAAAATGTGTTTATTTGAGAGCAAAATATAATTAATATGTTAATTTCTTCACTTTTATCGACGGTGTTACGACATTATTCAGATTCATTGAGAAAAATAAAAAAGTGATGGGTAATATAATTTTCATTCGGATTCGGATAATCGCCTTGAAACTTTTATAATGATATGATAATCCTTAGAAATCCCGGATGTTTCATGGAGTCGAACATGAAATATGTTTTGTGAATTTTAACAAATAGAAAATATCTCATTCGATATGGAAAAGGCAAAGAAAGCGGAAGAGGGTTGAAAATGGGTATGAATGGAATGTGAAGTTCTGCAACATATGAATGAAGTGGAATACAAGAAAAATAGAATTATATGAGCTATATCAGAATTCAACAGGATATGAGAAGGAAAAAACGAAAAAATATGTTAATAAATCAAATAGAAAATTGCAATTGAGCAGTCATTCACGTCATCTATTTGTATTCAACTTCCTGCGGGAATGTGCAAATTCTTCTGAGAAACTCTAGGGATACCCAAATTTGTTCAAATCTCATCAAGATTTTTTCTGTTCCCGATATAATTAAAAAATTACAGATGGTAGATAAATCATAAACTGTGGGTCCAGTGTATCCCTTGCTCACACAAGCTCTCAAATAAGCTTCTGGGGGATTTTCTAGGAACTTTTCCACCATTTTCCTTTGTGAAACATTCCTGCATCCAATACCATATATTTGGAACTCGAAGACGCAGAAATACATAACATCGAAAGTATAAACGAATAGTGAGGGATCTATAAAAAGAATTTTCATTGTACTTACCTGGAAACACTATATTTACATGCTTATCCAGCGCACCGAAAGTGGGCTTAGGTATTTATGTTTACCTACTACTTTTTTTGACTTAGGAGCGCATAGTATATCGATTTGACTCAATATTTGTATCAGAAAATTGAGTGTTAGAGAGATCGATTTGAGTTCCAAATTCATGGAAGGAGAAATTCTAATTATGTAGACTACGCATTGGAATCAGTTCTGGAATGGTTCGCCATAGTCACCGATATCTGTGTATCAAAATGGCCCCGCTTGAACTGATTGTGAATCTTTGTTGAGCCTTATCAATCGAGTGGTCCACTCCTCAAAAGTTGCACGAAAATGAAGTTCAATCGACCAGAAAGGAGCACTGGTATGAAACGCATTTGAATCGATTCTTTCGTCAATAAGAAATATAATAAAATTTATTTTCATCGAATTATCGTCAGATTTGTATGAAAACAATATTTGTTGCTCATAAATGACATGTTAGTGTTAATGTACAAACAAACCCAATTCACCGCTAATCAGCCCTCATATTCTGCTACTTAATGTTAATACTTTGAATTTCGACAAAGTTGATCATTTTTCAACCGAATTTCAGTGTTACAGCAGTTTGCAATTTTTATGCATAACAGAAATAGGAGTCAAGTTAGATATGTTACGGTATATTGTAGTTCCAGGATTTAACTTAGGATCCCAATATTGCAGACCAAATGAACTGAAGGGAGGTGTTGCCATTTGGGTGAAGCAACAAATTGATGTAGCTGAAATTGATTTGAGCAAATATTGCATAGAACAGGATTTTGAAATATGTGCTGTCTCGTACGAAATCAAAAAACGTAAATACTTTATTGCAAATTGCTATAGATCCCCTTCTGGAAATGTAGCTATATTTTTCAAATGAGACTTGTATCGAATACATATTTAAGCCGAGTGTGCATTTCACAATTTGTGGTGATTTTAACTTCGACATGTATAGTAACCAAAATTTTAATGTACTATGTTCTCTGATGTGTTGTCCTAATATTAGGCCGATGGGATGGCCCACAAGAGTTACCAATTATAATAGTTGCACCATTATAGATCAGATATTTACAAGCGACCCACATACTTGCTTCGTTTTCGATAACGAATTATCAGACCATCGTACAGTCTTACTGGAACCTACAAGTAACACTTCTTATAAGAAAAAGCAGTCAACCAGTGAGGTTAAAAGATTGTTCTCCGAAACAAATATGAACAATTTCCAAGAAACATTACAAAAAGAAGATTGGACTGGAATCTATCAGGTGAACTGTTTTGAAGAAGCATTTGACGAATTTTATAACATCTTATGTTATTACTTTGACTTATGTTTCCCGAAGCGAAAGTACTATACTAAACAAAATAACAAAAGATGGATAAATACAGCGATCAAAGAGTCCGGTTCCTCTTTGAAACAGTTGTTCTGTCGTGAAACAGAGTACTTTTCAGTGAAATTACTACTTTTAGGAGAGAAAATGTGACAGCAATTCGAGAAAACTATTATTTATTATATGTCAAAATGTGACAGAAAACAATATAAAGCAATACCGAATGATTCGAACAAAATACAAATTTATCTTTTCCGCAACATTCTCCGCCCCAGTGCTAATTCCCATTGTTAGCACAAATTTTGAGTCGATGCAGCTTTCGAATAGGTCGTTTGTATGTTCCATTCCTTGTTCGAACATCTGCGGTTCTCGCTATACCATCTGGACCTTCATAGATATTTTGAACAATTCCTAGTGGCCAATCTCCTCGTGGCGTATTGTTGTCATTCATGACCACCATTTCACCAACTGCCAAATTTGGCTCATCCTTGTTCCATTTTGGACGATTGATTAAAGTGGGAACATATTCACGAAGCCAACGTTTCCAGAATATATCGGCAAGATATTGGGATACTCTCCATTGTCTTTTCTGAACTAAGTCGTGTTCAGTGAAAACTCCCGGTGCGATTATTTGGGAACTCTCTCCTATCAGAATATCATTTGGGGTTATACTGACTAGATCTTGAGAATCTGTAGAAACGTGTGTCAGTGGTCGGCTATTGAGAATATATTCTACCTCAGTGAACAATGTATGTAGGACCTCTTCCTTGGGATGCCTGTCCTTCATGATTGCCATCAGTGATTTTTTGAAACAACCTATCATCCTCTCCCAGCTGCCGCCCATATGCGGTGCCGAAGGGGGATTAAATTTCCATTTTATACCCCTATTTGCCATGTCGTTCATAACAGATTCCATTTCTAAATCTTCCAAAGCTTCTAACAGTTCACGATTCGCTCCATGGAAATTCGTACCATTATCGGACCAAAATACCTCGACTGTACCACGTCTTGCTAGGAATCTTCTTATCGCCATTATACACGAGTCAGTGTCTAAAGAATGGGCAATTTCAACGTGTATTGCCCTAATTGTCAGACAGGTGAATAAGACACCGTAACGCTTTTCCAGTCTTCTTCCAATCTTGACCTGAAATGGACCAAAATAGTCGATTCCAGTAGCTGTAAATGGTTTCTGATAGCTTAGTAATCGTTCTTGTGGCAGAAGTCCCATCTTTGGTTGAAGTTGAACTGCGGATCGTCGACGGCAATACATGCATTGTGTTATGACTTTTTTGACATTTCTACGAATATGGGGAATCCAGAATCGTCTCCTCAGATTATTGATAATTGTTTCTATCCCCTGATGAGCATTCTTTATGTGATAGTGAATTATCAATTTCTGGGTATAGAGATGTTCTCCAGCTAAAATAACTGGCTCTTTCTGAATGGCAGAGACATTGTCGATTTTGATTATCCTGCTGGAAATTCTGATCAGGCCATCATCTCCCAAGAAAATTGACGAATTATGAAGTCTTCCAGTGGTATTGGGTACATTATTCTTGAGATTATGCATATCTGTAAAAAAACATGACGTCTGTACAATTTTCCACCAATGATGTTCACTAGACTCCAATTCATCACGAGTAAGAAATTTTGTCTGCTGCCTGTTATCTCCATGATTTCGTAAATTCGACGTGAATCTTATTACCCATGCAGTGATTCTAATTAACTTCAGCCATGTTGTTACGTGTTCAAATATTCCAGTGCAAGAAAGTAGTAGACCTCTCATAATCCTTTATTCAGTGCATCTCACATAGATATCATATTTGAATTTTAATTGTCGATGAAAAACGAAATAGTTCAGACAAACGTTTGCATTTCACTGTTCAACCTGAAATAGAAATAATGAGTTAATGTCTAGTCTCCCTGTGTTTGTCGGTTATATTCACCTGTGAGTTATTGCAGAATAATTAATCCTTCCATTCGTTGTAATCTGGAGTTCTTTCAAGTATTGTGAAATCTCATACATTCGAAGTTCGGAGGAGCTTGGAGGACTATCGCATTATTATAGTCCGAACAGCTATTTCATTCCAATCCCCTGTTTAGGATGAATCCCATTCTTCAACCATATTACCCGCAGTAAATTTTGTGTTTTCTTCGGAAACTTGGTTGAATAGGTTGTTTACTTTTGAGGTTAGGATCTCGTACAAAAATAAATAAGGTTTTCACCAGAATGACAGAAAAATCAAGTTGGCAAATCTGAGAAATATATTGGTTGTGTTATCTTCATCAACACTTAACCGGTAGCTAGTTTTTTTGGGTCCTCCTTTTTTTGTTCTTCTTCAAAAAACTTCCTGGTCTCTCTCTTTTTCGGGCTAACTCTCATGAAGGCATGTGCTTTTGAGAGTCTCGTATTTTACGGATTTTCTGGCTCTGAAAAGACGAATCGTTAGAAAGATACTGATCATTGAATGATTTAATATATCACACATTGTGGATATCACTTTCTAATCGCATATACTTACGTTTCGGAAGAAACCTTCTACGAGGCCACACGACATCGAAGGCCTTCTTTTGCCAAGCCTGGCTTGAATCGTTAGATTTTGCCCTGCACTGATCGATGAACTGTGCTGCATCTAAACCATCCCAGACCTAAATTACATTCTTGTTTTCTGCAACCATTTACTGAGGGCTCCTAGTTGTGTGCTTCTCCTGTCGAACAACCACCGGCTGAAGTGCTCTTGTAGTTTCGCAACCAATCCAGCGTCTGAACTTTTCCAGTCTCGGCATTCAGACTGTCATCTGCAACCATTGAATAAGGATTCCTATTAGTCGGCTTCTCCTGTCGGACAATACCACCCTGACTGAAGCGCTCTGGTATTTCATCAACCATATCCGGAGGTGATCTCTTCAATCAGAGTAAGAATTTTCCATTTCTCCATAACATTGCTTCCACTGGTTGTGATCCTTGCTAATGGTAACACCGAATTGATATCTGTAAAGTGCCGGTCTTGTATAATACGGTCATCAGCAAGCGTTGAATAAGAATTTTTACAATAAGTTTGTTGAAACATATCACTTACCCCTAATTATAAAGGATTATATGTGCACCAACGGTATATACCAGAGGGAACTGTATTATTCTGTAAAAATTGGCCAACAGCAAGCCTCTCGTAGATTATCAATAACTCTTGCAGATTAGTGCGCAATATACACTTTATCAACAGTTTTTGCTCATTTACCCACGAATCCCTCTGCCGACTCAATAATAAGGCCTAGCCGGCAATAACCTTGCTTCCTTAAAAGACGCACCTAGCAAATTGGCGCCCATCTTGATATATTTTTCATGAGAAAACTTTGTTGTTGCGTACTTATTCCTTTTACAAGTTTACTTGGTGAAATATAAACAACCAGTTAGTGAGGTTATATTTAGGAAAATTCGATAGTTGTCGAATGTTTATGACAGAAAAGTTCTTCTTCTTCTTATTATTATTATTGGAATACGTTCTGTGAATTTTGGTTGTGACCACCATCCATTATTGTAAAGTGCATGTAATTTTTTTCTTTGGGTGAAATTTTTGTTTACATCATTTTCGAAACTATCAACATCGAATTGTGTGATTTGTATGCTTAGGTAGAGAATATTTCCATTTTTCAACTCTCAACTGGGAATATACCGATATATACAGGGTGCATTGGTAATTTGGGTGTCTTGTTGATTGCTGTTTCAGGAAAATGAAATTGAACTGCAAGAATCACAGGGGAAAATATTGATTTAATTTCTGAGTGAAGGGTATAGGTCAACTATTTTAAATTTTTCCAAATTAACTGTTAGTGTGAAAAAAATATTCTTTTGTTTTGTTGTGTATAGTTTCCTTGAAATAAGAATTCACGATATATGGAATTGAAATAAACTACAGGGTGATACGGAAGAGTTGTATTTTTTTCGAATTGTATACAGGGTGATACGGAATAGTTGTATTCTTTCTGAATTGTATACAGGGTGATACACAATAGTTGGTTTTTTTCTGAATTGTATACAGGGTGATGCAAACATAATCAGCAGTATCAACTGAAACTTATATAGGAAATCAATATTGTTTACAAGCCAGTATATATAAAGTACATACTAATTTCGTTTGTCCAATATACCGAGTGATCATTTCATTCAAGAATTCTATACTATTATTCACAATTTGATAATTATTTTTGTGCATTGAACCTGGTGTTTGTGTTCATTTAGTACTTTGATAGTCAACGATTATTTTCGGCAATTTTTTTTCCTTTCTTCGTTAGGAAGGGTCGGGGTTGAGATATCAAGTTTTCAAATTTTTATTCTGCAATGGAAGTCAACCGTCTAGCGAAGGATGAGCTTACTTACGAGTTATATATTAGAGGCTTACCTCTTGGTAGTATTGTCGCGGATAAACGAGCGATTTTAAGGGAGGCCTTCAGACAAGAGAGGCAGGGAATGGTAGCGAATTTCCCCAAAGTATTCCTAGATATTGAAGTTGAGCTCACCACCTGCGACACAAAGCTCAATGAATTGGAGAGAGATGTTGTGGATTTTGATCATGATAACCGAGAAAATGAATATCGCCGCATTTTCACAAAATTGCTACACATTTCTGCCCGACTGAATCGTCTCACAGGTAAAACGGTAGAAAGTGAAATTGTCAGACTGAGACTGGTTACGAAATGTTCACAGCTTATTGGTGATCTGAGTCTCGTCAATGAAGGACTAAATGCCAGCACCACACAACGCTCCGGCATTCCAGAGGCAAGGTCGGAAGAACAGAAACGTGATATCCAACAGGATGCAGCTCGATCATCTACTATTAACCAGGAACCAGCAGTAGAACCAACTCCACATGGATTCGAGGAACGTAGGCAAGAGAATCAATCGATCATGGATTCACCAAACCCCCTTATAATTGATCCAGTTATGGGACAGCGGGAAAATACACCGGTAGTTCATGATTTAATTGATTTCGAGGTGCCGAATCCCAGACGAATCATAGAACAATCAGCTGGCTTTCCCGTCGGAGGAGATAATTACCAGCCCAGATCGAACTCTGCGGATACCCGATTTCCACAGGGTGGTGAACGTAGAGGACATTCATTCCCACATCATTTAACTGAAGAACTAGAACGCGCTGAAGATCGAAACTGTTACCAACGACCTCTGACTTCCACTTATAACCACCCCCTGGTGAGGAACATGATGTTAATTACTACCAATTATTTGGAAACGGAAGTATTCAACAGAGGGATGCGGGCGCCCAAGGACGGTCTATGCGTTCTCCAGTAACCAACCTGACGAATATATCTAGGATCGCACAACCTGACTTGGACATGTCTAATCCACTGGGACGGCGATATCTCTCTCCGTGGCCAATTGATCCTACAAATGGAACTGAAAAAAATCATTGGAAGGATATAGGTAGATGGAACCTGCGATATAATGGAAGAACAAGTGTAGACGACTTCCTAGAACGTCTTGAAGAGATGCGGATGGCTCGCGATGTTTCTAAAACACAACTCCTACGTTTCGCTCCTGAGTTTCTTACCCACGATGCATTATTATGGTACAGAGCCGCACGTTTTACGGATTGGGATGACCTGGTGATGCAACTCAGAAGTGCTTTCCGTCCTTATGACTATGAGTATAGTCTTTGGGATGAAATTAGGCGTCGCACACAAGGGGCACAGGAGAAGGTCTTGACCTTCATTACAGCTATGGAGAATTTGTTTCGGAAGCTGGATAATACCCCTAGCGAAGAACCACGCGTCAGTCTGATACGTCGGAACCTCCTACCTTATATCCAGACACAGCTCGCTCTTCAACCCATCACAACTGTTTCAGAATTAACACGACTTAGCCGAATTATCGAGGAAACGGAATCGAGGAACCAAAAATTTGTACCACCCCCTACTTCATATCGCACGTTATTGGAACCAGAGCTGGCCTACAGAAAACCTCATCAGCAACAGCCTACCGTTGCCGCAGCTAGCTCTGACACTATTACCCATGGCACGACATCAGCGGCGGGCTCGAGTTCAGATCCTGCACGGACGAAGTTTCCAACTTGTTGGAATTGTGGCAGCGCAGAACATAAGTTCAAGGGGTGTCCACAGCCTCGGAACATATTTTGTTTCAAGTGTGGTCAGCCCAATGAGATAGCTAGGTCATGCCCACGTTGTCAAAAAAACGTCAGGAGAGGTCAACAGTAAGCCGGCTGTTGACAGGGGTCCTACAACCGGCTAACCCATCTAAAGCACTTCTGGATTATGTCCTTGCCCATGCCAAGAATGATACCAGACCCTACTTGAAGGTATATTTGTTCGGTCATCAATTTTTAGGATTATTGGACAGTGGTTGCACAAACACTATCATTGGAAGTCCAGGTTGGAATTTACTTCAGAATATTGTTCAATTGCAGTCGACGTCTCAACAGTGTTGCACGGTCGCAAATGGTCAAACATGTAGGGTTTTGGGTACGATTTCGGTTCCATTCGAGTTGAATGATCGCATCCGCGTTCTGAAGACACTGGTGGTACCTTCACTTCCTCATGCTCTTATCCTAGGAATGGATTTCTGGCGTTCTATGGGAATCATCCCGGATATGTTCTCGGATGAGTGGTGTTTCAGGGACGAACGAAATGAACCAGATCCATCTAAGTCTATCGTATGTTCGATTGACTCGTTGACTCCCCAGCAGAGGCAAGAGCTAGATGAAGTCATCGAGAAGACATTCAAGGATATGGATGGGAAACTGGGATGTACTCAGATGGTGGAACATGTTATTCGAACTGATCACCCGCCGATTCGGAAACGGCACTATCCCTTAAGTCCTGCACTTCAACAACAGGTAAATGTGGAACTAGAGAAGATGTTGAAGGATGGAGTAATTGAACCGTCGAATTCTCCCTGGTCCTCTCCAATCCTACTCATCAAGAAACCTGACGGAAGATATAGATTCGTAGTTGACTTTCGGGAACTGAATAAGGTTACCAGCCGAGACGCATATCCACTTCCCTTCGTGAGTACTACGCTGGACAAACTTCGTGATTCACATTTCCTAACCACATTAGATATTAAATCGGCTTACTGGCAGATTCCGTTGTCGGAGGAGTCGAAATGTCTTACCGCTTTTGTTGTGCCGAATAGAGGGCTTTTTCAGTTTAGGAGAATGCCCATGGGTCTCCACAATGCGCCGGCAACATGGCAAAGGTTCATAGACCGAGTGGTGGGGTACGACTTGGAGCGGCATGTATTCGTTTATCTCGATGATGTCATAATATGTACTCCAACATTCGATAAGCATATTCAGGTTCTACAGGAAGTACTTGGACGTCTGAAGAATGCTGGCCTCACTCTTAACCGAGATAAATGCCACTTCTGTAAACCAGAACTTCGGTACCTTGGCTATGTTGTTGGTGCTGGGGGATTGATGGTAGATCCCGAAAAAGTCGAAGCGATTTTGAAAATTCCGACACCCAAATCTATAACCGATGTTCGACGCGTTATTGGACTTGCCTCGTGGTATCGGAGATTTGTTCCAAACTTCTCTGCACTCATTGCACCCCTCTGTGAACTTTTGAAGAAAGGAAAGAAGTTCAACTGGAGCGATGCTTGTGAGGAAGCCTTCGGCGCTCTCAAAAATCATCTAGTCTCCGCACCCATTCTGACCTGTCCGAATTTCGATATGCCTTTCTACGTACAGACGGACGCCTCTGATTTCGGTATTGCAGCAGTTCTATCTCAAGGCAGCGGAGAAGAGGAGAAGGTAATTTGCTACCTCAGTCGATCCCTCTCAAAAGCCGAAAGGAAATACAGCACTACGGAAAAGGAGTGTTTGGCCGTGCTGTATGCTGTGGAAAAATTCCGACCCTACCTTGAGGGAAATAAATTTACAGTTATCACCGATCACTGGAGCCTTAAATGGTTGAACAATATCAAGGATCCTGTTGGCAGAATTGCCAGGTGGGCAATTCGACTTCAACAATATAATTTTGATATTGTTCACAGAAAAGGAAAGGATAATATTGTACCGGATGTTCTCTCAAGGTCTGTCCCATGTATCGATGCCCTTCACGTCGATAATTTCTCCAGAGTATCTAAGGACAAATGGTACAGTCAAATGTGTTCCAAAGTCGAAAATAATCCGCAGGACTTCCCACTATGGCGTTTCGAAGGTGGAACCTTGTTCAAACATGTTACTAGACCTTATCCTGACTTACGAAATGAGTCGGATAGTTGGCTCATCGTTGTTCCCAAGGAGAAGAGAACAGAACTTATATCTTCTCATCACGACCCCACCACCTGTGGCCACCTCGGTGTCTACAAGACCACCGCCCGTATTACAGAGAGGTACTACTGGCCTAAAATGAAGGAGGATGTCTCCAAGTTCATTAGACACTGTAATGTTTGCTTGAGCACTAAGCCCGAACAAAGGCCACCAAGGGGCCTTATGCGGAGCAAGGGACCTACCACCACTAGACCCTGGCAAATTCTCAGCATGGATATAGTGGGACCACTCCCAAGATCGAGCTCGGGACATTGTTATATTCTATCAGTGAGCGACATTTTTAGTAAATTCATTCTTCTATTTCCATTGAGGCAGGCAACCGCGAAAAAAATAGCCACTATCTTGGAAGAAAATGTTATTCTTCTATTTGGAGCCCCTCAAGAAATGATAATGGACAATGGGAAACAATTTAAAAGTAAGGAAGTAGCTGCCGTTCTAACCAAGTACGATATCTCCCCTTTACATATATCCAACTACCATCCTCAAGCAAATCCCGTGGAGAGAACCCACCGAGTGATAAAAACTATGTTGACTTCGTATGTCTCCTCCAATCACCGAAAATGGGACAATTATCTCCAACAGGTAGCGTGCGCCATACGATCCTCCCGCCATGAGGTAACCAAGTTAACACCTAATTTTGTAATGTTTGGGAGAAATATTTCCTTGTGTGGTAAGGACATTCACCCGTTAGCTTCTGACCTCGACCAGGAGGCCTCTGACCCATTCATACGATCCGAAGCGTTGAAAAAAATGTTCGATGACATATCTACGCGACTTAAGAAGGCATACGAAATCAGCAGTAAGCGTTACAACCTGAGGCGACGGGATGAGCAGTTCTCGGTGAATCAAAAGGTCTGGAAAAAGGCGTATGCGCTTTCAGATGCTGCTAAAGGTATAACAACCAAGCTGAGCCCAAAGTTTGAGGGTCCATTCATCATCAGTAAAATAAAGTCGCCATGGTCGTATGAACTCGTAAACGAGCAAGGGAAATCCATAGGGGTCTGGCACGCTAAAGATATCAAGGCGCACCCCCCTGACGACACGGTATAAGATTGCGAGAGTGCCAAGTTGGAGGAGACTCGGATCATGCCTCCTCAATTGATTTTAGTACACCTGCTCGGAGGTTCACAATAAGTCTCTATTATTGAAGGTTTCTACGAAACCTTCTTATGGGAAAGGGGGTGTTGTTACGTGTTCAAATATTCCAGTGCAAGAAAGTAGTAGACCTCTCATAATCCTTTATTCAGTGCATCTCACATAGATATCATATTTGAATTTTAATTGTCGATGAAAAACGAAATAGTTCAGACAAACGTTTGCATTTCACTGTTCAACCTGAAATAGAAATAATGAGTTAATGTCTAGTCTCCCTGTGTTTGTCGGTTATATTCACCTGTGAGTTATTGCAGAATAATTAATCCTTCCATTCGTTGTAATCTGGAGTTCTTTCAAGTATTGTGAAATCTCATACATTCGAAGTTCGGAGGAGCTTGGAGGACTATCGCATTATTATAGTCCGAACAGCTATTTCATTCCAATCCCCTGTTTAGGATGAATCCCATTCTTCAACCATATTACCCGCAGTAAATTTTGTGTTTTCTTCGGAAACTTGGTTGAATAGGTTGTTTACTTTTGAGGTTAGGATCTCGTACAAAAATAAATAAGGTTTTCACCAGAATGACAGAAAAATCAAGTTGGCAAATCTGAGAAATATATTGGTTGTGTTATCTTCATCAACACTTAACCGGTAGCTAGTTTTTTTGGGTCCTCCTTTTTTTGTTCTTCTTCAAAAAACTTCCTGGTCTCTCTCTTTTTCGGGCTAACTCTCATGAAGGCATGTGCTTTTGAGAGTCTCGTATTTTACGGATTTTCTGGCTCTGAAAAGACGAATCGTTAGAAAGATACTGATCATTGAATGATTTAATATATCACACATTGTGGATATCACTTTCTAATCGCATATACTTACGTTTCGGAAGAAACCTTCTACGAGGCCACACGACATCGAAGGCCTTCTTTTGCCAAGCCTGGCTTGAATCGTTAGATTTTGCCCTGCACTGATCGATGAACTGTGCTGCATCTAAACCATCCCAGACCTAAATTACATTCTTGTTTTCTGCAACCATTTACTGAGGGCTCCTAGTTGTGTGCTTCTCCTGTCGAACAACCACCGGCTGAAGTGCTCTTGTAGTTTCGCAACCAATCCAGCGTCTGAACTTTTCCAGTCTCGGCATTCAGACTGTCATCTGCAACCATTGAATAAGGATTCCTATTAGTCGGCTTCTCCTGTCGGACAATACCACCCTGACTGAAGCGCTCTGGTATTTCATCAACCATATCCGGAGGTGATCTCTTCAATCAGAGTAAGAATTTTCCATTTCTCCATAACATTGCTTCCACTGGTTGTGATCCTTGCTAATGGTAACACCGAATTGATATCTGTAAAGTGCCGGTCTTGTATAATACGGTCATCAGCAAGCGTTGAATAAGAATTTTTACAATAAGTTTGTTGAAACATATCACTTACCCCTAATTATAAAGGATTATATGTGCACCAACGGTATATACCAGAGGGAACTGTATTATTCTGTAAAAATTGGCCAACAGCAAGCCTCTCGTAGATTATCAATAACTCTTGCAGATTAGTGCGCAATATACACTTTATCAACAGTTTTTGCTCATTTACCCACGAATCCCTCTGCCGACTCAATAATAAGGCCTAGCCGGCAATAACCTTGCTTCCTTAAAAGACGCACCTAGCAATGTATAATAAGACTTGATACGTATGACTTCTGGAACATTTTCTGTAATGGACATGATAACTTCAGGCTGAATATTCTCAAATTTTGTGAACGCGTTATTCGGAATCTTTGGCCAACTATTCTCAGGCTCATAAAGGAATTGTGGGCCTTTGAACCAACTATTTTCATAAGTTGAGAAATCTCTCGCAGAGTCTCTGGTACATATATCTACGACATTCTGAGATGTTGGTACCCATTTCCATTGGCTAATGTCACTCTTCTCTAAAATCTCACTCACTCGTGTTGCCATATAGGTAGGAAGTTTTTTGCTACTTCCAAGCCAACTGAGAACTATTCGAGAATCAGACCAGAAGTACACCAAATCAATGTTGAATTTCAGATGTTTCATAACTTCTGTGCAAAGTCTAACTCCCATGACTGCGGCAAGCAGTTCTAGTTTCGGTATTGTTAAATATTTTGCAGAAGTAGAATTTTTTATAGGAACCACTCTCGCTTTTGAAGCTACCAGTGTAACTTCAACATGGTTTTCAAATTTGAACCGTAGAAATATTGCGCTTGCGTAAGCATCTTCACTCGCGTCCGAAAAAACGTGAAGCTGAGTAGACAAGACATTCTCCATATTGCAGGAGTAACATCGGGGAATTTCAATATTCATAGCTTTGTTCAGTTCTGTCAACCACAGCTGCCATTTTTTGAACATATTTTCGCTAAGATAATCATCCCAACCTATACCTGCTCTCCAAATATTTTGAAGAAGTATCCTGACTTTTATACTTACCGGAGACAATAAACCAATTGGGTCGTATATAGACATTGCCGTTTTGAGTACCTGACGTTTCGTAGGAATTTTTGCTCCAGTTATGATTTCGTCAGATACTTTATGAAATTTCAATTTGAAGTGAAAACAATCTTTCGATGAATTCCAGATCATTCCTAGAATTTTTTCATCTCTCATTTGTTTATCAACTTCTGCGCTAGATTGATTAGCTAGAAGGTGTTTAGGTAACCGTTCAAGAATTTCAGGAGAATTTGAAATAAAATTCCGAATTTCAAAACCCCCTTGATCATGAACATAAATTACATCACTTACCAGCCCAAAAGCCTGTTCAACAGTCTCTGCACCATCAAGGTAGTCATCAACGTAATGATTGTTGATGATAGCTTCTACCGCATGGGGGTGAGATTCAGAATACCTTTTAGCATTATAATTTTTTACGAACTGAGCCAAAAAAGGAGACGAAGTAGTTCCGAAAAGCATTGCGATCATCCTAAAAATTTTTGGTGGAAAATTCTTATTCAGATCGCGCCAAAGGAAACATTGCATGTAGGTATCTTCGTCGGCAATTTTGATTCTATTGAACATTTCGCGAATATCTCCAACAAATGCAATTTTGTGGATTCTGAATCTCAATAAAATACTGAATATTGAAGTCAACAAATCTGGGCCAGTAAGCAATAGATCATTCAGTGAAGTACCCCGAACCTTAGCGGCAGCGTCAAATACCACTCGTACCTTATTGGGTTTGTTGGGATTTCTAACAGGAAAATGGGGTAAGAACCATGTTCTCTCTGCAGTTTCTAACTGCAATTGAGTCACTGGGACCGCATATCCTTTATCTAACAGTTTTTGTATTTCATCCTTATACATTTTAGCGAAATTTGTATCCTTCAACAAGCGATTCTCAAGACAGATTAGTCTTTGCATGGCCATATCTTTTGAGGAGGGTACTTCAAAAGTATTTCGTTTCCATGGTAGATTAACCAAATATTGTCTATTTTCACGTTTGATGGATATTTCAGCTATTGATAAGGCTTTATTTTCCTCAACTGTTTTTTGTTTATTTTTCTGAGTTATCGCTACTCCAAAATTTTCCAACGTCATGTAACTCCTGACCAAATCGTGTAAACTTTCGTCTGCTTCTGGACAACACATGAATGATAATTCTGCATAGTTTGTTTCCCCAAAACAACTGGTTGGACCATGAAGTGTCCAGCCAATTTTTGTTTTGGAAAGAATTGGCGATTTAGGATCTGGTTGGATCACTTGTCTCGAAACAATAAGCTGTGCATTATTTTGTCCTATCAACAGACTAGGTTTTTCTTTGATATCTAAGTCAGGATTTACTTGTTGAATAAAGGGGAATTTCTCCACCAGTTTACTGAAATCACGAGTCTGATATGGAATTTCAAGATTTTCAATGGTGCGAATATTCCTTAATTTATAGAAATTAGAAGAATTTTTTCCCGCAATTTCTGCTTGAACAATTTGAGATTGATGATCATATCGAAATATGCCGCCTGTCCATTTACAACATAATGGTGTGTTTGGACCTGTTAATCCTAGTTCTAAAGCTTTCGCGGAATCTAACAATGTCGCAGTGCTTCCCTCGTCCAGCAGGGCTACAACATCGAAAATGCCATTTGGTCCACTCAGTTTCACGGGTATAACTTTCAACAAAATATCATTACTGACGTCATTCGTTGTTGTAGTCACTTCTGTAGTTTTAGAGTGGTTTTCAATGTTTTTGTGTAGAAGTGGGCTATGAAACTTTTCGCAGTTACTAATACCACATACTTTTCGAAATTTACATTTACCATGATGTAGTTTCAAACAACAAAAACAAAGGTTAACTTTTTGAACCATTTTCCAGCGTTGTTTAACAGTTGCACATAGAAAATCGTTACAATTTTCTACCAAATGCTCACCTTGATTGCAAATTTTACAACTTTTCACAATTTTTGAGCTTGAATTTTTATTATGAAATTCATAATTTTTTTTATTGAATGATGCAAAGTTATTGTTTGCTGAATGGAGTTCTTGATTTTTCGATATGAATGTGATTCTCGATACAACCTCTGACATTTGCTGAATCCACCTGGAAAAGTCCTTTAAAGATTCTCTCTGATTTTCAATTCTATTCCCAATTAAATAACTTCCCCATTGGGTCAGCAAATGAGGAGGCAGTTTCGTGACAAAACCGGATAAAATTTGTTTCGAATCTATGAATGAAGTAAAATTCCCATCCAAAACTGATGAAATATTGCGAACAACGCTACTGAAATTCATGAATGACTCTAGACTTTCAACATGTGATAATTGACATACTTGTGACAACAATTCATCCAAAATGAGTTCAGGTCGGCCATACTTCTTTTCAAGAATATCTATGATCTCATCAGGGTTTTGTGCTGTAATGAGCAGCATTTCAACTGTTTTTCTGGCTTCACCAGTCAAACTATTGTTGAGCCTTAAAACATTTTCTTGGGGTGAAAAATGACAGGTCTCATTAGATAATTTGTATTGCGAATGGAAAATCGGCCATTTCAAGCAAGATGAACCGTCGAAATTCATTACACGATTGCCAATTGTTTGTCGAGCTAACATATGTTTGATAGAATTTGTTAAACTTGCAATATCATTTCTGGATGGGTCAGCATTGTTATTCACTTCAGAGGACTGCATATTACCTGTACTGTTTACCCATTCTTCGACATGAAAATCACGAGAATGATTTAATACCTCACCCATATTGACATCCTGAACTGAAACCGACGAGTCTTCTTCTCCTTCACTGATCTCTTTGTCTTCTTTGATATTGATAATCTCTTCATATTTCGCAAGATTATTCTCCTTATTTTTCAGACGAGTCTCGTGAATGATAAGGAGCTGTTGACATCTCTTCAGTCTCAGTTCCCTGGTGGCAATTTCTTGGACAGGGGTATTTTGGTCGAGTTTGAGTTCTTCCAGTTCGCTGTTCAAGATTATAATCTCTTCTTGGCGATGAAAAAAATCCTCTTGAATAGCTGCTATTTCGTCCTGTAAAACTAATAGTTTCGATTTTTGATTATTTTGTTTTGAAACAGATAGGGCAGATCTTATGCTTGCTGTTGAACTTCCAATGCTTGTTGTTCTATGTTTCATTCCTCCTGTGTTTTGTTCACTGAGGCATTTTTCCACGGCTTTCAAAAATATGTCTGATAAAAGATCAGCACTGGCATCTGCTGGAAATTTTTTCTCAAAAATGGCACAAAGTTGCTGAAGAACCAAAATGCTAAGGGATTTGCTGATCAATTCAATGTGCTTTTTATATTTTGGGTCACCATCTTGGAAAGCAAAACCAGTAAATGAAAGAATTTGTCTTCTTACTGCGTTTCCTTTGAAGTAAGTCCCATATAATGCAAAATGAATGTTTTGTAGCATGAAATTATCATGAACATTTTTCAGTTTTTCTTCCACTCCGGGTACATCTCTGAGCATATTTCGCCGAGCCATAATATCTTCTGTTACTATTCTCCTTATCGTTAACTGTATGGATAGTGCTGAGTTCTATTGCTCGAAGGACCACCGATGTCGTGAAACAGAGTACTTTTCAGTGAAATTACTACTTTTAGGAGAGAAAATGTGACAGCAATTCGAGAAAACTATTATTTATTATATGTCAAAATGTGACAGAAAACAATATAAAGCAATACCGAATGATTCGAACAAAATACAAATTTATCTTTTCCGCAACATGTTCAATTTGAAAAAAGTTGATACTTCTTTGACGAATGTTTGTAATGAAGCAAAAAAAATTATGTGAAATTAATAAAAGATACTAAAAAAAGATACTATCAGAATAAAATAATGAGTGCTGAAAATAATTCCAAAGCATTATGGAATTTGGTATCTGAGATAACAAATAGAAAAAATGCAAATTCAAATTTAACTATTACTAGAGAAGTTAAATTAATTGAGCAACCTTAGGCAATCATCAATAATTTCAATTCTTACACTATAGAAAGTCCAAAAATGCTTGTATCACATATTGAAAAATCTGGTGATTCAGTTGTAGTGCCCTTGAATAATATCAACCCTCACTCTATGTTTTTGCAACCTTTTAGCGAATTTGAACTTTTTAACGTACTCATAGCAAAAATAAAGGATAGAAAATCTTTTGGTATGGATGAAATACCAGCCTTTGTGATACAAAAAGTTTTATATATAATCATGAAACCGATCACTTACCTAGTGAACATGTCATTTGAATGGGGGGTTTTTCCCTCGAAGTTGAAATTGGGTAAAGTCACTCCTATCCAAAAAAAATAAAAAACTGACCAATATCGAAAATTTTAGACCTATTGCTGTACCTCAAATTTTGTCGAAGATTTCTGAATATTCTTTTTTGGAACGGATGTTACAATTGATGAACAAACACAATATTATAAATTCCACACAACATGGTTTTCGCAGTGGTAAGTCCACTCAGACGGCTCTATTGCAGTTTTATAATACACTCGTCAATTTTCTTAATGATGGCGAATGCCCTGCCGCAGTTTTATGTGACTTAAGCAGAGCGTTTGACTGCGTTAATCATCGGAAGTTACTAGATATTATAGAATCTTACGGCTTCAGAGGAAAACCTCTCAACTGGTTGAAAACTTTTCTTGAAAATCGAAGCCAATACGTTGCTTTGAAATTTGAACCTAATGATTCGATATCACTGGTCACATCGGAAATGGGATCGGTATATATGGGTGTTCCTCAGGGATCCATATTGGGACCGATTCTCTTTCTGTTATACTTAAACAGATTTGAAGATAATATACTCCACTCAGATTTCGTTGCATATGCAGATGATATATCCATCTTGAAATCATCGACGGACACATTATTATTAAAGCAAGAAACTGAGAAATTACTAGATGACGCTTGCAAGCTCTTTAATAACCACGACCTATATTTCAACGCTGAGAAAACTCAAGTGATTCGTTTCCATAATTATAAACAGCCATCAATTGAGTTACAGCTGGATTTCAATAATACGGGGATACCAGATACCGATACAGTTGAATTTCTTGGAATTCCCTTCGATAAACATCAACTGGGTCTCACACTGTGAGGGTCTGATTTCAAAATTACACTCTTTTTATTATATGTTAAAGAACTTGAAAACCGTCCTGGGTGTTGGACAGCTTGTGAATGTCTATGCACAGATTGAATCTCGTCTTCGATATGGATTCTGCTTGTGGGGCATCTCTACAAGTCGAAAGACGTATTTATTACACAAAAGGCAATTTTGAGGTGCATTTTCAACATCCCTCATAGCGGAACCTGCAAAGTAACTTTTAAATCTAACAATATTTTAACTCTCACTGGTTTGTACATATTTGAAATTGCATGCTATATTTATTGCAACATAACCTCTTTCAAGTTCAATGGAGACATTCATAGTATGAATACCCGTCAGAAAGGCTTGATTCGCACACAAATTGGAAAATACAAGATAACCCAAAATGCACCAAACTATATTGGTCATTGAAGTCATTGATTTTCAAAAAATTACAAAAAATGGTTCAAAAACTCATGTCTCCACATCTACAAAATCTTTTCTTCCATTCTTGCATGAAGAATATTCTCTGAGAGTTCTACTTGAACATTTCTCATAGGCTTTCCTTTCCTTTTTTTTTTGTGAACTTATCCATTGTTTAAAAAATCATTTCACAGTTGTGCTACAACTCACTCAAGTAATGATTCACCATTCAATTGAAGGATAGGGGGAAGGAATGCTTACAAATTTGAATAATATCTTACAAAGACATCTTATAACACATGCATATGCGAAATTGAATAATTTATTAAGTTTAATCGGAATGAAATGGGTTATGTGGGTCATTAGATTTATCAGTATGTAGAACTGAATTTAACTTATACCCTTTTCTCAATGAGATTTATTATATATCAATTACTATTCTTCCTAATTTGGATTTGAAAAGGAATTTGCGAATAAGTTTCGAAAGATATTGGTATTTATGATACTTAATACTCAAATTTTATCCTACTCTAGAATCTACTAGGAGAACATTGGTCCGATGATTATATCACTCATCGCTCTCTAAGGAGGTATCCTGCCCGTTCAGGTGTTATGTAGGAATGGATGTTACAAGGATCTTCGTTTATGGAAGATCGTCTTTACGGGGTTTTCTTCCGTGTGGTCTCTTCTGTTTGCCTGTCCTATGTATGTTTTCGGGCTGTCACGGCAAGAAATTTCTTATATTCTTTGTGATTCGTTGCGTATTAAATTTTTGGGTGAGCGCAGGAGGGAGGATATTTGATGGTTTGCTGTCCTGGTGTCGTTTTTTGTCAGAATTCGACTTACTTTATCAATGGAAGTCATTAAGGGCTGAGGAATATTCGAAAATTCAGCATGGAAAGTTTAAATGAGAATCTGACGAACGTCTGACAGAACAGTGGTTCTCCCTTCACCCGTTCCTGTTATATCTCCCAAGATAACATTTTCTGTTCAACCAACATAGAAATGAAGTTTCATGCTTTTTTATGGAAAAGTGTCCGACAGACTTGTCAATTATTGGCGAACAAGTTATTCTCCTGGAATATTTTCGAATATTGTGGGGGTTTAACGCCTTTCACATTGGGGTTGTGATGAATCCAATGAAGAGTTTTCTCAAAGTTAGGATCGGGTATTTCTCATATTGCCATAATTTTGTATTATACCGTATTACAAATCATTTCTTTGTATTATGGGAAAGATATTATTGAAATGATCTTCATGAATTTTGATATATTCAATCATACTGAGCTTCAAAAAAATGTTACACTGCTGTGTTGAGTCACGTCAGTCAGTAACGTGGATTAACTGTCGTTCCCAATTCTCAACATGTAGAGCGCAAATCTTTTCCATTTTTTAGTTTATATGGTGGAATTTAAATTCATAACATCTATCGACTATTCCCATGTTTAGCCTGTATTATGTTATCATGCGATATACTTGCGATATACTTAACTTTAGTTGCTTTCCGATGAAATTCCTAGCTCAAAATGCTGCAAAGTTGAAATTCCTTTTTTTTCAACCCGCACGCTCCATGTGCATTCCTTTCGAATAACTAAGTATGTTTTATGTTTCGTGATACCTTTTTCAGAACATCAAATAGACAATTTGACATGTTTCCGAACACCAATGCTCCGATCAAAATGCATGCAACATGTTAACTGGACTATACTCACTTCTTTATACAAGATCGTTCCGTAATAACAATATAGGAATATTTCTGCAAGCATGGTAAGGACATAACTCACCATGGCGAAAAAGGTTATAGACAGCGGTTCGACCTGTAAAAAGGAAAATATATCATTTGCTGACATGCGGATCCTTTCGAAATGACTGTTACGTTTTTACCAAAAATAAAAGACCGTTACTTTATATAGAGATAGAGGAGAAATTCGGCATTCCTGAGATAAAACTCAACCGACAAATCATTCGATAACCATACTAAGTTGAATGTTTTTATACGAGGGAGTTCTTTGAGATATACTTTTGAGAATCACAAATTGGTGCAATATACTCACCAATAATATTTGAAGGCAAGATATGCATATAACCAAAACACTTGCTACGAACTGTGCGAAAATAATGGAGGAGAATGTATTTTCAACATCTTTGACGAATCTGAAATTTGACAATGAATCAATATTATATTTGATGGCATAGTAGTTCATCATTTTGATTTTATGCCAAAGTTACCGAAAGCATAATAGAGTACTTTATGTCCGCTTGGGCATAAAATAACAAAACTTTTCTGCGTTTAGATTTCAGTTTGATAGCAACGATAGCATCTACATTCATGGAATACAACTGTTGTAAACGTTTTTCGAATATTTATATTGTAGATACAAAACCAAATTAGTATGACTTTGTATTTTGTATGTACCACATTTCCATCGGGCGGCTCACAAACTACAAATTATCGTAATTATGAATATCGTCATTATCGTCTAATTTTTTTTCTGAGGAAAGGATGTGAATATATTTCGATTCATTTTCTGACCTTGCTCTGAAGAGAAAGGGCACATAATAGCTGTCAAAATATTGCCCGACGAGGAATATTTTTTGCGCTATAACTTTTTCGTTCATAATTCAGATTCATTAATAATAAAGTACATAATTGAAACAACTTGCTTTCAAAAAGAAATTCAACAAGTCTTTTCTATTTTTCATGGGATAGAAAACTCAGAGAATGAAGACTGATATATCGGTATTGATTTTTCTTTATATTGAAATTCTATCATCACTTAAGAAATCGGAAACCTCTCACACTCAAATCGAATTGTGAATGATGGGTGAATGACCAGCAATTCACCTTGAAATTCAATGCGCATTTGCATAGGCGCCGGAACTTCAAAATTTCTATGGGGGCTCGGTCTCCAAAAATAAACTATATATATATATATATATATATATATATATATATATATATATATATATATATATATATATATATATTTATATATTTATATATATATATATATATATATATATATATATATATATATATATATATATATATATAGTGAAAAACACACAATGAATTTTCATCGAATTCGCCCTATTCCATCAGTCATAAAAATCAGAAGAAATGTACGGGGTTATTCGAGAAATATACCCCTATTTACAGGAATAAAAAAACTGACACGGTCAAATTATCTGATTTTTTGTATTCCATGGTGGTATGATGATCAAATTAGTACAATCGTTTGGTCTTTGCTGTAACAGCGTACCTTTGTAAATAGTGACTGTACTGAGAACTAAAACGCATTACTACAAGGTAACAACAACTAATTCAACTAATACACATTATCGCTGTAAGCGGAGCGGACTAGCAGGAGAGTGTTGAGGTTCCCTATCGCATGGTATGACCACCGTATTCGATTGATAAAATTATGGAGATGCACGATGCACCCGAGAACAATGAGACCGATACATAATTTGTTCTAAACGAATAATTTTTGCTATGAGAGCATGGTAACAGTTTCGCAAACCAGGTCTTCACTATGGGGGCTCCGCCCCCATAGCCAATTCTCTATGGGGGCCCGAGCCACCATTGCCCCCATGGTTCCGGCGCCCCTGCGCATTTGTAGACATGATTTTTGTATTGCTCACCCTCACTTACTCATAAGAACGTCTTCTTTCGGAGACAAAGTGAAAGTGGTTGGGCTGTACTGTACAATATGAACTATCTCAGTTTGATATTATGTGTGGAAATCAGATGAACCGTAAAAGAAAAAAATGTTTGAGATTTCTTTAGTTGGAGTTGAAACTTTTTTTTGAGTAATGTAGAGCTGTATTTTTTATACTCATTTTTATGAAATGAATATCGATTCACCAGGTCACTCTTCAATGCGATAATATAACGATTAGAAAACCTTGTAGGATTCATTTTCTGTGGAAATTCACCTATGAGGTTGACGACGAATTTCGTGTTTTTCCGTATCAGAAGGAAAATAAGAAGTCTGACATTTTACTCTTCAATAAATTTTCCATCAAGTTTCCATTGTTAGATCAATTTTCCGAAAAACTGAAAACAAAAACAATTTTACTTTTCAAGGATATCATTCGAAAATGGCACATGGTTCAATGAAACTGAAACAAATCAGTATATTTAACTATCAGAGTGACAGTAGTAGTCGATACCAAATACCATCGACCTCGACCAAATTCCTTCGGGAGTAGACCTTATTACTTACTCCCTGTGCCGTAAACCGTGATACGTGGTAGACTGATTCACGAATATGACCAGGAACTTCTCAAAAGATCAATATCTGCCCTATTTACAATTAATTATGCAGTAATATTGTTTGAAATATTTACAGGAATCGCATACTTACTCATAAATTGCATCATAATGAACGACGCTTTTACATATCTGTCTATAAATCAGATCCGCTCTGAGTGTTTCGATCTTTCTCGATGGTAAGTGTTCATATATTCGTAATTCTTCGTCAGTTCTACGTCCAAGATGTTCGAGAGTGTTTTTAAGAATCTTGATTTGGCCAGCTGCGTGGTTGATAAGACCTGCCATGAGAGGGTCAATTGACGCAGTACCTAAAGCTGCATTTCCAACACCTGTAAGATAGAGTGGAATGCACTCATAAGGAAACTCATCAACATTTCGCATAAGGATCTTCATGATCGGTTGTTTTTGTTTCGTGTTCTGAGGACTGATGAATCAATTTGATTTTAATCCTATGAACATTAACAGTATGACGTCTTCATGAAACAAAGATTTAGTATTTAATATAATAATAATAATAAGCCATTTATTTCCAACAGATACAAAAAACCCAATTGTAGGAAAATACAAAAATACAAAGTATTAAATAATTATCGATAGCAGCACAATTTTTATCAATTTTACATAGGAATTAGATGAAAATAAATAAATACATAAATATGTGTTAAAATATTTGTCACAGAGGAGGAGGGGGGGATAAAAAAAGTATAGCATACACCGACAAGTCAGAGAACAAGGTGGTAGACAAAGGGGCGACATCTGATTCCAGCCACCACCCCAGTATACTCTCAATACAGGCTCTGAATATCCAAACTTTGACCTCACAAGCCTCAAGTATCAAAAGACACAAAAGTCAATTATTTGACAATTCACTCAATATCAAGGAACTAATAGATTTTAGTGAGTCGAAATTGATGTCGCATATTCTAGAAAAACGGTTAAAGTTTTGACACATATTACTAATAGGTCTCTGAAGTGAAATGTTGGTACGCGAGATACTGATATGGAATGTAACAGTATGTCTGGACTCTAGGCGAGGCACAAACCAATTGATTTCATTCAAGAGATACGGGCAATCTATGTTGTTATGAATCAATTTATGAAGAAACAAAATGGCAGCGATGATTCGCCTGTTCGATAAAGAGGTGACATCAAATCTATTCAAATAAATATCATTATGCAGCCCTCTCATAGGATAGATAATTATCATCTTCTCGAAATACCAGAAATTTGAGGAATCTTCTCTGAACTGATTCAATTTCTTTAGAATGACATTCGTAAATAGGGTTCCAAATCAATGACCCGTATTCTAATTTTGAGCGAACAAATGCAAAGTATAATATTTTCAATGTTTTTGTGTTTTCAAAACCATGAGAATTTCTGATAACGAAGCCGAGAACTTTAAGAGCATTCGATACCGTTTGGTTTAATATGTTGAATAAATGAAAGTTTATGATCAAATATAACTCCCAGGTCTCTAATCTCTGAGCGACGTTCTAATACGTTTCGATCGATGGAATAATTGAAAGTTACCGGGTTTTTGCATCTTGAATAACTCATCACGAAACATTTACTAATATTGAGGCTCAATTTGTTTTTATCACACCACAATATAATTTTATCCAAATCAGACTGTAATAAAAAGCAGTCATGAGAGGAAGTAATTAGTGAATAGATTTTCAGGTCATCTGCAAAAGCAAGCTTTTGACAAGTTAATGAGGTGATCAGATCGTTGATATGATAGAGAAACAGAAGTGGTCCAAGATTGGACCCCTGTGGTATACCTGACGTGGGAGCGATGAAACGAGAATTGAAGTTTTCATATTCAACGAATTGTCTGCGATTATTTAAATACGATTTGAATAATAAAATAAGATTAGATGAGAAACCAAAACTTCGCAATTTCTTTAGTAGAATTGAGTGGTCAATTTGGTCGAAGGCTTTCTGAAAGTCGTTATATATAACATCGACCTGATTCCGTTTGTTGTGTTGATATAAACAATATCCCAGATCGCGTCTGGCAAAAATCATTGGTATGTTATGTGTATTCTTGGAGTCATTATTTCGGACTCGGACAAAAGGACTCAACTTCTTGTCATCCTACTCGATTCTATTCTCACTTTCGTTTCAAAGGTGATGTTTGTTTATACTCTAGGAATGATTTATCGTGTCAACGCGAAGAAGGGATGGAACCGAAAGATTTTGACGTGATGTGGTTTGAGCTTGTCAATCACCAACAAACTAAATTTGTCTGTTGTCTTCATTTATCACCTAAAAATATGACTCTTTTGACAGACTATTCGAATTCCTATCGTACAAAATCGACTTCATCAAAGAAAACCATCCAACAGCTGAGGTCACCATATTAGGTGATTTCAATGTACATAATTCTTCATGGCTTAAATTCTCGAATAGAACAGATGAAAGACGACGACAGGCAGAGGCATTTGCTATTACTAATGATCTGGAACAACTCATAGATCAACCCACTCTTATTACACTGGACTTGTTTCTTATTACTTATCCTGATTTCTATCAGATCAAAATTCACCCTCTCCCCCTTGGGTAATTCTGATCATACTTTGATTTCAACAACTTGTTCATATTTGGCTCCAATGAATGGTAAGTTACCCGGACGTCGCGTCTGGCATTACAAGTCAGCAGACTGGGATGGTCTTCGACAGCTTTTCTCTTATTTTCCTTGGAGAAAGGTCTGTTTTTCATCTGGTGATCCCACTCTTTGTGCCCGAGAAATCTCTGATACCATTATTCTGGGAATGTAGTACAAAGAGACCACAGTCTGAGAAACAGTGGTTCAATAAAGGCTCTCACATCCAAACAAGCGGCATTCAATCTCAGGCGTCAAAACCCTAGTTTGGAGACGAGATCTGAGTATGTTAACGCAAGAAATAGGTATAGTGCAACAATTGAAGCTGCTAAAGAAGCACATAATCATAAAATTCGTTCAAAACTTTTTGAACGTCCAAACGGTTCTCGTTCATTTTGATCATTTGCTAAAGCTGTCACCAAAAATTTCACTGTTAGCTCATTTCCCCCTTTAACCAAAGAAGATGGATCACAAGCCACTACTGCCCAATAAAAAGCAAATATGTTTGCTGGAAATTCTGATTTGGACTTATCTGGAAAAGATCCTCCGAATATCACGCCAGTCGGCAGTCATATGCCTGAGATGATTTTTCACCAAACAAATATAAGAAATATTTTAATGGACCTGAAGACAAATAAGGCTCGCGGATCTAATGAAATTCCAGCAATTGTTCTGAAAGTATATGCCCCCGTTGACACCAGTACTTTGCGAATTATTCAACCTTCCATATAACTTGGGGGTTTTTCCTGAGTCCTGGAGGACAGCAAGAGTTCAGCCAGTTCCTTAAAAAGGGAAGAAAACTTTACCTTGTAATTACAGACCAATAGCATTGGTTCCTATCATTTCCAGAGTCATGGAAAAGGCAATCAATATGAATCTCATCAAATATCTAGAGAAATCAAGAATAATTGATGATCGACAATACGGATGTCGCCATCAACGATTAACCAGTGATTTATTGGCTTATGTTTCTCATATTTGGCAGCAATCAATCGAAAAATTCGGAGAAACGATAGCTGTTACTCTTGATATTTCAAAAGTATTTGATCGAGTTTGGCATCGAGGTCTCCTTTTTAATCTGCCGTCTTATGGTTTGCCTCCGCAGTTGTGTGCTTTGTTAAAGAGATTCTTGTCTGATAGGTCTCTGTATGTGGTTGTGATGGAGTATGATCTGATATTCTCCCAATAAATGCAGGTGTTCCACAGGGTTCAGTTCTGGCGCCCACTTTGTTTCTGCTTCATATCAATGATTTGCTCAAAAAAAAATCTTGTTCAGTACATAGTTTTGCGGACGACAGTACTCTTCATACTACTTTCTCTTCCAGAGTCCCCATACCAGCTAGAGAAACAAAAATTCAAAGAAACATTCATGTCAATAAAATTATCGATGACTTGGTAAAAATAATAGAATGAAGTAACATAAAATTGGTGGAATTCAATGCTGAGAAAACCCAGGCATATCTCTTCACAAGGAAAGCCAATCTATCATTATCTAGTATTCAGATATCAGGAGCGACTATTCCTACAAAGTCAAGTATCTCGTTGCGAATTACGATCAGTGACAATCTTTAATGGGAAAACCATGTGACATCGATCGCTCAAGGTGCTTCCCAGAAGCTTGGATTTACTTCACTTCTCGTCAGCTTCTAATGATCTACAAGGCTCAGATGCGACCTGTCTTGGAATATAGTTCTCATGTGTAGAGTTCGGCACCGAAACATCCATTGAGGCTCCTCGGTTCTATTCAAAATAAGGAAATCCGTCTTGTTGGTGATTCTTCGCTCACAGACTCGCTCACTTCATTGGAACATCGTAGAAGGGTCAGAGACTTCTCTCTCTTCTATAGATACTTTCACGGTCGATGCTCTGCTAAATTGTTATCAATCATTCCACCCTTGGCAATATCTACACGGATGACCCGACGAGTACAGAATTCCCACCCCTTTATTGTGAATTTGGAGACCTGTCGGACCTCTCTTGCTCAGGGATCTGTTTTCAATAAAACAGCTGAGCTTTGGAATTCCTTGCCGAAAGAGTTTTTTTTCTGAGGCCTACAAACTTCAAAAATTCAAAATGAATGTTGATTCGTATCTCCTATCCTCTGATTCACGCGGTGTTCTTTGAAGATTACAGGGCTCCCCTTTCGTGTGAATCTGCATATAAAAAAAAAATTAAAAAGAAGGTACTCTAATCTCTGTCTCAAGGCAATAGACAGAAAAATATATCGAGGAAGGTTTTATTGAATTGGGTTGAGGATGAACTCACCAAAACTCAACAAATGAATAAAGGTAGTAGTTTATAATTTTATTTAGAATGGTCTATTTTAAAAACTTTTCATTGAACAGAAAACATTTTTTGATATTTTCCCAGACGAAAGCAAAAACCACCAAAACTACCATTTTTGGTCTATGAAATCGTCAATTCCTAAATGGACAGGGCTTTGAAATTTGCAACTTTTTCCTATTCAACCGATCTCCCCTTTCCCAAAGTTTTACAATTTTAAAGAAACATAGATCCAAAAAGTGGTCACATTAGGTACAGATAAAGCAATGATAAATTGCATAAAACTAATGACTTCAAAATCAAATCATCTTTCGAACAATCTGTTCAAGCCAGTCTCAAATTACCTACACAGTGGGTTTCGGCTGGCACCTGTCAGGAAACAACTACTCCCCTGGCTAATACCACGAAGGGCATTGAATTATATCCGACCGGTGCCAGTGCAGGTTTCTTCACAGAAGTAAATCCTGCATTTGCTTTCGTCGATACAAATGAAGGAATTGATTTTCAATTATAGGGACGGACACACTTGCAGACTGGTTATGTTGATGATGGCACTGCCTTGCACTGACGAGTGGACAAATAGCCCGAAACCGGTCTGCAAGTGTGTCCGTCCCTATAATTGAAAATCAATTCCTCCATTTGTATCGACGAAAGCAAATGCAGGATTTACTTCTGTGAAGAAATCTGCACTGGCACCGGTCGGATATATTTCAATGCCCTTCGTGGTATTAGCCAGGGGAGTAGTTGTTTTCTGACAGGTGCCAGCCGAAACCTACTGTGTAGGTAATTTGAGACTGGCTTGAACAGATTGTTCGAAAGATGATTTGATTTAACGCCAGTCTTCAAGTATGCACACTGACTATGTCGAATGACTTCAAAATCATATCATTTTAAAGTAACAAATCGTTTATACGGACCATACATCGAATACTTCTGCAGATAATGTGTCACATTTTGATATACTCTTTTTTTCTGGTTTACGTATGAAACGATTGTGTTCATTACAGTATTACAGTGATAAATCTTACCGACAAATATGAATAAAAAGACAGCCAAGTAGATCCAGATATTCCTGAATGGGTCGAATGGCAACCAAATATCGATAGGAAACATTTTCTTTTCGTAAAAAAATACCTTTAGTGGCCAAGTGAACAAACTTGTTAGACAGCTGCTCAGAAATACCAAGAAAATTTTTCTACAAGTTGTTACCGTTTCAAGAGCAATACGCAATTGTTCTGGTGACACTTCGTTGAAAATCCTGTTGTTTAGATTGAAGATGGTGCGTTTAATGACATCTGGCTTGTATTTGAAAGGCAGTAGTTTCAACACCAGAACTCCAATTTCCACGATGAGAGACAGGCTGTCGCACATTTTCCCTATATCTCTTTCTCTTAGAACTATCAGTTTGATGGTTGGTAACAGAGGTGAGGGTATTGTGAAGAAAAAGTAGAGGAAGTATGCGTAAGAACGATACAGCTTAGGAAATGCTTCGGTAGGATAGAGTCCCAACAGTTTCATGACGATTAAGTGATACTTGAAAGAATCTTCAACTAAATTTGGGCGCTTCATCCCGACCAGACTGAGCTGAATTAATTGGGGAATTGTGGTTATAAAAGCCTCCCCCCCTCTACATATGCAGGTTTGTATTATGAGAATATACACGGCAGCATAACAAGAATATATGTTCAGTTTCGGAAAGGTGCAATAATAAGTCTAAATCAATTTGAAATTTCAGAATATGGATGAACCAGTTGTACCACTTTGTAATACTCTGGACAGCACGATTGTTTCTGGCTTCTCTGGGCAAGTGTCATTTGAAAAAAAAAATTCTTCCTTTACTATTCCAGCAGCTAGTTCACTCCTGTGAGTTACTAAGGAGACCAGAAACCAAACAATCCGTAAAATTTGAATGAAAAGTCTATTCGAATGTCATATTAGTCAATTAGAGCAATTAAAGAAACTTCGAAAACTTGTTAAAGTTCCTTTGTAATTAGGTTATGGAAAGTCACGATGGAATCAGTGAAATTTGAAGAACTTCTGAACAGACTTATAAATATAGGGCATTCATCACAATGGCAGAATTCATTTAATATTTATGTCAGTTCCGCATAGGAAATTGTGATAATTGAGGGTAGAAATATGATTTTTACTGTTTCCACAATGAAGTGTTTTACAATTTGTAGTTTTTTACCATATTTCACTTATAATATACCTATTTCAACTATTCACACTGCATACCAGTTCATGATTCACGGATGGAATATGCGAGTTATATCAGTAAATTCAAATTAGCAGTTGATTCGTTTGAAAAATGAGTGAAAAATAAATACTCTGAAAATTTTCACAAATAGTTGTTTGGTGGGTTCTCAATTATTTTTTTTGTGAAATAACAACCTATCTTCTGTCAAATCTGACTCTTATTTTTTTCTCTCCGTCTTTCGAAAGAAACAGGGTACAATTTTGGTGTTTCTGACTATTGTACTACCAACATACAAAAATGCTTATCCAGAAGAAACGTTCACTGACCTGTTGTCAAACAAATGAAAAAAATCAATGCACTTTCAAAACCTTGTCTCTCTTCAAGTTGAATTTTTCAGTATTTTCAGTTTGATCTAAAACCAACTAAGATTCAACTTCTACTCGAATAGTATTAATCTTTCGACAACACCCATATATCAGAGACTAGCATTTCACCAAGATAGACGAATTCATATAGGTGATTTTTTCAATAGTAGAAAAAACAAAACGAATGAGGATACATAATCTTCAAAAATCATGTGCAGAAATTACATTCAACTCATTTGTTTCTTCGAAGACAAATCTTTCCAGTGATAGTAATTGTGTGACATTACTTCATTTCCATATCGACTCATGAACTAGCAAAATCATTCAAGTCACTGATATCCAAATTGAACTCATTGTCGTATCAACTCAGAACCATTAGGAAAATATTAGAAATTAATCAACTTGGTCTGTGGGCTTATCTGAGTCCTGGTATGATGTTTTCATTGCTCAAAAGCGTTTTTGCGCTTACTTGTGTCAATATCGGTCCGTAGAAGTTGCAGAAATGTTTTTCAGAACTAAATAATTTCAACAGTCCTTAGTTAGTTATTTTCGAACTCGAGAATAAAAGAGCTCTACTCAGTAACAACGAGGGCAAGCATTAACATAATACAAGAACTAAAAATGACCTTGATATACTTTTCAATAAATACACGGTATCTTTCAACTCTCCTCTATCTATGGCACCCAGGGTATTCAATAAATTACCAAACTATGGCCGCGTTCCGTTTCCGTTCCGTTGTACTGGTTACCACAGTGATCACCATCTTGGATTACCAGTTTGGTTAACCAGACAGGAAAACGGAACAGGGCCTATATTGAAACGAATAGCTACTTGAATTATTATCGGTTCATGTCCTGAAACTATACTGTTATATTTTTGATTTTTAAACCTGTTTTTCATCTATATTGACATGTATATTCTGAAATATGGTCATTAGGAATGTTGAATCTGTATTCTTTCTCCTTACATTCTAGATTATTTTGAATTTTAGATTGTGTCCTGAATTGTGAACTTTTATATTAAATTTTTTATTTTTTATCCATTACAACCTAATCAGAACTTGAAAAACGTATCGGTAACGTTTGGAAATAATCGACACTTTGTTTCAGGTTTCGCTGAAATTTCAGCGTTCAGAAATTTTTTCTTTTGACTTTCCTGTAAGCTAAGAATGAACCAAAAACGAAATAGTCCAAGAGCCAGTGGTCGGCTACGGTGTATCCGCATAGTCAATCCTCGAGACGTGTAGAGTGATTAATTTTTTTACTTCTTTAATGGATGTTATTTTGTTATTTCCTGTTATGATTTGTTTTTTGGTATTCTTTCTGTACTGTTGTATTGTTGTACTTTTTTCCAATCGTCTTGTTGTTGATTCGTTGCCGCACTGATGGAACTATTCTCCTTGATCACTTCTGTTAAATTAATAATTTCGGATTTCACAAAAATTCATGGGGATGCTTGAAGACTGGCTTCAAATCAAATATTCAAAAAATGAACAATTTGTTCAGGCCAGCCTCAACTCACCTACACTGTAGGTTGACGGACTAACACCTATTAGAAAACAACTACTCCCCTGGCTAATACCACGAAGGGCATTGAATTACATCCAACAGGTGTCAGTGCGGAATTCTTCACAGAAGAAATTCCACATATGCTCGTGGCGATACAACTACCAGAATTGATTTCCAATTACTGGGACGGGACACACTTGCAGACCGGTTTCGGGCTATTTGGCCCCTCATCAGTGCAAGGCAGTGCCATCATCAACATTAAGTCGATGACTTCCCATAATTGAAAATCATACTCGAGCAGAGTATCTTCCCTAGACCTAGGCTGATACAAACAACTAGCAAAATAGCCGTTGCTGCGCCATCTGCCCGTAGACTAGGTACTAACCAAGAGCATATCCGCATGGCCCCAATTCCTTGTACAAGGAAAATACGAATTTCACAAAAATTCATGGGGATGCTTGAAGACTGGCTTCAAATCAAATATTCAAAAAATGAACAATTTGTTCAGGCCAGCCTCAACTCACCTACACTGTAGGTTGACGGACTAACACCTATTAGAAAACAACTACTCCCCTGGCTAATACCACGAAGGGCATTGAATTACATCCAACAGGTGTCAGTGCGGAATTCTTCACAGAAGAAATTCCACATATGCTCGTGGCGATACAACTACCAGAATTGATTTCCAATTACTGGGACGGGACACACTTGCAGACCGGTTTCGGGCTATTTGGCCCCTCATCAGTGCAAGGCAGTGCCATCATCAACATTAAGTCGATGACTTCCCATAATTGAAAATCATACTCGAGCAGAGTATCTTCCCTAGACCTAGGCTGATACAAACAACTAGCAAAATAGCCGTTGCTGCGCCATCTGCCCGTAGACTAGGTACTAACCAAGAGCATATCCGCATGGCCCCAATTCCTTGTACAAGGAAAATACGAATTTCACAAAAATTCATGGGGATGCTTGAAGACTGGCTTCAAATCAAATATTCAAAAAATGAACAATTTGTTCAGGCCAGCCTCAACTCACCTACACTGTAGGTTGACGGACTAACACCTATTAGAAAACAACTACTCCCCTGGCTAATACCACGAAGGGCATTGAATTACATCCAACAGGTGTCAGTGCGGAATTCTTCACAGAAGAAATTCCACATATGCTCGTGGCGATACAACTACCAGAATTGATTTCCAATTACTGGGACGGGACACACTTGCAGACCGGTTTCGGGCTATTTGGCCCCTCATCAGTGCAAGGCAGTGCCATCATCAACATTAAGTCGATGACTTCCCATAATTGAAAATCATACTCGAGCAGAGTATCTTCCCTAGACCTAGGCTGATACAAACAACTAGCAAAATAGCCGTTGCTGCGCCATCTGCCCGTAGACTAGGTACTAACCATTTTTTGAATATTTGATTTGAAGCCAGTCTTCAAGCATCCCCATGAATTTTTGTGAAATTCGTATTTTCCTTGTACAAGGAATTGGGGCCATGCGGATATGCTCTTGGTTAGTACCTAGTCTACGGGCAGATGGCGCAGCAACGGCTATTTTGCTAGTTGTTTGTATCAGCCTAGGTCTAGGGAAGATACTCTGCTCGAGTATGATTTTCAATTATGGGAAGTCATCGACTTAATGTTGATGATGGCACTGCCTTGCACTGATGAGGGGCCAAATAGCCCGAAACCGGTCTGCAAGTGTGTCCCGTCCCAGTAATTGGAAATCAATTCTGGTAGTTGTATCGCCACGAGCATATGTGGAATTTCTTCTGTGAAGAATTCCGCACTGACACCTGTTGGATGTAATTCAATGCCCTTCGTGGTATTAGCCAGGGGAGTAGTTGTTTTCTAATAGGTGTTAGTCCGTCAACCTACAGTGTAGGTGAGTTGAGGCTGGCCTGAACAAATTGTTCATTTTTTGAATAAATAATTTCGGAACATTTCAGTTGTGTTTGACCAGGCCCTACTTGAAGTGGGGACTCGCTAAGGCTGGAGCTCAGGTAGGCCAGGTATCAAAAAATGGACAAAATTAAATGTGTTTGTCCACGTCTCCAATTTAAAAAATCAAAAATACATTGTTTATATTAATGAGGAATGGCAGATCATTATGCGTGATTAACATCGTGGCTGAATACTTTTAACGTGCCAAAAGATATTCAATTTTGAAATCATTTGACCAAATCTGCCATTGATATAGTTTGTCTATTATAATTAGAAGGTTTTATTTTTCACAGCAGACGAGTTTTGAGTGATCAGACAACAGGAGACAATAAAATCGTATCTACTGCCCAAGAATATGTACGTTACGTACAGGCTGCATAATGTCTCACATTTATTTAATCTGCCTGTTATATTATTTATTATGTTTATGAACTTGTTACTATTTTAGAAAATAATATATGTAGGATAGAAATACCACTTGTGGTCACTGAAACTTTCTTTGGCTATTCAATGTCCAAATAATTGGATAAATCAATTATAAATGCAATGACATCATAAATGCTTTTTATGTAAATGCTAGAGTTTGAAAGACTTATGAATGTATTATTTTAGCTTTAAAGTAGATCTTGATGAATAGTAGGATATAATAATTATAACAAATTTTGTATATTTTGTTTTTTAGGCAAAATTTACCAGTATTAAGTGGACATATATACATCTTCGATCATATCGTTTATTTTCTGCTCACTCATCATCTTAGGAGCTTTCCTCATCATTAAAATTATTTTTATTATCCTCTGCATCAGTTCCTTCAACAATAAAGCTTGGATTCGTTATTTGAACCAAACACATTCAATACAGAGTTCATTATAATCGACTTACCAGGGACTTCGCTGGCCAAGTCGCTAACAAACCCTGGAAGTGGATCTCCCTCAAACCAAAGTAAACTGTTGAATTATGCCAAAAAACCGTCCTAACTCATCCTCTATTAAATCTGCGTCACTAAGAGCTGGCGAAGCCTGTTGAAATGTCCTTCTTTCCTTTACCTTCACCTATATATATATATTCCTTATACATCACCCCTCACATTGAACATTTATTTCAAATACGTTGAAAACAGTAAAATATATATACTTCAATCCTTGAAGAACTACACCAAACTCAGACATCTTTTTCGTAAGGAACATACGACTATGATATTTTGTGTTCGCAAAATCTGAAGACACCTACGGTGTGTCGAAACAGCTGTCTGGCATTGGTCATTGTTGGACTAATAAGGATTGATATAGAAAAAAACGATATTACAATATATAAATAAGGGTTCAATATTGTGAATTCAAACTGCATATTGCAAAGTGCAGTATTGATAATATATAGTTTGATAGCTTCTCATCAGAATCATAAACATAACAATAAATTGAAGAACGATCAGGTAGAATACAGCCTGTACACACATCATCTTGGGCAGTAGCTGAGATTTCATTGTCTCCTGTTTCCTGATCACCTCAGACTCGTCGGCAGTGAGAAATAAAACCTTCTAAAACTGTAATAAACTAACAGCCGATTGCACGGACTTTTTCTTACGTGGCCATTAACGAAGGGCCTCTTCGAAATAGGTGAAGGTAAATTAAAGGGTGTTTAATAATTTCTTCCAATTTTACTTTCAACGGAAAAATTCATTTTATCTTTTTGTTTGAATTTGATTACCTTATTTGATTTGTATTTATATCCTTTCGTTCTGAGCAACAGCTCTAAATAGAGTTAATAATATAGACAATGGAAGTCCGAACCATTACCATTCAACAAGGAACATTGTCAACCACATTCAGGCAAATCCCAATTTACCAGTTCCAAAAATTGTCGGCAAGGCGGTGGCTTGATTTTATTCTAAGGTCACAAGGTCGATTACACTGAACTGGAGATTGAGCCGATCTTGCTGTTCCTATTAGAAAGTGGTTCGGGGTTATGCTTTCAGGGTCGTCATGGTGATCGGAGACCAAGGTCAAGGTTCTACTGTTGACAATATTTTCTGCTTCTTGCATCGGGGTGTGTAGGACTTCAGGTCGTGGACGTATTTTCTTTAATGTTATATTGGGGCTCTCTCTCACGGAGTGACGATCCGATCCCTTGCCCCCTCATACGAGAAGTTGCTTGTGAAATGTATTTGAATTCCTTTTCCCGATTCACTAGTTTTTGCTCGATAATCTCATAGTCAATTTCCATGATGTCTTCTTTCTTCAATTTTCTGGCTACACATTTCAAATTGTCGCTTATCATCTTGGTTCACCTCTTCTGGCTAGGCCAGTATTGTCGAATCGGCATTCAAAGTATCCTCTGATCCGATATAAATGATACATTATTGATAAACAGCTGGAGAGAACACCATTTCTCAATTTCTCAATTCGTTGTCCAATAGCTACGGCGCTGGCGAATTTACCAAAGTAGTCCATATCCACGTATGTAAAATCTCTGTGTGGTTTCGTGAGTCTGAAATCAGGAAGCTGTCCCATTGTAGAAAAACAAGGTTCAGCCTTCCTGTTTTTACAGCGATTACATTCCGCTGTGGCCGTTCTTACAGCCATTCTTGCCTGGAGTATCCAATACTGTCAATCAATCTCAATTTCCATATCATCTTGTATCTCTCCAACCAGTATAGAATCCCAATGATTTCGAAGTCCTACCATAAGTGTGAATACATAAGTGTTGTCATCTGTAATTCATTTCAAACCTACAATTCTTTGGGAATTTGGTGTTCCATTAGAAACATTCTTTTGCAATTCAAAGATGTTCTCTGGAATATTTCTTGATAGTGTTTCAGAAATGCTCGTCCAATTTCTTGTAGAAAATTTTTTCATGGATGTTGATAACTTGACCGACTGGAGAAAGTGCCTTCAAATCGGTATCAACAATATCCAGGTAATCGTCCATGTAAAATGGCATTGCAAGCATCTGGAAATTCTTATTTGAAGTCTATGACATTCCTATTTCTAACTTATTGAGCATAAAAATGGAGATTAAATTGATCCAAAAATCATAACGTGACATAGACATCAAGTTCAGCTATAATATTCTATATAATTTTCACAGGGCCTTAAAAACCGTTGTGAAGTTTGATCTTCTGTTGATATTTGAATCCTATGAAACATATTGTTGTTCGTTTCCGTTAACCAGCTGACGAACGTCAACCCTCAGAAGTCGAAACTTGTGCGAGCAATGGATCAACGAGGCCTTACCTTTTAACGTGCGATTACCCAGCACGGTGGCCCGGCGAGGATTCGAACCCCGGCCTTCCGCTTGATAGGCAGATATGCTAACCACTAGACTACCTATACTTGATATAAGTCGCGAACGCAACTCTTTTTTGTCTGAATTTCTACAGGGTCTTCACAAGTGAGTCGTATAGGTCCTCTCCTTTCAACAAATAATCGTTTAAAAGTCTCCCCTCAGTTTTGCCTCAAAAACCTTTCTGACTTCTCGCGTTGTTTGGATGAACTACACCCAAATGAAGAAGATACCACAGTTTGTTGTCTGCTTTTAATTCTGCTTGCGTCTAAACTGTCGCAAAGTCTTTGTCTAGTTGTAATTTTTGATTTTAATGGTTGAATCGTCGTTAAGCCAAAAGAGTGCTGTTTCCAGTGAGAATATCATCATTTTTTTCATAGGAGTCCTGCCTCCTATCTATCACTTATTCTGCAAGTTGTTCTTTCCGCAATTATTCGTGCTCGTTTCTCGTCCATTGTTAAAATTTATCTTTTCACTAACTTCATTCCAGAAAATTCTGCCGTGAAAATGATTTGACTTGTTGAACCGCATTCATTTCAGGAAAATTAATACCTTGAAGATGGATCCATTTAGAGCTCTAACAGCGATATATTGTACTGGTAGGTCAAGGTTTTCCAGTGTATAAACAATGTTCAAATGGGAAAAGGTTCCGTCGTTTCCAGAAATGTAAAACTGACTAGTCTAGATCCAAAATTTTTACATGTAGATTTGTCAGTCCATTTAATGTCGAGATTTTTCGGAACATCCTGCTATCCTAAGGCGTCTGCTAAACCTTTATCCACTAACGGTTATGAAACAGTAAACCCGCGCATTTTCCAGTAGAATCTCCCTATTAAAAATCCCCTTCATTGGATGTGCAACTATTTGAGTGATTAGGTTTGATATTGGCATTATTGTTGGAACTTCCATCGTGTGAAAGAGTATGGTGAAATTTATTACATCCAGTGAAAGTACATCTCGATTTTTCGAGCAGTCATTCAATTTGTGTCTTTCTTCTAAACAATGAAAACGTATTACTAGATTTTTCCTGACTATTTTCCATCTGTCATCCACTTTTTTTTCGAATTTTCAGAAGTTTATGGCCCCCAGCAGAACAAAAATTGGATTGAGGTTTATGATTCTTTCACTTTTCTTTTGTTTCAGTCAAAACGGCACCTCTGTTTCATCTTCATTTTCGTCTGAAGGAAATTCCATATTTCTCGTTGAGAATGAAGCATTAAATTATTCACCCACGATCACTCACTAAAACTTTTTCTCCAAGAAAGCTGCATTGCGTATGGAAGTTTCTGTACTATGTCATCTTGTAGTTGAGGACAGTTCAAATAATTGCTCATTATGAGATTCTCCCAAGTAGCCACCAGATTCGAAATTGTTGCCACGAATCACTGAATGAATTCAAATCATTTTTTTTACGTGCAGTAAATTTATTACCTTTATTATTATTCCACTCGCCGAGCCTGTAGAAATAAGTAAACCCTACACTGACCTTGTGATAACTCCCTTCAGAGATCGACGCAATCTTCTCAAATTTGACAACCCCAAAATTTCTCTAGTGGAATGGAACTGATAGTAAAAACTTGGCCACTCTCTTGTATCACCTGAAAAATATGGTAGATCTGAGTACTGTTTGAAAGCCATCATTTTGTGGAGGATGAATCCTTTTTTCGTAGTTTTCTGGGTTTCTATCCTACCACAATTTATCGCTAACGTTCCGGAAACTGTATCGGCTTCCGTTCTCAAAACTTACGTGCAAATTCTTTTTCAAATCCGATAAGAAACGTAAGGTATGAGAACGGAAATGGATTTAGTTAGAAACCCAGAAAAGTACAAAGAAAAAGGGTGGATCTATTTTAATAGTCTGGCTAAAATCGCTTCATATCATCATGAACAAACAAAAATATTTGGCCTTGATCGAACTTTGGCACTTTCATCGACACTTAGAAATCCAACAATATATACCAACAATATAAAAACACACTGGTAAAATTCAAGTGACATGTATCAAATTAATTAGTACTCCAGTCTATGACGGTGAAAAAAGTGTAAACTGTGTATTTATCCCATACAGCACCGATTCGTATGAAAATTTGGATGTAGGTTCTACTTACCCTCTTTTTCAAAATCTACCCCGTGCCCAGGGTTGCTTTCTCCCTGGGGGTGGATGCCACCCCTTCTTGGTGGTGAACATTTTTTTATTGAAAATAAATGCGGAAATCAATAGATTGGCTAATTCTAAGCATTTTTTGTTCAATGAAGTTTTTTCTGAAAAGCAATACTTTTCGACTTATTCGCGAGTGAAATTGTCGGTTTTCAGTCAAAAAAAACACGTTCTCAAATTCCATTTTCGCGAATAACTGGAAAATAATGCATCTAATCGAAAAACCTGCAGAAAGCAAAATTATAGCTTTTGAAAAAACAAAGGCGATTGTTCATTCGTGATGTATCCAAACCCACTACAAACTGAATAATTGCTTGTTAAAAGTTGATTGGTATTTTCAAACGCCAAAAGTTTCTACGTACAATAACCAAAAACCACTACATTTTTCGGAAAAAACTAATTCGACCTTTTCTGAAGTCCTTCAAAAATCCTTCATTTTTGTTATTTATAAAAGTTTCTAGCATCAAAACTGACCGAGGTATGAAGGAAATAATGTTGAATCCTATTTTTTCGTTGAAACAAAATTGTGAATAACTCATCCTCTCTTCTCCCCCCTCTGAAAAAAATCGTTGTTACCCCATGATTCATTTCATTCATGTTCTTTCAATGAGTTCTGAGTTTTTCATCAATTGAAAGTACGTAGTTTTGGAAAAAATTGAGATTGAAGACAAAAAATCATATACGTAATTCAGCGAAAAATCACAATTTCTTCGAAATAACTCGAAAAGTATTGATCACATGCAAAATTTTCTAGAGTACAAAATTGAGGGCTATTCTTCGCTGAAAATTTCGGTGTTTCATTTTTTTCTGCAGGATGAAAATAGAGTAAGATATGGCCAGTTAAATATTGTGAGGGTTCGCGCAAAGTACCTTTTTTGAGCCCTTTCATCATGAACCTTTTCAAAAATATAATCTGAAACAAAAAGTAATGCAAATAAGCTTATAGCTCTTGAAAAAAGCTACAAAATACTTTTTTGGTGGATTTGATTGCTTGAAGACTAAGCGAGTTATAAGAAAAAAACCAAAAACAATTTTTGTAGAAATTAGAGTATGTACATTACTATATTGAAGAATACACATAGTAACTATATTTCAGGCCTAGTGGAACTGTATGCATATTATATATGTATATATACATATAGTTCCACTAGGCAACGATTTTTTCCAAAGGGTGGGGGGAAGAGAGGATGAGTTACTCACAATTTTTTTTTCAACAAAAAAATAAGATTCAACATTATTTCCTTCATAGCTCGGTCAGTTTTGATGCTATAAACTTTTATGAAAAACAAAAATGAAGGATTTTTGAAGGACTTCAAAAAAGGTCCATATAGGTTTTCCCGAAAAATGCATCGGTTTTTGGTTATTGTACGTAGAAACTTTCCTTTTTGGCGTTTGAAAATACCAATCAACTTTTAACAAGCAATCATTCAGTTTGTAGTGGGTTTGCATACATCACAAATGAACAATCGCCATTTTGTTTTTTCAAAAGCTATTATTTTTCTCTCCACAGGTTTTCGGATTAGATGCATTATTTTCCAGTTATTCGCGAAAAAGGATTTGAAAACGTGTTTTTTTTGACTGAAAACCGACAATTTCACTCGCGAATAAGTCGAGAACTATTGCTTTTCAGAAAACACTTCATAGAACAAAAAGTGCTCAGAATTAGTCAATCTATTGATTTCCGCACTTATTTCTAATAAAAAAATTTTTACCCCCAAGAAGGGGTGGCATCCACCCCCAGGGAGAAAGCAACCCTCGGCACAGGGTAGATTTTGAAAAAGAGGGTATGTAGATCCTGAATCCAAATTTTCATGCGAATCGGTGCTGTATGGGATAAATACACGGGAAAATGGTCATAGACTGGACTATAGCTCTCTTCATCTGACTCACTGAATCGAAAGCAATAGAATATATTAGTACGCTCTCATTGGTTCAGTTTGGGAAGGCGAGGCTTTTATCGAATATGTCATTGGGTTCGCTTCTGTATAGTAGTTCAATTATTCTTTGCTAAGGAATATTTGTTCATGGTGATTTGTTGAATTTGTTTTAATAAAGTTGTTTGATTTTCATCAAGAAAAAAATGGAAGCACTAGGTGACGTGGAAGAGTTCGAAGTTTTTTATTTTTTCCAATGACCAATATTACACGACATATATAGTTATTGGGACGCTAGTCAAATAAAACTGACAAATTATACTATTACACGACTTTTAAAAATCAATGTCAGCTGGTTCCTCTTGAATGCTGCATTTTATTCTTGGAGGCAGCATATATTTGCGGAATCAATTTTATTTTGTAACAGTTATTTTATTGTCCAGGAATTGTAGTAAATATACCATATTATAGAATATTTGGAAATTTATCATTGGGGTTATAATATGGTGATAAAAACAAAATTGTGTCTGAAAGCATTCCAATGAAATAATTTCATAAAAGCTACAGTAAGCAGTTATAAAATAAGCTTGAAGTAGTTTTATAAAAATAATAAAAACCTTACAGAAAAGTGCTATAAAACTGCTACGAAACAATTTACTTTGGAATGAAAATATGTTTTATAAGTTGGTTGTAAAAACGTTTCTGTGATAATTTCGTGACTATTTTATTTTATAAATTTTATTTCATTAACATTTCTATGACATATTAATAAAACACTTTCATTGCCTACAACTGTGTTGTGTTAAACGGCACGTCTGATATAATCAATTCTAATTTTTGAAGTAATTATAAAATACCAACAAAATAAATCTATTGTAGCACCATGAAATCATAAAACAATTTTGCTGATTGGGTTGGATTCACTCCATCGCAAAAGGACGGAGTCATGGAAACGCAGACAGTCTCTCAAGAAGACCTTGTCTGGAGAGCGGCAGAACAGCAAAGTTTATTAGTGGCAAATTTTCAATCATAAGCAGAGGGGTGGTTTTACCTGAATGTTTTGGCTAGTAACGAAATATTGAATAAATTCAAGAGACGCATTCGAATTTTGAATTCTGTGAAACATGCCAAAATTCCAATCAAAATTGACATATGCCATCAATCGCTGAGAATCCAGGTTCATAAAATCTTTATCCCCATTCGATACTTTCGAATTGAAGCTCCCAAAATATTTTCCCAACTAGGCCACAGAATAATTAAACTACTATACAGACGCGAGTCCAATGACATATTCGGTATGAGCCAAGACTTTCCACAGTGCACCAATGGCTATTATCAATTTCACGCATGTCACTCGAATTTTCTCAGAGTAGTTTCCTATTATTGGAATATTGTCAGATTTCTGGGTGTCGGTGAAAATGCCAAAGTTTGATCAAGGTCAAATATTTTTGGGACTATGGTTAGCGATTCGCTTCTGAATAGTAATTTAATTATTCTGTGACTAGGCTTTGCAATACCGGTTGCACACCCTCGTATAGTTAGCATTGAGCGTCCCTCGTAAAAATGCTATAACTCATACCAAAAAAGAAATCATTATGTAAACGGTCCTCGCCAGACACTTGTACGTGCCCTAGGAGAATAACAAATCTGCTTGTGTTTATCTCTTTGAGATCAATTAGCTGTGGAGATGATAATTTCGATATATTTTGTGCACATACTTAGTAAATTTCATTTTGAAATGTGAATTTTGAACAAATCGATTCACCCAGACTGCGCCATCTACAAATAACAAGACCAATTCAGTTGTGGGATTTGTGAGGAACCGCATTTATTCTAGATGGAAAGTGTTTTTGCTCATGTGTTTGTGGCTCTTCTCGGCTAGATGGTAGTGAGCTCGTAATGCTGCTACTACTCTCGAATATGGCAAATTATTTTCATTCATTGGTTATTCAAAGAAATTCACATTCGTTCAGTCGTTAAAGCAATTAATCAAAGGAATATCATTTATTTCAAAAATTCAGACTACATTTTTCACCGGTCATATGTATTGAACACTCCAATATTTTAGCATAAAAAAATACAAAAGATAATCTAATACAAACTGGATGTACCACTGTACCATTGTCTATGACTGTACCACATATCATCACATAATTATATTAATTAACCAGAAAACTGCTTCTTGGAAATAGCTGCAGCTCCTCGCCACAAGATGGCACATGCCCATTCATGACTTCATGTTTCTGTTCCATAGATGTAGGTAGGCGTACAAAGACGACGAAGTGTAGTAGGAACATAACTAGAACTAGTCAAAATAAAAAATTATAAACACAAATATTGGTAATGAATGATTTGGTATTGCTGCGTATAATATTCAGTATTTAGTAATTGCCAGAAAATCTAAACTTTCAGGTACGTTTCTACAGTTGTATATTTTGCACTGTTTAAGTTTGATAAGAAAATGTTGATGGTGGTAACCCTACTTTCTGATCAAAATATTTGAATTTTCAGTGAAATGTCTTTTATGACTCTAGCCCACTACTTGCAAATCCTAGATAGGAGTTGGCGTAGTCAAGATGGAAACAAAATAGCACAATTCATATCCTTACGGCATGATCACTCCAAATATGCAAACTATCAAGTTGAAAAGCCCGAAGGGCTGGTAGATAGGTTCCTCACATCTCCTTTGGACGAACTTGTTATTCTTCATTTGAAATGTCTATACAGTATTTCAAGAAACAATTTCTCAGAAGCTTACAAACATCAAAGTGCTCTCATTCAATCGTTCACAAAGACATTACAGTTACAGAAAGAGGAGAATTGGTGTTTGCCGATTATGTATACAGTGTGTTCTGATCTGAGACTGATAGCTCAACAGGCAGAGAAGCAGAGGATGGGTGCAACTGAAAACCCAGGAGAGATTCTAGAGAAAGCTGCAGAATGTCTGATGGCATGTTTTCGAGTATGTGCTGCTGATAATAGGTCAGCAGAGGAAGACACTAAAAGAATTGGAATGTTGGCTCTTGTCAATCAGCTGTTCAAGGTGTATTTCAGAATAAATAAGCTTCATCTGTGTAAGCCTCTAATAAGAGCAATTGAGTCTTCTCCGTTCAAGGAGAGTTTTCCATTGGGACAACAAGTAACATACAGGTAATTTTTCGTGTTTATATATACTTGGTGACATTCGATATACTTGGGCAGATAATCAATATACCTAATTGAGAAAATTGTCTGGATAGAATGCTTCTTTTCTCTTAGATGCATTTGAAAAATAAATGAAGTGCTCTTTCAAAATACCTATGTATGTTGTATAATCTAGGAATCAGTATCAATTGTATTATTCTAGGAATCAGGGATAATTAGAGTAGGCCCTGATGTATTTAAGGAGCTTTCAACAAAGAATAATTTAGTGTTTATAATACATTCGCTTGAAAATGATACAGTGTATCGAAACATGTCGCGAAGACAAAAAATTCTGTGGAAATTTAATCGTGTTCTACCTTATAGCATAATAACTATGGATTTCCATCAAGTAAAGGCCACCTCAATCCAAAACAAACGAATATTATTTATTTTGAATTTGACTAACCGAAACTGGATTAACTTATTCGAAATTTTGAATTGGATTGAGGCTACTCTAGATATTTCTGGTAATAATGTCTGTTATAGCATTGTAACTTCATCAAATTATCATGAGTAATTTTTTCTAGGTATTTTGTTGGTCGCAAAGCCATGTATGACAGCAATTATAAGGCAGCAGATGAATACTTGACCTACGCTTTCGAAAACTGCCATAAATCAAGCAGAAAAAATAAAAGACTCATTCTTATTTATCTTGTACCAGTGAAAATGTTACTTGGCTATATTCCTAGCAGAAAAGTGTTAGAGAAATATGATGTCATTCAATTTTGGGACTTAGTACAAGCAGTCTGCCAAGGAAATTTGAAATTATTTGATGACCTCATGGAAAAACATGAAACATTCTTCATTAAATGTGGAATCTATTTGATTGTGGACAAACTGAAAATAATAGCATATCGGAATTTATTCAAGAAAGTCTATCTGATCCTGAACACTCATCAAATTCCTGTGGAAGCTTTGCAGTCAGCTCTGGAAAGTTTGGGACAAGATGTAGATTTGGATGAAACCCAGTGTATTGTGGCAAATTTGATATATGAGGGAAAAATAAAAGGATATATTTCACATCAGCATAGAAAAGTTGTGGTTAGTAAGCAGAATCCATTTCCTGCGCTAACAAGCTTGACTTGAAGTGAGTCTTCTCTGGATTTAAGTTATTTTTTTATTGTTTCGTAAAATAAAGTAACCAATTTCAAATTTGTTTTAATAATCCTGATCAATAACTTGTGGTTTGTGCCCTTGCTAAGTAGTTCTACTTCTCATTCAGAGATGGCGATGTGATTGCTGATCACATATCAGGAAAAAAATCATGTTGTTTAACTCTGAAAATGAAGTTTCAGATCAAAATAAAGTGTTGAGTGGGGGGATTAGAACAATAATTATTTCGAGTGCTCATTGTTGAACTATCAAACTTACTTATTAAGTACTCATTGTGATTATTATATTTCATAATTATTGGTAGTTTGTTTTAATATACATCTCTTTCTGCCCTCCATGTTTATTGACATGTTTCACAAGAATAATAATACGTTTATTCAGATTAAAATATACAATAAAAGTTGTTGTTATTGGACAAACAGAAGGATCACGGAAGCTGTGGTAATATCAGCAGCTTGTGAGTGATTTTGTTACAAATAAAATGTATATTTGTATATAAAATGATAACATGTAAATATATGAATATAAAAAATAAACTTAACTTATTCTAAGATATGAGTAAATGATAGATAGATAGATAGTTTATTGGCAACTCTACTCATTACAGTTGATACAGACATTACAGCTATTAATTCCCGCATAAGTATTCTTCCCTCTGCCAGAAGACCCATGGTCTGTGCCTGGAGAGAGAGAAGAACACTTTTTAAGGATGATCACATAATTTTTAGAGTGCCAACCCCAACAAGTAAGTGGTTACTTGTGGTTGGGTTTGGACAGAACAAAAATATATAAAAAAGAGAAAAAAAAAACATTTTAGATAGTGAGTACAATTATTAAGCGTTTCTAAAGGGTTTTTCTGTTAAATGTTCAGGAGAATAGGTGTGATGTATCAGTTTCCAGGAAATATTCGGATATTTTCCTTGAATATTGACTGAATGCCATTGCACAGCTCATAAAGAGGCCTTCTGGAACACTGTTCATAATTCGGGGAGCTATACAGTAGAATGATTTCTGAGTTGATGTTTTTGTAGCGGATGGAATGGATAGCATGGTCTTTCCTCGAACGGAGGTTTTCAAGGTCAAGTTTATGTGTAATGAATGCTCAAAGCTTTACAAATATTAATGCAGCAAGTTTGCCTGACATTACTTATCTTGAGTGCTTTAAAGAGCGGTTCAGAAGGTTCCCTTCTGTTCCGTACCTTGGCAGCAAGTCGCACGAAAGTTTTTTGCAGGGTAGATATACTTCTAATATTACTTTCATATGTAGTACCCCAGATTGATATACCATACATTATGACTGAGTGGACCATTGCATGATAGAACATGCGAAGGACATGGGAAGGTAGAAACAACATGTTGTAAAATGAAGGTATAAGTTTTCTCAGTTGAACATGAGGTTGAACATATTAAAATACATAGATTACAATTTGAAGATTAATTATTTTAGGTGAATGGATAAAATTACAACATCAACATAAAATTTAAATTTTATTTTGTTTTTATATAACTAATGATTCTGGGGGAGTAGATGAATCACAAGGTTTTTCAACTTCAATGACTCAAGCCTTAGCTTGTCTGCCTGGAAATTTAATTCACCTCATGCCATCTCTCTGTTTTTTTTTTATCTTTTATTCATGAACATACTTTCAAACAGAATGAGTTCTGGTATAAGAGAGTTTCACATGTCTACTCAATATGAAGATCAAAATCTCACACATTATAAGGATTTAAAACTTATAATTCATGTTAAAACATATAACTCATGTTGTCTTTCTTGTTTTCAGGAAATTATATTATTTTTATTTATTTGTCCGCTATCAATAAAGTTTTCTATAACATTGACATTTGCTTTGATAACCATATTTTTATTTCTTTTTGTATTTCATGGCATTTTTTATTTCTTTGATATTTCAGGTAATGTATTATATAGTCGGGGGGCTAAGTAGGAAAAACTTTTCGTGCCCATGGTTTTTCGAGCTCTTGATACTTGTTCATTTTCGTGTGTTTTTGCTCTGGTAAAATATTGATGGGTTGTTTCAGCATTTTGATTTCTGTTTTTGAAATGATTATTCAAAATGGATTCTGTATATTTTTCTTATGTGAGGGATTATAGAATTTTGGTGGAGGAGCTTGGTGCTTTATCGTTGAGGTTTATTATAAAGTATTTTCAAAAATTTTCCTTGGATTTGTATTAGTGGTCCCATATGTGTCTTATTTGCCGCTCCCCGCATCCTATTATTCCGTATTTCATAATTGACTCTATCATTCCAATATATATGATTTTTGCATGCTTTTCGTTTTTCACAGTCTTGCATATTTGTTTAAAGCAGTATAATAGTGACCTTAGTTTTTTAACGGTTTTCTTTATATGACTATTCCACTTCATATGTGAATCCATTGTTATACCTGAATATTTTGATTCATAACTTATTTGTATACCGTGTGACACAGACTCATGGTACACCCCCGTTTTCCCCTTTGTTTTCCTAGATATATTTTTGAAATTCGGAACATTGAATATGCTCACTGAACAGCATTTCTCGACATATCTGAAAGAAAAAAAACAACTTCCAATTTTTCCGGAAATGACATCAACTTTCGATTCTTGAATGGGACACCCTGTATATTGTTACATGATCGCTTAGGGATGATATCGCCATTTATTTTATTCATAGGCTCAATGAGTGGGAGAGAGAATTGGATTGACCCGCCAGAAAAAGTTACTCTCTCCTACTCGTTGAGCTTATGGATAAAATAAATGGCGATATCTCCGTAGTCATCGGAGATAACACCATAAAACCTGGTATCGTTGGATTCCTCATGATCATCCCTGACCCTAACCGATCATGTAACAATATACAGGGTGTCCCATTCAAGAATCGAAAGTTGATGTCATTTCCGGAAAAATTGGAAGTTGTTTTTTCTTTCAGATATGACGAGAAATGCTCTTCAGTGAGCATATTCAATGTTCCGAATTTCAAAAATATATCTAGAAAAACAAAGGAGAAAACGGGGGTGTACCATGAGTCTGTGTCACACGGTATGTAAGTTGGTATCTGATATTGTCATTTCAGAAAAATGTGGTAATGAGTTTGTATATGAGCAAAAGGGCACGAATGTAGTTTTCTCGATATTCATAGTCAAATGATTTGCTACAAACCAGTCTTTGAGATTCTTTAATTATTTCTTCTATTGAAGTTTTCATCTCTTTTCAAGAGTTTCCCGAGTAAAAAAGTGCTGTATCGTTTGGAAACGAAACTATAGTTACTTCTCTATTAATGTTCAACATTTCATTAACGAATATAATGAATGAACGTGGAGCGAGTACTGTGCCTTGTGGTGGGCAATATGAATTTTTCTTTGTTCACTTAGAACATCATCAATTATCAATTTTAACATGATTTCGCCCGTGGAGGTAGTCGTGGAGAAGAGTGCGGCAAATACCTCTGATACCATTAATTCTCAAGTTTTTCTGATTGTTTTTTGTGACAAATTGTTTCAAAGGCCTTTGCTAGGTCTATATTATTATAAACACATATTGATGGTTTACTTTTGTCGAGCTCTTGGTATATTTGTTCTGTGAGGAAGGCTATTGAACCATTTGTGGACATTTTTCTCTGAATCCGTACTGTTTATTGGATAGTTCCTTTTATTAAGGAAATGCACTAATCTTGACCGCTTTTTCAAAAATTTTTGATAATGTTGAAGAGCGGTTTGAAAAATATTGTTCACTAGTGTTGTCAGTAGGAGAGCTATAGTGTCTACTGTTATTTTAAGCTTTTCTGATGTTATGCCATCTATCCCAGGTGCTTTGTTGTTTTTTAGGTCTGATATATATCCTTTGATTTCGGTTTCATCCGTAGGAGTAAAATAGATTGAGTGGACTGATTTTTCAATATCGATTATCTTTTGAGGAGTGATAATTTTGCTTGCCATATATTTTTCCCTAGATCAGAGTAATAGTTGTTAAAAATATCTGCGATTTATTTTTTATTTTTGTTAATGTACCGCATTTATTTTTATTTCATTAATCTGGGTTTCGTTTCGTTTAGGGTTTGTTCAGGGAGAGAAGGGACTTTAAGGGGATCCAGTGAGACGTCGTGGCAATATCAGAGAGTAGATTGGTTCTTCTTACAAGGTTTATTCGGGTAAGATAATTATGTGACAGTAATAATTGACAAGTTACTTTAAAAGTCATAAATCAACAACCTACTGTTATGGAAACTCATTTAGATATACATATACAATATGTTCTGGAATGGTTTGAGATATAAATCTCAACATCCTGCCCCAACATCAAAAGAAAATAAATTACTCTCTAGGAAGTGGACAAAGTTTACAAATAGGTCTTATGAATATTCCATGTTTTGTTAATATTTTAACCACTCGAACTTTATTATCCTGGCCTGGAAAAATTTCTAAAATACGTGCCAAATTCCATTGAAGTGGTGGTGAGTTATCCTCCTTCACCAACACTAACATGTTTGGGCATAAATTTTCAGAAACTTTCATCCACTTTGGACGTGATTGTAATTTATTCAAATATTCAACAGACCACCTCTTCCAGAAGTGCTGCAGGATTTTCGTACAATGTCGCCAGTGAGATATTCTATTTTTATTAACTTCTGTTAAAACTTCCTCAGGCAAGCATGTGAGTGGTTCTCCTATTAAGAAATGACCTGGTGTAAGAGATGTTAAATCAGATGGATCTGTAGATAAGGAACAAAGCGGACGAGAATTCAAAACTGCTTCTATTTGAGATAAGACAGTCGTCATTTGTTCGAAAGTTAGAACAATATTTCCTATCACTCTTCGAATATGATATTTTATTGACTTAATTCCGACCTCCCAAAGACCTCCCCAATGTGGACTATTTGGGGGTAAAAACTTCCACCTAATTTCTAGGATAGTCATAAAATTCTTTATTTCACTTAAATTACCTTCTACATTGAAAAGCTCGTAAATATCATGTAATTGATTTCTAGCACCTTGGAAAGTAGTTCCATTATCACTAAAAATGGTATGTGGTATTCCACGTCTAGATATAAATCGTTTGAACGTCATTAAAAATGCCTCCGTACTCAAACTTGAAATTAATTCAATATGCACAGCTTTTGTGCTCATGCATATGAAAAGAGCAATGTACGATTTACTAACAACGGATTTTCGTAATCTAGACTCTTTTGTTTGAAAGGGCCCAGCGTAGTCTACCCCTATATCATAAAACGCTCTAACTGTTGTAACTCGTTCTTTAGGCAAATTTCCCATAAGTTGTTTTGCTACAACAGCCTTAAATCTGTGACATATAACACAGTTTTTCAGAATTTTTTTCACTTGATGCAATCCGTTCACAATCCAATATCTTAGTCGTATATGATTGAGTACGGTTTGAGGTCCAGCATGATGCAAAACCTTATGCTCATGTTCTATTAGTAATTTGACAAATATATTATTGGAAGGTAATAAAATAGGAAACTTTTGATCATCAGGTATATTAGCATTAGCTAACCTACCACCTACACGTAAAATCTCATTCTCATCTATGAAAGGATTCAAACATTTGATTTGACTATTTTCGAGTGCCTTTCCCATATTCGTTTTACTCATTTCAGTTGGAAAGTATTGTAACTGTATTCTCTTCACCAAAATTAGTAAAGCATTTTTAAGTTCAAAAACAGTAAGTGACATATCTTCACATCTATTATTTTTATTTCTACAATTATAAATGAAACGTAAACAATAAGCAATTGAACGCTGCAATCGAATAAAATTCGAGAATCTGGATAAAAATGACATAAAATCTGTATCATTTTCAAATAGGTACATAACAGTTTTCCTCAGTTCTGGAATATCATCAATTATTTCAGTAGATGGAATAATATTGAAATAGGTACATAACAGTTTTCCTCAGTTCTAGAATATCATCAATTATTTCAGTAGATGGAATAATATTGAATTCATTGCCGAGTTTTGACAATAACTTGGGTCCATTCCACCAGTGAGTACAATTTACTATTCTAGATGGTTCCAAACCCCTAGAAATATAATCAGCAGGATTATCTGAGGTTGGAATATATCTCCAGTGAGAAATATTAGTGAGTTCTTGAATTTCAGATACTCTATTTGCAACAAAGGTGTTCAAACACGATGGTGATTTATTGAGCCAGTGCAAAACGATTTGAGAATCTGTCCAACAAAATATCTCACTAATTTTGAGTGATAACAGAGAAAGAACTCTGTGAAGCAATCTAGCTAATAAGAGAGCTCCGCATAGTTCGAGGCGAGGAAGAGATATGGTTTTTAATGGAGCTACCCTAGATCTTGAACATATTAGGTTACAAGAAACTTCTTTGTTAATATAGATAGCTCTTAAATAAATACAAGCCCCATATGCCGAAAGACAAGCATCCGAAAACCCATGAATTTGGATTTCACTCAAGCTATTAGATAGAAGAAGGTTTCGTGGAACTTTTACATTGGAGAGAATGGGTATGGTTTCAGCAAACCTTGTCCAACCTTCACATAGGTCTGGATTTAATGTTTCGTCCCAGTCTATCTTAGAAATCCAAATTTTCTGCATGAAAATCTTTGCCTTTGTAACTACAGGACCTATGAATCCCAGAGGATCGAACATTCGTGCTATACACGACAGCACAAATCTTTTTGTAAGAATATTTCCGCTAGACGAAAATGGAATCGTCACCTTGAATTCATCAGTGAGCGGACACCAATATAAGCCTAAAACCTTATGGTAAGTAGAATGTGGAAGAAAGTTCACTCCGTCTACATTAGAACCGTTCGTATCTGTATCAAATATAGAGTAATCATTTGTGCACCATTTATGAAGCTTGAATCCCCCTGACAGCAGCATAGCAGAAAGCTCTGACCTTAGCTTCTGCAACTCTGTCTTTGTATTAGCACCACCCAATATATCATCCATATAGCATTGATTTAAGATTGCTGAAGACGCTAGTGGATAATTAACACTTTCTTCGGTAGCTAACTTCATTAAACATCTAGTGGCTAAATATGGTGCAGCATTTGTTCCATATGTAACAGTCTGCAGTTCAATGCATTTCAAGTCTTCATTTGAATTTTCACGCCATAGTATATTTTGCAGAAAGAGCTGAGAGGGATTTATGCGCACTTGCCTGAACATTTTTTCGATATCACAAGTCAGAACGAACATGAAAGTTCTAAACCGACAGATGATATCAAAGAGATCAGGCTGTACCGTACTACCTTTTAGCATGATGTCATTGAGAGAATAACCACTGGTAGTTTTCATCGAGGCATCGAATACAACTCTCAGTTTAGTAGTTAAACTGTCTTCTCTTATTATGCAGTGATGAGGAATAAAATATTTTTTATCAAATGGCGTAAAAGGAATATATTTGCCATGATTCAAGTTGACATATTCATCAAGGAATTCTTTATATTTAGTGAACAAATCTTTATTTTTAGCTAATCTTTTTTCAAGGGAATAAAATCTTCTCGCAGCAAGATTATAAGAATCACCTAACATTAAAAAATCATCGTTCTGTCTAAATGGTAACATAACTTCAAATGCTCCATTTTCTATACGTTTTGTATGGGAAACAAATATTTTCTCACACAACTTGTCATCTTGAGAAATGAAGTTCTTTGTTGCGACTTCTTCTAGCTGCCAAAATTTTTGTACCAATTCATCAATATGAATAGTATTTGTGAAAAATGTGAAGCTTATATTTGTTGCACAGTAAGGATTTGGAATCGGACCACCGATTATCCAACCCAAATGACTATTCTGTAGAGTAGGTAAATCTGAACCTAATCTTATTAATCCAGAATCGATTATTTCGAAGAAAAGATCAGCGCCAATGAGCATATCTATTCCAGAAGGAAGATGAAATTGGGGATCAGCTAGTTTCAAGTCTTTTGGAATATTTAAAATTGTTTTATTTACCATCAGCTGTGGAAGTGAACAAGTGATTCGTTTCAATACAGCACACGAAGCACGACATTGAAAACTTTGTGAATGAGATTCAATAATCAAATTAGTCATTTTATTAATTTTAGTGACTCCATTATTTATTCCTGATACCTCAACAGAATGTTCATAGGTAGCGCTCTGCAATCCTTCGACCACGGCAGCTGTTACAAAGGTTGTTTGAGATGCTGAATCTAATAGGGCTCTAGCCTCAACTTTATTTCCATTCTCTGCAATCAATGTCACCTTTGCTGTGGCCAAAAGAACTTGAGATTGATCTCTATGAGCAATTAAACAAGTACTGTTGTCCGACTGGACAGTTTCAGAATTGTTTTGGGAAATTTCTGTTATATTTGTTGGTTCATTTTGAACTGAATGTACAGTATAAGTAAGGGTTTCATTTTTTGCCTTTTGGCTTGCTTGAGAAACGTTCTGATGATTATTTGTATTTTCATTTTTCTGATGAAGCAAAGAATGATGCTTTTGACCACAAAATCTACAAACTGCTGAGTTGCATTCATCAATGGAATGTTTATTTCCGAAACAATTCAGACATAAATTTGCCTTAATGATGAATTGTTTTCTATCAAGGACTCCTAGCTTTATAAATCTTAAGCATTTGTAGAGTGTATGATTTGTTAGTTTACAAAAAGCGCATTTGCGATTAGAATTGTATTCTTGAGTACTATGATTAGCAACCTTTGTAAATTTCTGTTTATTGTCTACGGAAGCTTCAAAGGCAGAACATCGTTTTTCTAGGAATTCAATAAATTCATCCAAAGTAGGTATATCCTTTTTCTCCAACTCAAAAGCTGACCGTGTGTAAAAATCTAATTTTTTGCAATAGATGAATATGAGAATCAAATCCCATTGTTCTACAGGAACATTGAGTGATTTGAGGGCATTTTTATTCTGTTTAATCTGGGTTATAAATTGTCTCATAATTTCTGAGTTCATTTTTGTGATAGTGGAAACTTCTAACAAGGCATTGATATGAGTATTGATTATAACTAATTTGTTTTCATACCTTTTCTTCAATAAATCCCAAGCAATAGTATAATTATCATTAGTTAATTGTAGGTTATAGATAAGGGAAAGTGGTTCGAGTCTGAGACTTGATTTCAAATAGAAGAATTTTTGAACATTACTTATTTCACCATTTTCGTGTATAAGAGATACAAACAAATCTTCGAATGATTTCCACTCATCATATTTACCTGAGAAAGTAGGAATACTAATGTTGGGTAGTCTAACATTTTTTCCTAAAGATTTTTGTTGGGGCTGGATTGAAGTTTGTGAATTTGAATTTTCATTCGAAAGAGCAGTATCTGAATGAGTTTGCAAATTTTGTTGAGAGGTTTGTAAAATTGTCTTGATCTTGGCAGCCAAAGAACAATAACGTCGCTCAACATCGACTCTATCGGTTTCTTGATCTTGATCTTTATCTTCAATCACATCTTGAACTTCGGAGTAATCATTGAAAGCCTTCTTCAATAAAGATTCTCTAACTGCAAACTCATTGATATCTACTTCTAGATCTTTTTCAAATTGGAGCACAAAATCTTCAATCCTGCCTATTGCTGCTTTAGCTTTTTCTCGTTTCTTAAGATGCTTATCCATGGTATGACGGGATAAGCAAATTACAGGAGTTTCTTATGAGTGTAAATAATTGGAGTAATCTGACCTTGTATGTCGAAACTTGCCAGCTAGCGCACCGATATCCGTAGCTCAAAGAACCAGTATCCGGCTCGAAGGACCAATGTTCAGGGAGAGAAGGGACTTTAAGGGGATCCAGTGAGACGTCGTGGCAATATCAGAGAGTAGATTGGTTCTTCTTACAAGGTTTATTCGGGTAAGATAATTATGTGACAGTAATAATTGACAAGTTACTTTAAAAGTCATAAATCAACAACCTACTGTTATGGAAACTCATTTAGATATACATATACAATATGTTCTGGAATGGTTTGAGATATAAATCTCAACAGGGTTCATTACTGTTCTTGTTATTTCCCATTTACAACTTGCACTTTGTTCAATTGTTTGTCTATAGAAGGTTTGTTTTGGATTTTAATCATAGAGTTGACTTTGTTCCTGTAAGTTTTATATTGTCTTTTGAGTTCTTCATTTTCTGGATGTCGCAACGTATTTTGAAACATTTTGTCTCTAGTTTCTATGGATTTGATCAAGCCGTTGGTGATCCATTCTTTTCTTTTTTCATTTTAATTTGTTTTGTTGATTTCTCTATATAGCCTTTTGATAGTTTTCTACGATTATATTGCAGCACTGATTCACATCATTTGTCGTGTGAAAGTTTTCCCAATTTGTTTATTCAATAAATTTTTTTAGATTTTCGAAATTCATCTTCTTAAAGACAACTTTTTCTTTTTTTGATTGAGTGATTTTTTTTTCTGTGTATCATTTCTGAATGCTAGCGTTGCAAAGTGATCGGTCAAAATTGATCGCAGAACTACAGGTACCGTTGGATTGTGTTCAATATAATTTGTTTTTTAAAAAATATGATCAATACAGCGTTTACTCTCATTTTGTACTCTGGTAAATTTATTGATTTAAGAATGAAATCCACTTTGGCTTAAGATGACTAAATAGTCATTGGAAATATCATTTTCTGACAAGATGTCAATGTTAATGTCCACGGTAAATATAACATAATCAGCCTTTTCAAGTATGCTCTCAGGTAATCTGGAGAATCATATACATTCTGTGAGAGGGGGGGTTTATTGCTGTGGTTAAAATTGTATTTCCATTTATGTTCATTTTACACTCTAAGCTTTAATCAATCATATTTTTACATTTTTTGTATCGTGATCAACATTGTTCATGTATAAAATTGTTCCGTCGTTCTGATTGAATGATCCATGTAATACAGGTCATATCCATCTAGATTGAAGTTATCTATATTTTCAATTTTCCATGTTTCTGTGAGGCAGATACAGTCAAAGGAGATCTTTGATAGGTAAACTTGTAGTTCCTCGAAGTTTCTTGCAATACTTCTGATATTAGTATGGAAAATTGAAACTATTTTACTTCGATTATCATTATAATCTTTACATGCTTCCATTGAATCGATTAGTTTAGTTTCAATTTGTAAGTATTTGAAATCTCGTGGGTAGGGGTCCATTACTTTGAAAATTGTATTGGGTTATGAATATGAAATACTTTCTATAATAGTAGTATGAAATAATACAATATATAAATAGTAGTAGTAGTTTTATGGGAAGGTATACATGAATCGATAAAATTTCATATAATAGTTATGATGAAGAGTTAGTGTTAATGGAATGAATCACGATAGTAAGAATCAACAAATTATTTATAAATAGTGTGAGATTAATATATAAATTGATAAAGTTCAAAAGCAGTGATGGGAAAAAAATTCATTCGTAATTTTTTATGACCCGCTTAGGAGGCGATTTAATCGGGTCTTTGTTGTGCGTGTCAATACTTGTTCTTTCTTTGTTGGTGTGCTTTTTTCTGGAGACTTCGTATGCTTTTTCTTCTTCACCTCTTCTGTTTTCTTGTTCAAGGTTATGGGTTTTCGGTTTTCTCTTCGATGAATGTAATCGGTTTCGGTCTCCTGCCTATATTTTTCGGGTTTTTCTTCCTCTTTATTTGCCACGTTTAATTTTTCCTCTCCAAAAAACTCTTCTTCTTCTATTTGGGTTATTGATGTTGGCGGTTCGCTATTTGTCAGTCTTCTCTGTGGTGGTGGTGAGAAATATGAATTTTCGTGTAAATGTTTTTGATTTAGTATTTTTTCGAAACTGAATGTTTCACTATCTATCATTAAGGTGTTCTCCTTAATTTTGGTGGTTCGTCCTGCTTCCCTTAGTTTTTTCGATTCTTCTTCTACTAGTATATTTCTTATCTTCCTGTCTTCTTGACTGAGGTCCTCACTGACTGATATGTCCTTCCCTTTGAGCTTCCTGAGATTTTTCGCAACTTCCTGTTTTTGAGAACTGTGTATAGGAACTTGTATTATTTCTGTGATATTTGAGATCGAATGAGCAGTAGTTTCTTTATCTTGTTCTTTCAGACCATAGAATACTAGATTTTTCGATTTTATTTTCCTCTCAGTTTCTTTCTCAATGTTTTATTTTCAATTCCTACCTCGATTAGTTGATTTTCAATTTTTTTGAATTTGTTTTCAATTTTCTGTGATAGGCTAAGGAGGTTCTTCCAATGTGTCCTATTTTCTAATCAAGTTTTTCGATGAAATGTTTCATGTGGCTTATAACATCTTCCAGAGTGATCTCCTTATTTCCACTCATGTTTTGGGTTTTTGCATTTGTTTCGCTAACTATTTCACTGTGTACTTTGTTTTCCTTGTGAAGTGATGATGTCCAATGTTCATCTATCGGTAGGTAGATGAAGCTAAGCTATAGGCAATGTATACAATATTCTCGATATGGATCGCTGATATAGTGTTCATCTATAGGTGGATGGATGGGGCTGGTGTAGTTTGTTGTTATGATTTTGTTTGATTTGTTATTTTGTCTAATTTACGCAACTCTCTTTGTTGGAGATTTGATGTTGAACTGACTTTGTTTTCACCAGTAAGTATGCTCCTTTCAACTCCCTACTTCGTTGTTTAAATTACTCATTTTCCAATGCACTTGCTCTTTACTTCATTTATTTACCGCGAACATAGGTACCCGAATATCGTCTTGATGTTATCACCGAATGTAAACAATAATTTGACATACCTTTCTTTCGACTAAATGCTGAACTTTTTTCATGGTATTATATCACATAAGGTTTGGTTGATCACAATACATGCCACCAAAAGATTTTTGAATTTTACATCACTTTTTGAACTTAGATTTAGATTAGCCCATAGATTAAAGAAAACAGGAGATGGAACATGATCAACTGCTCACTCTGCCAATTTCCCCTGATATTCCCACTCCTAAGGTCCGCCAATCAAATCGTATATCCCCACCAATGTACCGATTTGAAGGATGTGCACACTTGTCAAAGTTTGTTATTAAGTGTCAATGTCATGTTAGGAGTGGCCAGGACACCAGGGCCGTAGTTGTTTCACAGTCGAAGTTGACAATAATTTGTTTTCTTGCATACCCCGATGAATGAGACCAACGGGATAAATCGCGATGGTAATTCCATATCGCTCGAATATTGCGTTTTGATTTCCACAAGCCATCTCAAATATTGCGTACAAATAAAATAAATAACGAGGAGTTCCATTAGTTTGCAAATCTGAATTGATTCAAAAGTGAACAAAGTTATCGATAACTTCATATTACATTCAGATAAAACGTAATGAGGTTACTCCTCTGCAAGTTTGCCCTTGGTTTTCACTCCCTGTGATAATATGAAAAAAAACGATGAAAGTGGTTATGTCAAAATTTGTCAAAATGAAGTTGGAAGTCCCAAAAAGAATGAACACGAAATCCCACACAAATTTTGGTACTTACGGCAATTTTGTGTTTGTTCTTTTTTGCATCTAGATATAACTGTCCTGCTAGACGAAATCATAACATGACCTATTTCAGTTTTCCTAGCAATGTTGAAAGAAGAGAATTATAGAGGCGGGCTTTGACAATCGAGGCAAAAGATCTGCAAGAATATTCTCGTGTATGTCAATTACACTTCAGCATGAATTATGATATAAAGTATATAATCCAATTTTGTGTATATTCTTTACTTTCATTCGTAATATATTTGAATTTGCTGGCAGTAGCATAGGAATATAACATATATTTATACAATGCTTAGAAAAATCGTAATGTACCAATGAATCTTCAGTAGATTCGAAAATGAATTTGCAACCTAATGTGAGTTTTATTTGACTTATATGAAATCCTATTCATTATGAAATTGCACGCCCCTGGTCGTGGGTATATGAACTATTCATTGTGAAAGTGTACCTGTGTTCCTGGTTATGGTTATATGAACTATTCAAAGTATATGAAATTTGGGAAAACCATCTTCATTTCAATGCAAAAAATACTTTGGGCGAAATAACTGATATTATTCCTGAATACTACTCTGTACCGCTCCCCACTCCTAGGCTTCAACTCTGAATATTTGGCAGGCTCAGCGCACATTGATTTGTATACTCATGTTACATCTCCTGTTTTCTTTAATCTATGGATTAGCCTTAGATTCGTATTGGGTGACTACGCCTACTTGAATTATGTTTGGTAATTTTTTCTTGTCAAGTATATTTCAAGAAAATTATAGCTCGGTTTCGGCTCGGAATAATTTTCAAATTATTCGTGATCTCGAAAAAAATTGTGGAATGATTCAAGCACTAGTGGTACCTATTACAAGTGATAGTAATCGCTCACACAAATACTAACAGTTTGAAATTCGCAGATAATGTCAAAGTCCTAACCATGATTTGGAATAGTTTAAAAGTAGTGCAAATCAGTTGAAGTTTATTCTGAAGTGGTGCTGCAATCTCAATTTGAAATCCCGCAATAGGGGATGAAAATTCTATAAATTGAGGGCGGTTGATAGCATAGAAGCTGGGGGAAATAATAACCTCCACATTTCGCATATTCAAACATCCTTAAAATCCAAGAAAGTAACGATATAGCTCATAATTGCCACGAATTTTTGAATGCTACAACTTTCCTTTTCATATACTCATCAGTACCAGAAAAACACGGTAGTGTAAAAATAAGCACGCCCGCCTATCAAATGGAAGATCCGGGAGTCAATAATTCGCCGCCGGACCACTGTGCTGGGATTCACACGTTAAGAGGTGAGGCCTTGTTGAATCTATTGCTCTCACAAGTTTCGACTCCTAAGGGAAGACGTTCTTCAGCTGGTTAACGGAAATAAACAAAAAAAGACAAACAGCTATTCTCAGGTCTGCCTCACTTCACTGAGGTACATCATACAAATTACAAAATCACGACAGCATTGTGTTTCAAATGGTACAAGGTTACTCACCGCTTGTACAATTGTGTTGCAAAAAAGCGTATTGAAAACCAACTCTTTACAGTATCCCAACAAAAAAATCTTCAGAAAACATTCAAACTGGTATTTCATCAATATTCATTTTACATCTCCCTTTTTCATTCAGAATAACCACTTTCGGACTTTTGAGTAAGTTATAAATTTATTCAATGTATATGTTTCGAAATATATTTGGTATATTAAGTCAATATAGTACTTTCAGTACCAATAATTTAATAACAATATAGTAGGCAAATGTTCTGCGTTCTGCCCTCCCCACAATATAAAATAGTTTACTGAGTATACATTAGTTACGTGTAAGATGGCACACTACCTTGCGGACATAATGTGTCATCCGCCCGAGTATCGTACTTTTTGCAACAAGCAATATTCGAAGAATATTCATTAGAAATATGTTTTTGAATGTATAATATTCGAAATTGATCTGAGAAAGATCCGGAGTGCATCCGAAGAAGTGCTTTATGAGTTACAACATCCACAAAATATTTTCAAATTAATATTCAACAAAAACGAGTAAGTATTCGATGAATACTCGAAATTGATTCGGTTAACTTTGGAAATATCTTCAAAATATATTCAGGAATGAAGAATCAATAAATAACCAATGAAAATTCAAAACTGAAAAAAAGGATCGAATCATCTCCAAAACATTTCAAAATGAATATTCAACATACAGTGTCACACATAAAGTTCGCGACATATGGAAGTTTTTTTTATTAATAGATATAATGAAAATTTGGCTTGGCAGTTAGTTCGTGCTTGAAAAATTAGTAAAAAACAGCCTCTTTCCTTTTGTCATGTGATACTCTAAACCTGTCAAATTTGACATTTTTTTCGAAAATCCTCAAAAAATCAGTTTTTTTTTTGGAAATTTCGAAAAATGCCAAAGAGAAAAAGTTCTCAGTTTCCAATTTTATACCGTTGCTCGAAATTTGGACTCTTTACTGTCACTTCGACTTTTTTCCAATTTTTTTAATTTTTCGAATCTTTCGCTCTATCGATTCGAACGAAACATGATTCAAATTTCATAATTTTGATGAATACGAGACTTCAATGTCATATCTTGCCCAGAAAATACCCGCATTGGCCTGTTACCAGAAAAGAAATGAATACACCTCCAGAAATTCGTCTTTGTTGTTGCAAAGTTCATTTAGTTTTTTCATTTCATTGTTAAACTAATTCGGTTTTTCCATGTATGGACGTTAATATGTCAGTAATCGAATAAACGAATTCCTCTTCATTCTTATTACACTCGTATTTCTTTTTTTAATAGATTTTTATCCAGTTTGTTTATTTTTCTGACCAATAATTCAACTACAAACTAACCCGAAATATCATACTTTTCTGTAAACTAAACATTGCCCTACAGTTTCAAAACTATTCAAAAGACTTTGGTTCTAGCGATCTGTACTAAACATGATATAAAATTTCGTGATGTTAAACATTACAAGACTAATGCAACATGTCGGGAAGAAAATAGTAGGTACTGATCAAATCGAAATAAAATTTTCCCTCAGTAGGCTTTTGAAACAAATTTTTAGTTTTGGTTAATGTCAAATTATTGCTTTCAATAAATCGAGTTGTTTTGTGTACATATTTTCGTACATTTATACACAAATAAGTTTTATGTACAATGTTATCCACGCAAGACAAAGTGGAAATCGTTCTTTTATGTGGTGAGAATGTGCCATATCGAGATGTTGCTTGTATTTTCAATCGCCGGCATCCAGGAAGAAATATTCACTTTAGTACCGTGGAAAGGATATTGAAAACATTCAAAGAAACTGGCTCTGTGGACAATCGTTTCAAGAAACCACATAATCCAATAAAGTATAATGAAGAAGAACAACTCAATGTTTGTTTGAGCGTTGTTGAAAACGGAAAAACTAATATTAGGAGTATTAGTGAAGATACAGGGGTTGGCAGAGAAACTGTGAGAAGAATTTTGCACAAAAATAAATTCCATCCCTATAAGCCAAAGTTCAGACACACTCTTAAAGCAAGAGATTTCGATATTCGAGTAGGATTTTCCTTTTGGTTCCAAGGTGAGAGAGAAAATGATATCGCATTTCCCTACAGGATTTTATGGACAGACGAGGCAACTTTCACGTCGAACGGAACAGTTAGTTCCCAAAATTGTCGCTGGTGGTCTAACACTAATCCAAATTTTGTAATAGAATGCCGTGACCAATATTCATTCAAGACAAATGTGTGGTGTGGGTTATTACATAACCAAATAATTGGACCATATTTCTTTAAAGAAAATTTGAACGCAGCCATGTACAGAAATTTCATTATGAATCAGTTGTCTGAAGTTTTGGATAATCTGCCTCTAAGTGTTAGACGAAATTTGTGGTATCAGCTTGACAGGGCACTGATCCACCAAACGGTAGAAGTGAAACAGTGTCTCAGTCAGATGTTTAGGGGCAAAGTGATGGGACGAGATTGGGAAGATTATTGGCCACCAAGATCACCGGACTTATCTCCGATGGACTTTTTTCTATGGGGTTATCTGAAACAAAAAGTGTATAAGCACAGACCATTTGCAAACAAAGAACATTTGGAGAATACCATTCGGGAGTGTTGTTCTAACATAAATCCCCTATTTATTAAAAATGCCACCAAGTCTGTGAATGGAAGGACTATAATTTGTATAGAACGGGAAGGACGGCATACTGAATGATGAATTCGGGTTCTTTATAAGATTATTGAGATTATTGAGATAAATCAATGAATGTTATGATGTTTTGTTGTGAATTTGGTTATAGTTATTTTGTTTTAATGTTATTTACACACCTAATGGTGAAAATAAAAAATATAAGATTTATGAAATTAACTCAAGAAGCGTTATTATTTGCTCGATAACTACATCTAACAGTTTACATCCAACAGTCACACTGTTGGGTGTAAACTGCATCAAAATATTTGGAACTCATCTGCAGCTAATGGGATACAAGTCTGCTAAAAAAAGGAATACGAGTGTAATGAGAATAAAGAGAAATACGTTTTTTCGATTACTGACATATTAACGTCCATACATTGAAAACCCGAATCAGTTTAACAATGAAATGAAAAAACTAGATGAACTTTGCAAAAACAAAGACGAATTTCTGGAGGTGTATTCATTTCTTTGTCTGGTAACAGGCCAATGCGGGTATTTTCTGTGCAAGATATGACATTGAAGTCTCGTATTCATCAAAATTATGAAATTTGAATCATGTTTCGTTCGAATCGATAGAGCGAAAGATTCGAAAAATTAAAAAAATTGGAAAAAAGTCGAAGTGACAGTAAAGAGTCCAAATTTCGAGCAACGGTATAGAATTGGAAACCGAGCACTTTGTCTCTTTGGCATTTTTCGAAATTTCCAAAAAAAAAACGATTTTTTGAGGATTTTCGAAAAAAATGTCAAATTTGACAGGTTTGGAGTATCACATGACAAAAGGAAAGAGGCTGTTTTTTACTAATTTTTCAAGCACAAACTAACTGCCAAGCCAAATTTTCATTATATCTATTAATAAAAAAAAATTCCATATGTCGCGAACTTTATGTGAGACACTGTATATGCAATGGTTATTCTACATTTATTAGGTAAATTTCGAAACTATTTTCAGAATATATAAAGAAATGATAAATATTCACATATTTTATTAATGTATCGAGGATTCTCATGCTACTTGGGATATCCATTACAACTTGATAGGTATAGTTTCATCACGTGAGATTGAAGAACATCAGAGTGGCATGTTGTTTGGAGATATACAGTGTTTCATCCAATGCAAATTCTGGGTTTCACATGAAGTACCCCGCATTACGTGAATATTGTTGAAGATAACAAATAGTTTTTGCTTTTAGTCACTCTTCCAAAGGCGGAGGGTGGAGAATCAATTCAAAAAAGCTGCCCGTCCGGTTCCCAGTGAAATATCCTTTAGAATTAGGTATCAAATCATTTCAAGGACTAGAAATATAGGCATTTGGTATTGCTTGTTCTCGAAACAAATATGAAATACTGCATTGTGTTTGAATAATGAAGCCATCTCTTTTGAATAATGACGTAATTTCAATTTCATCCATGAGCAATATTATAACATCGCATAAAAATGTTTCTTTATTTCTCACTACCCCTTTATCAAACACTCTTCCGAGTGCACCTAGAAGGCAGAGCCTTGTGCGGGCAATGGTCGGCTAATAGTTTTGGGTGCCGAAGCGCTCTGGGGCATCTTACCAATTTTCACGGTAGCGCATTTGCTATTTCAACTCTGAAGAGGCCAGAAAAACCCACATTGCTACCGGGTCGGTTGATGTTAGGGAATGTAATCCCGGACCGGGATCAGAGAATCGGGATTTCAGGAACAAAACTTTTCAATCCCGGAATACATTTTTCACCAAAGAATTAACTCCTACAACTACGTATAAAAATTTTGGTTTCAATCGAAACAAATAAAAGGAAATAGCAATTCAAGTTATGAAGTTATTGCTAATTGGAAATATATCGATTTCAAAAATTATATTTAGGTTGACGTATGCGACTACGCACAAGATAACAACGAAACTCTTCTATTTTCTGATTGACATATGATTTGTTTTTTGTTGTTGGGGGTAGCTTTTATGTGTTAGATCTCATCAATATTTCTTGGAGAGAAAATATACTAATTTCAGATCCCCAAAAATCCCGGGATTGACTTTTCACAATCCCGGCCAATTTTTTCTTACGGGATCCCGCGGGATTGCATTCCCTAGTTGGTGTATTCAATCCAGACATCCCACCTACCAGAATTGGTATCTAGGCAACTAGCAATTGCCTATCGCACCGAGCCGACAAGAAAAGTTCCGCTCTGACCGCGGACTGAACCAGCAGTGAAAGAACCAAATCGAATATAAGGAGCGCTATCCGCTTGGCCACACCGCCGCTCTTTTCAGTTGGGTTTAGAAAATACTCAAAACTTCTGGAGAATATTCTACTTGATGAAAACCTTCGAACGATGTGTCACAAATCATACACCCAATAACTTTTGAAGAATGGGGAGGTAAGTGTGTAGGTGAGGTGGCCTGGCTCCGTGTCGTTGAGACACCAAAACTTTCCCCGCTGTGAACTATCAATAACTGCTTTCGATATTTCTCAATATTTTCGGTCAGTTCGAAAATATTCGAATTTATCTTCAGTTATGAGTTGAAAAATATTCAGGGAGAACTGTTTCCGATTGGACGTCCCATATATCACAGTGAGATAAAAAAGAGCTAGAACAACTTTTTTCCCTGTATGGCCTGACAAGCCTATTACTCATATTTCTGTAAAATACCTAACATAAAGGAGAAAATTTATTTATGTTGAATTTTCACTCGTATATATTGTGTCCAGAACGTGAAAAGTGTACTAAAAAACCGTAACAGTAAAAATATCTCGAGCTGACTGCCCCAGCCGAAATATTCAATAGGAGTTCCAGCTTCCATATAACTTTCAATTGGTTATTCTGTATCGAATATTTCGAACACGTTTTCCCTACTCTGCAACCTTATGCCGGGTATATTAAAGTTTAATTGTGTTAAGTTTCACGAGCGAAAGTTTCTCCTTGCGGTATGTTGTGAGTTAATAGAATTTGAGTATTTCCTTTTCCCAGAGGTTACTTCAAATCTGGTTTTTGTGAAGGAGGAGATAGGAAACTTCGCTGTAGAAGTTGAAACTTTTTGTAGAGATAGATCAATTACCCTAACACTTAACTGATATTATTTTCACTCGACGCGCAATTCGCTAACAAGGCAAATCTTCAGAAGAAGAAAATTTATGGTCAATCGTTCGCAAGACACTCGTCGAGTGAGAATAATATCATTTTGGTGTTAGGGTGATTGAACTCTATAAAAAGTTTCTGTGTTTCAAATGTACATGCGGATTGAATAACTTAAAAACCTTTGTTTGAGAGATTAAACGTTAATCTGTATTTTCTTCTTTATCGTTTTATACAACGACCTATTGTTGTATTTCTATGGTCCTCGGAGCGGACCCCAACTGTTTTGCTTGAGAAGATAGACCTATACGCTTGCTTTGGACGAAATGATCCCCATCAAAAAAAGATTTTTTTCGAAATATTCTGTCTGGAGGATGAGTGGATGTGTGTAGGTGCAGAATTTTATGTGCTTCGATAGCTCTCGAACAAAAAGAGATTCGATTTTAAATTCGGGTCATTTCAAACCTCCATGGAGGTACAGAAGTGTATAGTTTTCGAAGAAAATCGGAAAATCGGGAAGGTACTTTCAGCTAAGAGTTGCGTGATCTTTACCGATGATAAGCGAATGAAAATATCCAAAATGATTCATATTTTTCCGCTGATCTAGGAAATATAATTATGCCGCCAAGATTGGATACATTCAAGGAAGTTGTATTCGCCAAAAGACTCACAGGATACAATGAGAGCTTGGGAGAGGAAAGCAAGGTTAAGTCATTTGCAGTTCTTTGGCATGTGGGCATAAGCGGAAGATACCAAGAAGATATATAGTACCTTTTATGCTCTTTCTAAAAAACAAAGAGACCCAACATACATAACACTCTGGCTTGACAACTGCTCAAGTCAAAACAAAAATTGGTGGTTTCTGATTCTCTTTGTTTATATTATCAACTCAAATGATATAAGTGCTGACGAAATCACAATCAATTATTTTGAGCCTGGCCGCACCTATATGTCAGCAGAGCTTCCACCATCAAGTGGAAATGTCATTGAAACGACAGGGCAAAACCTATTATTTCCCAGATTTCGTGGTTCTCGGTAGTGTAGAGGCTAGCACATTCGCCTTTCAAGCGAAAGACCGGGATAATCGCACGTTGAAAGGTAAGGCCTCGTTGATCCATTGCTCGCACAAGTTTCGTAAACGAACAATTTTAGAACAGAGATAGTTGGAGAAGCAGATACAGGTGTCGTAAATGTAATCACAACAAACCGAGTACATTTTTGAAAATTATCGGTCAATTAACTGCAATACGAGGAAAATATTTTTACTCTTCAAGATTTTATATTGTGATTTATTAGAACCGCCTAACTGCCTGAATTTTCTGCAAGTCAAGGCAATGCAGCCTAAAGGTAAGCGTCCATAGGTACGCATCGTACGTATCGTACGGATCGTACGAAACGGATTTTAGAATTATTAGTATAGTAAGTTATACATATGCGTCCACTGACCGGTAGCGGACGGATCGCACGTATCGGTCCGTCGGTAATGCCGATGAAATTCATCGAAGGGGCAACTTTTCCGACTGGTGCGGATGACGTCATGCGGATTGCCGATAAGTGGACGCATGTCACAATAGGTAGTCACTGGTCGCCTCACAGATCATTTGAATTTTGTTACATTTCGACACTAAGTATATACACACGATTTAATTATCAGTGTGTAACAACGAAAACTTAACAGAGCCGTTTTTGAATATAAAAAGTGGGAGTTTAAAAAAAAGCTCGGACACGTCGATTTCTGATTGAAGGGGAACACCTTTCAGACTACTCAGATTTTTTGTAGTACGCACCCCCTTGGAGGGGTGCGTCCGACGACCCTTATTTAGATAGGGAAAGTAGGTCGAGTAGCACCTTGTTTTAAAGGTCTTTCGAATACCTTTACAACTCTGTTGAAAGAAAATTCTGTGATCTTTTTTTTTAAAAAGTCATGTATCCGCATTCTATGTCTTCTCTTATTTCCTATCCTTTCATCTTCATCTTCTTCATCTAATAAGGAAGCAATAATGACAAGTTCTTCATCACTTTCCATGATCGAAAACATAACACAATGTAATGTTTCCGATCGTCCACTCACAACAAAAATGCAAATGTTACTTGAAAGCCGACCGTCGCGTCGCGTCGCATCGGCAATCCGATCGCTACGGATACAGTGGACGCACTACCACAAATCGATCCGTTTTATACGATCCGTACGATACGTACGATGCGTACATATGGACGCTTACCTCAATGGTATGAAATTACCAGAATCTCTGAGTAGACCTCGTGGTTTTCCATCAATCAATCAATCAATTCTTTATTGGTGCTATCACACTACAGGGTGTTTACACAAGTCAATTCCAGAAAAAATTATATATATATATATATATATATATATATTTATATATATATATATATATATATATATATATATATATATATATCCATTATAAAATGGATTTTCTAATGAATAAATTTTCAAACATTTTTTAAAGGATATTATTTTGGCAGGAAGTACATTATAAAAGTTGGGTGCAAAGTAATTAGTGGCATTTCGAGTTTTTGACAGTCTAAGGTTTTTGTTTTCAGATTTTGACGATGACGTTTCATATAGTTATGTGTTTGTCCATGACTCAGGAATTTATTTTCATTCGATATCCGAACTATGACTAGAGTGTCCCCAAACTGAGATATATCATAAGATATGTTGAAATGAATGAGACCATAGTAGGCTGTGATTAAGGTGCTGCGGCTACATTGTTAAATGAGTTCCGGAGCAAAAATATGTAGCTCAAGATTTTTTTCGATGAGCTCTCGCAGTTACACAGCCATGACAGTTTCCTGTCAATATAAACACCAAGGAAATTCGTATGAAAAGGTGAATTCTCATTATGACTTCTGAGACTCAATATGACGTTTTCTGTTTTGGATGGGTTGATTTTGAATTTTTTTTTTGGTAGAAACCAATTCTTTGTTAATTCCTGTTGGTTCTTTGTCTCATTTACCAATAGAGTTAGGTCATGTCCGGTATGAGCAATAGTTGTATGAGGAAGGTCGTTTATGAAAATTAAAAATAGTATCGGTCCTAGGACCGAGCATTGTGGTACTCCACAACTGATATTTCTGAGGTCCGAAGAATTATTGTTGAAAACCACATATTGGTATCTGTTTGACAAATAGGATTTTATTAGACTGACACCATTTTCGCCAAAATATAAAATTTGAGCTTTTTTATCAGAGTTTCATGCGACAACACAGTCGAATGCCTTTTTTGGGTCCAAAAAAATAACTGAGATGAACTCATTTTTCTCAAAACCATCATTTATTATTTCAACCCGATGATTGATTGCACCTGTGGTGGAGCGACCAGCTCTAAATCCAAACTGAGACTAATTCAAAATATTATGAGTTTCCAATTGAGAAATCAATTGTTTTTTCAGTGATACTTCGTAAACCTTAGCTATAATGGAAATAATTGAAATGGGCCTGAAATTTGATGACTCATTCATAGAGCCTTTCTTGAAAATTGAAACCACTTTTGAGATTTTTAATACTGTTGGAAAAATGTTTTTTTATATGCATTGTAACAAACGTCCTAACGCCGGCCCTGAAGTTCCACGACCCCTGCAAAACTACCTGCTAACCGGAAAGGTCAAGGCACAGTAAAGGATAACCAGTAATTTCACTTCGTGTTTCGATCCAGAGCGCGCATGATCGACTCCGGAAGGGAAATTGTTGGATGCGCAATGGATCACTCATTTTTTGAACAATGCTTGCAGCTTGTTTAAAATGTTCCTAAATCTGCTACTTTTCAAATTTTGAAAGGCCACTTTTTCGTATTATGCGCGCCGAAATATATGAAATATGTATGAGTCAATATCTGAAAGCCCAAGCCTTCATTTTTTAATTGAGTTAATATGTTTATTATCCGAATTCTATTCGATCACTCTTATAATTAACAGAACACAGACAAATTTTATTTGATATTGGCAACACTGCTAACAGGTTACAGGTTGTACATATAATTTCAATTTCTGGTGTATTTATGTTTACTGTTAAAAGATTTGTTGAGGCCCATTTGAGGCCACATTTGTCCTATATGACCTTTTATTGTGTTCAAATTATCTCCACAGATTAGCTTTGCTAACAATTGATGATTTATAGATCATATTATCATATGTTAACTGGTTTATTGTTTGTGAATTCTTCTGTGCTTTGCCGAAATCTATATCGACGATGGCTGACAATTTGAAGAAAGCATCGAATTATTGTGTGAATTTGTTCAAGTAATTCGAAGAAAAATCCCCAAATCAGCTTCTTCAGATTTCCAAAAGATGAAAAGAGGTGAGTTGAAACAAATTCCACTGAATCCAAGGCGTTAATATTATCATTGTAGGCAATGAATTATCGTCGATTTCATTAGAAGTAGACATTTTCGGTTCTATCTTTTTGGTATACCTTCTCACCTTATTCTCAGTGATTTCATGTACTCATAACATTGAACAGATATTGTTGAACTTTTCTCAGAAAGAACAACTTCACTGTTTCGATACTCATATATCTCTAACTTTGATGATGTATTTTTTAGATGCAATGAACGGAAGTTGAAACTTCACACATCGAAATTGGACAATTGCTCTGCAGAGGATTGCTACAAGAGATACAGAGTCTGTAGTGCACACTTTGAGGATTGCATGTTTTCCAGTATTCAGAAAAACAAATTGAAGCTGAACGCTATCCCTACCAGATTGATAGAAGTGGAGTTAGACAGCATCAGTCAACCTAAAGCATCAGGTAAAATATATATAATTTTATAAGCTATATGCTGTATCTTTACTTTCCTACGTAAATGCATTCCTTCAACTTAATTTGGGTAACTTGAAGCATACATGTGTACAGAATTTTTTCCGAATAGTTCAGGAGCAGTGTCGTTATGTGAACAAATATTTATATTTGATATAGTCGAGGCCCGTATTTTTTTATTTATTTTTCAAAACAAAAAACTTACTTTTTTGCAGGCTGACAAGCTATTATTCGTTGAATTCCTTTCGAACTTTTTTTAAATATCATTATATATTTTTGTCGAACACTCAAATGAGAAACAGAGGAAATTTACAGTGTTGAGAATAAATAGACCTCATCTACTAGGATTGATATCTAGGCAACCAACAATTGCTTATCACATAGGGTCAGCCAGAAAATTTTCTGTTGTGACTTGGGCATGAACTAGCAGTGAGAAAAGTGAATCAAACACAAATCAAGCGCCTTTGCTCATTTGGCCATAAACTCTCCATGATGTGCAATCTAAATCCTGCATTTTATAGACGAAAAGTGTCATTTGCGTTGGTATCATGTAGAATTCTGCATATTTTTGATGTATGATTTTTTTTCAGTGAATATCCCAGGAACTTCCGATATTCTCCAAACAGAAATTGATCTGAAAACAGTACCTCTTTCAAGTTCCAGTTTTGTTCAAAATGAAGCTTCTGATATGTCGCTTCCAAGTACAAGCCAAGAACCCAACTGTGATGTGTCTATGAATTGGGAGACTTGTCTTAGTATCAGTTGTGATGATGATGAAGACAATATAAAGGACACCTCAAGTAACAGTGATACAGAACGTAATGCAGAAGGTATGTTTTTTATCGGTGTTTTCAGTCCAATTTCTTTTCAGAGATCGTGAACCCTAACACCAAACTGATATTATTTGCAAATAATATCAGTTTGGTGTTAGGGTAATTGATCTCTGAAAAAAGTTTCAATCTTAAAAAAATTTATTGACTTTAATATTGAGTATTATAGAAGTAGTGCTCCACTTTCTGGTTAAACCTTTCATAAACATCCTTTCTGTCATAAACTAGTAGTGAATACTTAGCTTGAAATATAATCATTTTGAAGTTCAGTTTCTGACGATATTAAAAAAAGGTGCATCAACATTGTTGATTGTACCTACCCCAGTCAAGGATACAACAATTTATAATGAAACAGTATATCATTCTTGTCACTTGAACATGAAAAAAAAATTATTTCACATGTTGAGTCCTATTCAAGCTGATGAACCATTGAATAGGTGCTCTGAATTGTTGTCAAAAAAATTAATTTTTGCATACCCATTCTTAGTAACATGTTCTTTTGACTTATCTGAGATAGTTTCACATGCCAACAAGAAAATTTATCATTATATTCAGAGAATATTTTAAAATAGAGGTAGATTTAGAAGTATGGTACAAATTTAATTTATTTCGGATGAAAGTATTTTGAAATTTATTTCTTCTGATCCCAATTTATTGGTGTAGATTTACCTTCATCTCTTTTCTTATATATAGATTTTCCAACAGTTTTATTTTTCAGACATAGGCACACAGATCTCATCGTCTCTATCCAAGAATACGCCAAGAAAAATCCACCTGAGAAATAGAATAAGACATCTTAGGAGGAACTCTTCTGATCGGATTACCCCTGCCAACAAAAACATTTCGAGCGAAGAAGTTGTGGAATTTGTGAAGCAATATTGTTCACCATATTTAGCAACTTTATTGAAAGCTCAAATTGTACACATTGGTAAATCTAAAAAAGGTTTATGGTACTCCAATGATTATAAGAAGTTCGCATCAACAATATATTTCCTAGGCCCTAAAGTTTATAAGTATTTATCAGGAATTTTTCGCCTGCCTAGCAAATCAACATTATTTAGAGTCACACGAAATTGGGGTATTAGCAATGGTTTTAACGATTTTATATTTTCCACATTGAAAATCAAGGTAGAAATGATTCCTGAGAAGAACAGACATTGTATTTTATGCATGGACGAAATGTCCATCAAATCTAATCTGTTTTATGATATCAAAAGTGATAAAATAATATTTCATCTATTTCTTCCATTCTGAAAAATCATTTTCATTTTAATGTTCTTTATTGTTGGTATACCTAGTCTAATTTGATGCATTCTTAGTTCTTTAAATAACCCCTAATAAATGTACCATGAAATAGGTAGTAATATTTATGAAAATTTCTCTAATTGTATTGAAATTAACTGTATGTGGTTTGTGCAATTTCATCAACTTAATGTAAATTATCTAGTTTCTTCATTAGCATGTTTTCTGTTTGTACTCTGAAAAGTAATTGGGTAGCTTAAAAACTTATGTTCAGAAAATTACCCTAATGTATTTTGCTTTATATTTCTTCAAAAGGGTGTATTCTTAAATCTGAAATAAGGATATTTCAATCGTTCCTATGTTGTAATTATTCAGCATTGATTAATTTTTGGATTTGTATCATATTTTTTCGTTCTTTAGTTTTGCTTATGTTAACAAAACTTATTTTCAATTTTGAAAATATCAGAAACAGGTATGTTAACATGTTTTCTCAACAATATACATATATTTTATTAATGATTATATGATTTGCAATGTAATGTAATGAAATAAAAAAAGTGAATAAAACTCTCAAGAATTCATTTTATAAACTTATTTACATGACATACATCAACTGCTGATCTTGCAAATTAGTTTCTGACTATTCTTAAGGTGGATTTAATCAACACTTATTTTCACTTTAGCTTTAACTTTACTTTGAAGGATAAACCTCCCATGTACAATAGAACATTTTATGCACTAACATTTTTACTTCCACTTCAAATCCAATTCTCAAAATGAAAGTGTAATTTACTTTTCACATATATTATTCCTATGACCACCTATTTTACTGAACATTATGTGAACATCAGATCGTGTATATTGAGTTGCCTGACTAATCTTACATTTCGTTTGGGACAGTCTGTATTAATATTGTTTCTATAAAAAGTTCACATGAATTTACAATAACTTTCATGTTGAAATAAAGAAATAGCGTTTATTTGAAAAAACTGGCAATAAGTTAGTACTTATAGATACAACTTGTGCTGCAACCATGTTTCCATTTCACAACTATGCAAAAATGCAACTGTAGTCATGTTTTGTTTATTACATGTTTGATATTTGGCTATGCAATCCGTTTCTCAAAAATGTGTATGAAAGCTTGCATACCCTATGGGAATGAACTCCACTGTTGCAGCGGTATATATATTTGCTTTTTAGCGTCGAATGCTCGTTCGACGTTTTTGTGATTATCATTCCATATTTTTCAATCATTTTTTTTATCACAAGTTCTGAAGAATTTTGGTATTTTCGTAAAGTTAATGTCGTTTGAGGAGTGAACTCTCTGTCTTTGCCAAATATAAAATTGGCATTCGGTCATTCTTTCAAGTAATGAATAGAACATAAGAATTTCGAATGTTTATTAACAAAATAATTCTTTCGGACACGATTATAAACCTTCCGAAAATTTTATTGTCGGTACCTTTCTCAAATAAATCTCATTCTGGACGTGTTTTCTTTCATTTTGGAAAATCGAACAGCTTTACCCAGAAGCAGCCGATCTGCTTCAAACTTTCAGTTCAGTTTTTGTGTGAATTATATCAATGAGGAAGATCAATTAGTAATTACATCTGTAGATCTTCAGAATTCAAGGGTTTGACGGCTCATTGACAACCGTGCGGAATGTACAGAGAACCAATAAGCAGTGGAAAATTTATGAATTACCACTCTTATAAGCAATCCTTTAAAATAAATTTAGTCAAACAAATAAAACATCGTATACTAAGTTTTTCCTGAGACATGCAAACTCTCGAAAATTAAAAATAAATTCTAAATTACACTCTCTTTTTTGGTGTATGCTATATTCTTTGAACGTTACAGAATCTCCTGTAAATCTAAACATCAAATAATTGTAAAGTGATATTGTATATTCGAATGGTGATTTCTGAAAAAAGTTGAGTACGCTGTGTTTCAGCTTCAGATTTGCGAACAGTGAACCGAAATTAATAGCGCACATTATTATTATTAGGAGTTGAAATCACGGGCTGGATTCCTCAATTTCTCGCAGTTTTGCAGAGCAGTTTATATCAAGTTTGCAAGCGGCGTGCAGTGTATTTCTCATGAAAACGTTGGGGGGCGTGGCTTATCGACTCCGGGCGTGAAACTGCAGGATGCGCACTCGTCTAAAAAAAACGTAACTGTGGGACACGAACATCAAAGAAACCGACTGAAAGTGAAACTACTGGTTATCCTTTACTGTGGTCAAGGCGTCGAGGGACAACAGTTGATCAGTTGATTAGAATTAGAATATAGAGCACTGCCGTGTTATAACGTTCCGGTCATATATTAAACTTATTTCATCAAATTCGTGTTCTAAGTTCACCCACATTCAAAGTACACCTATCGTACCTTTTATATTGGCGCTCCAACTAGGGCTAGTTCACGTAAAATTTGCAGTTTAGTGTGTGCAACGGTTGTTTTCGCGGAAAAAGTGAACTCTCCGACAAAAAACCTTGCTTTCGATCACGGTTCGCGCCGATTCATTGTTTAGTGACGAAAAGACTCGGTTTTATTGCTTTCCTGTATACAGTGGAAATCGTAACTAGATTTCGGGTTCAACAATCACGGACTAGAAACGATACTACTGACAATAGTTTGAAAAGACCTTTGAATACGGTTACCGGACTTTGTGAAGTGCGTAATTTAGTGCTTTTGGGAGTATATGCAGCATCTCAGGTCCAGGTACAAGTCAAAGAAAGTATAAAATAAAGCAGCAACTCTGTAAGTACACAATTTCTTGTTAATCCTCCCGCCAATTCGCAACACAACGGAGACAGGACATTCGTATTTCTTGCGTTCGGAGCGCATACAAAATAATATTGCTGAACAATATTCCGCGAGTGCTCCAGAGAAGGATTTAGCTCCGAGTGTGAATATGAATAATTCTACTGAAATGAATTCATCAAACGTAGTGCTTACGAACGAACAGTTTCAACAACTTTTATCCCAAATTTCGGTTAGAAATGAACAGCCATTGAGAGGTAATCTCTCGAAATGTCCTTCTCGATTCGATGGTAAAATAGATAGTGATGTGAATGCGTTCATAAACGCCGTTGAAATTTATAAAGATTGTGCACAAGTTTCGGAAGAAAATACTTTTCGGGGACTTCCAATGCTTCTCGATGACTTCGCAGCTAAATGGTATCAAGGGGTGAAAGATACTATTTCTACTTGGGCAGAAGCCGTAAATTTGTTAAGAATAACTTTTGGTCCGAAAAAAACAGCATATCGCGTGTATAGAGAACTTTTTTCTAATGAGCAAGACACCAAAACTTCTGTAGATGTTTTTATATGCAAATGTAGGTCGATCTTGGCTCAGTTAGAGCCCGGTACTTTGACAGAAAACGTACAACTCGATATGGTTTACGGCCTTCTACATAAAAACGTCAGACAAAAGATCTCTCGCGAGACAGTGAAAACATTCAATGACTTATTGAGGGCAGCCCGTGAGGTTGAGGATGCCCTTGAGGTATCGATTGTTAAGAGAGAGGAATCTCATCAAGTACGTGACAATGGTCACAAGCGGATTCGCTGTAGTTATTGTCGAATTCCTGGACACAGTAAGGAAGAATGTCGTAAGCTCCTGACTCAACAATCTAAGGGTCAGACTACTTCTAATTCAAGTACTTCGAGTGCAGACGCACCCCGTACACATTCTACTCCCGGCGCATCCACCATTAATTCATCTAAGCCTTTACCAACCCTAAGTACCCCAGTTGCATGTTATGGATGTGGAAAACAAGGTTTCATCCGATCAAACTGCCCAGTTTGCAACCTCCATAAAGTTAGCAAGACCACTTGCAGTAAAATCATTGTAACATTTTTTTTTAAATGTCGTATAATTGTCGAGAATTTGTCGTGGAAAGAAAATAATTGTCGCGCTTATACTTTTTTTTCTAAGGGGTGGCTTTGCTAACTTAATGTTAAGTTAGCACAGCCACCTCGCTAAAATTCCTAATAAGACTCAAATATCGAAACTATTATCGTAGATAATTGTCGAGTAATTGTCGTAGTTCATTCCATATGAAAAACCACCAAAAATGTTTTTAATTTCCTGGAAATCACGCCCTTGTCATGTTTTACCTCGCATATTTCCTACGTTTTCTACCATGTGGCAACACCGCTAGGATGTTCACTGTTTTTCAACATTCTTTCATAAAATCGCGAAAGTAACCGGAATATGCAATTGTCGAGAAGTCAGTATCGATATGTCATCACTATTTTCTTTGAAAAAGTGCCTGAGATGAGAAGAAATTGTTATTGTCTTGAACTATCGATTTTATCTTGAAACCCTATCGAAAAACTATTTTTTCAAATTCCCGAAGTATTGATCAAATGTCGTATGATATTCGACAATTGTTAATGAAAAAAAAAACAATTGTCGCGCATATAGTTTTTTTTTTCTTAGGAGTGGCTTTGCTAACTTAATATTAAGTTAGCACAGCCACCTTGTTAAAATTCGTAATAAAACTCAAATTTCGAAACTATTGTCGTAGACAATTGTCGAGTAATTGCCGTAGTTTATTCCATATGAAAAACCACCAAAAAAGTTTATTATTTCCTGGAAATCGCGTCCTTGTCATGTTTTACCTCCTATTTCCTACGTTTTCTACCATGTGGCAACACCGCAAGGATTTTCACTGTTTTTTTCAAAACCCTTTCATAAAATCGCGAAAGGAACCGGAATATAATATATGTCATCACTATTTTCTTTGAAAAAGTGCCTGAGATGGGAAGAAATTGTTATTGTCTTGAACTATCGATTTTATCTTGAAACCCTATCGAAAAACAATTTTTTCAAATTCCCGAAGTATTGATCAAATGTCGTATGATATTCGACAATTGTTAATGAAAAAAAATCAATTGTCGCGCATATAGTCTTTTTTTAAGGGGTGGTTTTGCTAACTTAATATTAAGTTAGCACAGCCACCTTGCTAAAATTCCTAATAAAACTCAAATTTCGAAACTATTATTGTAGATAATTGTCAAGTTATTGTGGTAGTTCATTCCATATGAAAAACCACCAAAAAAGTTTTTAATTTCCTGGAAATCAAGCCCTTGTCATGTTTTACCTCGCATATGTCCTACGTTTTCTACCATGTGGCAACACCGCTAGGATTTTCACTGTTTTTTCAACACTCTTTCATAAAATCGCGAAAGGAACCGGAATATGTAATTGTCGAGAAGTCAGTACCGATATGTCATCACTATTTTCTTTGAAAAAGTGCCTGAGATGAGAAGAAATTGTTATTGTCTTGAACTATCGATTTTATCATGAAACCCTATCGAAAAACTATTTTTTCAAATTCCCGAAATATTGATCAAATGTCGTATGATATTCGACAATTGTTAATGAAAAAAAATCAATTGTCGCGCATATAGTTTTTTTTCTAAGGGGTGGCTTTGCTAACTTAATATTAAATTAGCACAGCCACCTTGCTAAAATTCCTAATGAAACTCAAATCTCGAAACTATTATCGTAGACAATTGTCGAGTAATTTTCGTAGTTCATTCCATATGAAAAACTACCAAAAAAGTTTTTTATTTCCTGGAAATAACGGCCTTGTCATGATTTACCTCGCATATATCCTACGTTTTCTACCATGTGGCAACACCGCTAGGATTTTCACCGTTTTTTCAACATTCTTTCGTAAAATCGCGAAAGTCATCACTATTTTCTTTGAAAAAGTGCCTGAGATGAGAAGAAATTGTTATTGTCTTGAACTATCGATTTCATCTTGAAACCCTATCGAAAAACTATTTTTTCAAATTCCCGAAGTATTGATCAAATGTTGTATGATATTCGACAATTGTTAATGAAAAAAAATCAATTGTCGCGCATATAGTTTTGTTTCTAAGGGGTGGCTTTGCTAACTTAATATTAAATTAGCACAGCCACCTTGCTAAAATTCCTAATGAAACTCAAATCTCGAAACTATTATCGTAGACAATTGTCGAGTAATTTTCGTAGTTCATTCCATATGAAAAACCACCAAAAAAGTTTTTTATTTCCTGGAAATCACGGCCTTGTCATGATTTACCTCGCATATTTCCTACGTTTTCTACCATGTGGCAACACCGCTAGGATTTTCACCGTTTTTTCAACATTCTTTCTTGAAATCGCGAAAGGAACCGGAACTATAAAATTGTCGAAAAGTCAGAATCGATATGTCAGTATCAGTATTTTGGTTGAAAAAGTGCCTGATGAGAGAAGAAATTGTAAACAATTTTTCCCAATTCCCAAAGTATTGATCCAATGTCGTCGACACTTGTTAATGAAATAAAATCAATTGTCGCGCAAATATTTTTTTTTTCTTCTAAAGGAAGGGTTTGCCCTGTTTATTCACTTGATCGCTATCTGTAATCAACTGACTGCGCACAGCTTCCCGTCCGCTATATATAAGTTCTATATATAGGTATAATTGTCCGTATTCGAACAAGCATCGATATTTCTAGAGTTTTCGCGATGGGTTTTGTCCGTGTGTGAACAAATAACAAATGCTGTTGGTATCTCTCGAACATTCTCGATGAATCGTAATTAAATAAACGATGAGTTTTGGAACCTTTGGTATAAAAGTTGAAACTTTTCCTAGAGATCAATTACCCTAACACCAAACTGATATTTTTGCACTCGACGCGCGTTTCGCTAACAAGGTTAGCATCTTCAGGAGAAGAAAATTGATACTAAGTCTAGAGCTGTGGTTAGTTATTTATATACCTGAACTTTTCCGGTCCGATATGGACTTAGTTTGTTACTGTTAATGATTCTAATTAATTTCTCGGTAATGAACTGACTACCTGCAAGTTCCGTCATCTGTTAGTATTGATTTCTGATTACTTCCTCAACAATAAATTGAAATTTATATCGATACTGCCTTTTCGACAATTGCATAGTTCCGGTTCCTTTCGCGATTTTATGAAATAATGTTGAAGGAAACGGTAAAAATCCTAGCGGTATTGCCACATGGTAGAAAACGTAGGAAATATGCGAGGTAAACCATGACAAGGGCGTGATTTCCAGGAAATAAAAAACTTTTTTGGTGGTTTTTCATATGAAATGAACTACGACAATTACTCGACAATTATCTACGATAATAGTTTCGAGTTTTGAGTTTTATTAGGAATTTTAGCGAGATGGCTGTGCTAACTCAATATTAAGTTAGCAAAGCCACCCCTTAGAAAAAAAAGTATGAGCGCGACAATTATTTTCTTTCCACGACAAATTCTCGACAATTATACGACATTTAAAAAAAATGTTACAATGATTTTACTGCAAGTGGCTTTGCTAACTTTATGGAGGTCAGTTTGCACAGGCATAGAAACGTCGTCGCTGGATTTCTTTTCTTTGGATACACTTGTATGCCCACAACCAAGACCTATTATTCATATTAACATACTAGGTCATAATGGCCTTGGATTGATCGATACAGGGGCTAAACAAAGTGTTGCTGGTATCACGCTGTATAATCTCTTGAAGAATAAAGGCCAACGCTTCAACGAAGAAAACATTTTCGTTAAATTTGCTGATGGAAATGGTAGGAACGAAAATGTATTGACTGCTTCGGTAGATGTAAAATTGGGCATTAAAACCGTACCTACCAAGTTCATAATCTTCCCAAATTCGCCAAGTGAAACATTACTAGGTATCGATTTCTTGACAGAAGCTAAAATTATTATAGATATATACAATAAAGTGTGGCATTTCGCAGACATTGGTACACCGAACCAACTACTATTCGAGCAACCTATCGAAGCGCAGGTAGACATTTCCACGTGTGAAAACTTGAGAGCGGACGAGGGCACGATGCTCTCCGAAAACGAGAAGACCCGCCTCAACGAATTCTTGAAAGCCAGAAAGAGTACCTTCCAAATGGGGGGAGAGCCAACCCCTTATGCAGAACATCAGATGAACACAGAAAATCATGCTCCCATCGCTTTACCGCCATATCGATTGTCTCCAGCCAAGAAAGAAACGCTGAAGGCCGAGCTCGATAGTCTTCTAGAACAGGGTATTATCGAAGAATGCGAGAGTGCGTGGGCAGCTCCGGTCGTGTTGGTGCCAAAAAAGGATGGTGGAACAAGATTGTGCGTGGATTATCGCAAATTGAATGCTATAACGACAACTGACTCCTATCCATTACCACGGATGGACGATCTACTGCACGCGGCAAAGAAAACATTTATGATGTCGACTATTGACTTGAACGTTTCGCTATTTGCGGACCCCGTTTGGTCTAAAAGGGGCTCCAATGACTTTCCAAAGACTAATGGACCGTTTTCGTCGTGGTATTAGCAGTGTGCTCATATTATGCTATTTAGACGATATAATAGTGCTATCCGGCTCTTTCGATGAACATATGAACGATTTAAAAGCCGTGTTTGATAGACTAGATCAGTTCAAACTGTGCGCGAATCGGAAAAAGTGTGTATTTGCGTGTTCGAAAGTCAAATACATTGGACATTATATAACCCCTCATGGAATCTCGGTAGATCCAGAAAAGACTTCCGCTATTGCTAATCGACAACCGCCGCGAAATGTTAAAGAAGTACAATCCTTTTTACAAACGGCCAGTTGGTATCGACGGTTTGTTGAGAATTTTGCCGAAGTGTCTCGCCCACTGAGTGATCTAACAAAAAAAAAATCCATTTGGAAATAGTCTGCAGAGCAACAAGCCTCTTTTGAAAAATTGAAGCAGCTGCTTACGAATGCCCCAATCTTACGTCAGATTGATGAAGCAAAACCCTATGTGATTCGAACAGATGCTAGTAGTTATGCGCTTGGTGCCGTCCTATTGCAAGGGGAAGGAGAGGAAGAGCACCCTGTAGAGTATGCTAGCCGTTTGTTGAATGCAGCCGAGAGAAATTATTCTACATCTGAGAGGGAAGCTCTAGCCGTTGTATGGGCTCTAGATAAATTCCGTGGCTACATTGAAGGTTCTCCTGTAACTATCCAAAGTGATCATCAACCACTTAGATGGCTGCTGACCTTGAAGTCGCCCACAGGAAGGCTCGCAAGATGGGCCTTACTGGTCCAAGGATACGATGTAAAAATTGAGTATCTACCTGGAAAAAGGAATGTTGTAGCTGACACCCTACCACGACCTCCCTGTCAACATGAACACAGTGAAGCTTGTGATATATGTGAAGTCATAATAGAACTTCCCCACAGGACCGTAGAAGACGTTCGTAACGAACAATTGAAGGATCCTGACCTCGCCAAAATAATCAAAAGCTTCGAAGAAACCGAAAGTGACGATTTTGTTAAATGGACAGATCGTGGTTATTTGCTATCCCAAGGAGTACTGTACCGTTACCGAGACCGTTACTCACTGGAGGAAGGAGAAGAGGAAGCACAAATATTAGTGCCAAATCACGAGAGAGTAAAGATACTGCAAGAGTACCATGACGCTCCTGAAGCTGCGCATTATGGTGTTGAACGTACCTTACAACGTTTAGCCAAAAGGTACTACTTTCCTGGCATGCGACGGTTCGTTGCAGAATACATCAGCAAGTGTCCCGAGTGTCAAAGATACATGGCCACCAACCAAAAACCTGGAGGTCTCCTTCGGACACCCGTATATGCCCAAAGATTCGAAACTCTTGCCATCGACCTTTTTGGTCCACTCCCAGAAGGACCGAAGGGAGAAAGGTGGATATTTATTATCGAAGATGTTTCCACCTAATGGGTAGAACTATTTGCCCTCCAACAGGCAACCGCAGAAGAGTGTGCCACTACACTCATCAACGAGGTATTTTTCCGGTATGGTTTACCTCGAAAAATAATCAGCGATAATGGAGTACAGTTCGTGTCTGCAGTCATGCAGCAAGCATGTTACGTCCTGGATATCAAGGAGACTTTTACTCCCCTTTACCACCCGTCTGCTAATATGGTGGAAAGGAAAAACCGAGATCCTAAACCTAGACTTGCCATCCTCGTCGGAAATGATCATCGCTCGTGGCCCGACATAATTCCTACTATTCGTTTCGCCATGAATACCGCCTGGAGCGAATCAACAGGGAATACCGCAGCATTCTTGTCTTTCGGAAGAGAGTTACGTACTCCCGATGACGTTAAGAACGATTTCCGAGCCATCGCAAATAGTGCTAACTTCATTCCCCAAATAACCCCATATTTGAGGAAAATTGCAGCCACCTGGCATGAAGCAAAGGCTGTAAACGAGAAAACCCAAGACCGTCATAAAGAATATGCTGACGCCAATAGATGTAATCCATATCCGTATAATGCTGGAGATCGGGTATGTGTACATACGCATGCCCTGAGCAATGCCCAAAAGGGCATCACCGCCAAGTTCCTCCCAAGAAGGGATAGACCTTACCTTATACGAAGAAAGGTATCACCTGTTAGTTTCGAAATCGCCGACCCGAACAATCCGGAGATAACGATAGGAGTTTACCATGTATCTTCCTTGACGCACGCTACCAACTGCGAGGAAGAAACGCCTGTGCGCCTCCTGCGCAAACGGAGACGACCCCCGAAGTCGTCCAGAAAGAAGACTGACCAGAGTACTGGCGAGTTCGAGGCCAGGGGGGGAGACTGTAACAAACGTCCTAACGCCGGCCCTGACGTTCCACGACCCCTGCAAAACTACCTGCTAACTGGAAAGGTCAAGGCGTCGAGGGACAACAGTTGATCAGTTGATTACAATTAGAATATAGAGCACTGCCGTGTTATAACGTTCCGGTCATATATTAAACTTATTTCATCAAATTCGTGTTCTAAGTTCACCCACATTCAAAGTACACCTATCGTACCTTTTATAGCATTCATTTATGAGTTTCGTTAGTGGGATCAATATCATGTATCTAATAGCAAGCAATACCTTGGAAATTATATGAAAAGCATCTTTACTGTTCGTTTTCTTGAAGTTATCGATTAGGTATATTGTTGACTTCCATAAAGCTTACTTTTGTGAAGGCGAAAACAGCATTATGTTTAGATGAGTTTGTTAAGAAATTATCATAGGAAACCGATGAAACAGGTAAGCTTTCAACAATTCCGTTGGCAATTGTACTGAAGAAATCATCAAAATGCGTTGGGGAGATATTTGAATCACCCTCTATTTTGAGCCCCACGTTGTTGTTTTTAATGATATCCCACATTGATTTTTGTGAATTCCTCGATTCAGCGATGAACCTATCGTTAGCAGCTTTTTGGTGACTGACAGTTTTTTAACGTATGAATATTTTTGTTGTTTAATCTGCCCTTTGATATAAGGACTAGGATTATTTTTATATAATTTCCTCAGGAAATTCAAACTTTATTGTAATTGCCTGTGCTTATTAGTTAACCAGTTGACTTTTTTTGGAGAGTGAGTAATGATTTTGTTTTTTTTTTCGGGAAATATTCTAGAATTGCTGAAGAAAATATGTTTACAAATGATTCAAAACGATGATTGAGATTCGAGTTGTCATTATCTATGAAGCTCCAGTCTATTTTCTGCGAGGTTGCATTCAAGTCATAAAGACCCATATTGTGAATTGGTATGTAGAGAATTCTTTCAAATTTTTTATTTGTGTTGTCAATAATTTCCAACTGTACTCCTTTATGATCGGATAAACGGGTATCAATCACTTGACATCTATATGTTGCAAGGTTTACATTGATAAAAAATTTATCGTGGCAATAGTTTCCTCTCGTCGGAATATCAGTGACATGGGAAAAACCATAACTAGTGAAGAGGTTTATTAGGGAAGACGCATTTTTATCATTCTCATTGAAAAAATGAACGTTGAAATCATCTGTTAGGATTATTTTGCAATTTTTTGTCTCAGTAAGTATGTCAAGTGTTTTATTTATGCGTTCTATGAAAATTTGAAATTCTCCTTTGGGAGATCTGTAAATAGTTGCAATGATGTATTCTTTATATTTCAATGCTGCAATTTCAAAATGAATTTCTAGTGAAAGTTCATTTACCAAATGTAACTGTTTGCATTTATATTTTATGGACAAGAAAATTACCACACCTCCATGACTTTTTGTGTTCCTGCAGTAATCGGAAGCTACGAAAAATTTTTCCAATTTGATGTGTGAAATTTTCTGTTTACTCAGCAAGTGTTCATTGAAACATAAAATTTATGTTTTCATCGTCCAGATAAATGTCCAATTCATTAATCTTATAGCGTAAACATTGTATATTGAGTTATGATATCCTGAGACAAAATGCCTTATTTGTAAACACATAATTTTGTTTGTTAAAAAAATATTCGTTGCAATAATGATATTTTTCTTTTAATTTTGTGCATTGTTCGTTCTGGGCGTTTGAAAATTGTTTTCCCCTACAAACAAACCTACGCACACAGGAACCCTCAGGCCATATTTCAGGATTATAAACATCATTCATGAATTCCAAAGGATATGAGACTTTGTAACAGGCTTGATAGTCGTCAGATTTCACAAGGTTGAACTGAAAATTTATATCCGGCGGTTTCTTTCATGCATTCAGTCATATCTTCGGGAGTAGTATCAGGATGAAGGTGGTATAGACACTAAGATATCCTAGTCGTTGCACTGTTCTTATTTTCTGGTGGTTTCGCACTGTCAACGTTCCTCACTTGTTCGTTAGTGAACTTGGCGGGTTCTACCGATTTTGGCTTACTGTTTTTGTTTTCTTTGTTGATGGATACGTCTGTTGTTTTGCCAAGTGTAGTACCTTGGGTTGTCACACTGGGCTGCTTGGAGGATGCTGCCATCTGACTGTAACTGACAGTACTTTCGTTGGTATGTGTCCGTTGTTTGTGATTTCCATTTTTTGTTTGTGTAATGGAATCTTGTTCACACGTTTTAAGAGTTCAATTATGTATTCTTTTTCACTCACACGCTTTTCAAGATGATGAACCAACTTGGTGAATCCATTCTTTTCTAGTTTCAGGAGAGAAAACTTGTATAAAATGATCCTCGCCGGGCCACCGTGCTGGGTAATCGCACGTTAAAAGGTAAGGCCTCGTTGATCCATTGCTCGCACAAGTTTCGACTTCTGAGGGTTGACGTTCGTCAGCTGGTTAACGAAAACGAACAATTTTAGAACAATTTTAGAACGAACAATCATCGCCATTTTCGGCTTGGTCCGATGCGTCACCAAAAATTTCGTCTTTCTCGTTGTTCAAGGGCTTGTATCTTTTGAACTCACTTAAAAACTGCTTTAGCACGTTATTATTCACACTTTTCTGTGATTCTCCAGTGAGAAAAAAAAAGAATATTCCGAGAAGTTCGAGTGAAGTAATTCCAGAAAATAGAAAAGAATTTTGGGTGAACATAACAATAAAAGATGAGTAGATGAAATTCGAAAGATTTTTTGCATTTCTATTAGAGAAGTTCAATTATTACAAATTGAAGTTTTGTTTTCATGTAATGTATTTGACAAGATAATTTACTTGTAGGATTTCATTTCATGTATTTTTTTGAGTAACCGAATTTTTTATTTTAGTCAAGTAAATTATATATTTCCCATTTTTTGACGTATTGAAGAACCATATTTTTGTACCTTGCCATAATAAAGATTCAAAAATACAAATGATGTCTTTTTCAAACTGTCAATTGCCAGATTGAATCTGTCAATTGACACATTCAATCTGTCAATTGACACTTCTTTCAAAGTGAATTGAAGCCAATTGAATCACTGAATTTATTCCAAATCAGTTGAATTCACAATCCTGTCGACCTGTGATTCCAGAAAATCCAAGAAGTTTTTCATTTCTGGAAAATTATTGGTTGAACAATCCTCTTACCAATATCCTTTACTAAGAAATCGAGTTTATTTCCTATCATGTGAATAAGAAGCAAATCCCATTATCGACTTCTTGTCCTGAATTCTTCAAAGCCCGAAAAATCCTTTTTGCTATATCCAATAATTTTCAGAGTTGCGAAGCAGACTCTCATTGGAAAAAATTGAAAATCAATCAATGTGACTCAATGAAATGAGCCATCTGTTTTCATAACGTTCCTTGGGTGAAGTATAAGTCTCAATGTAATTTTCAAATGAGCTTATGACTTCGGCTGCGGTACCTTGAATGGAAATTTTCAAATAATGAAAACGTTCAATGTCGGAAAGCTTCGAATAAGTATGAATGATATTATTAAATATGTTATCAAATTCCAACCACTGCTGAACAGTTGGAATTTACATCGTAGATAACTTGACGTTATTGCTTGTATGAAAATAATGTGAAAATTTTTCAACCGAACCGAACCGAATCTGAACCCTAATCAAGACCTTTCGTGAAAGTCGCAATTGCCAGATTGAATCTGTCCATTGACACATTCAATCTGTCAATTGACAGATTAAAAGTCTTAATTGTCAGATTAACTCTGTCAATTGACAGATTGAATCTGTCAATTGACAGATTCAAAGTCGCAATTGCCAAATCAAATCTGTCCATTGACACATTCAATCTGTCAATTGACAGATTAAAAGTCTTAATTGTCAGATTAACTCTGTCAATTGACAGATTGAAAGTCGCAACTGCCAGATTGAATCTGTCAATTGACAGATTAAAAGTCGCAATTGCCAAATCAAATCTGTCCATTGACACATTCAATCTGTCAATTGACAGATTGAAAGTCTTAATTGTCAGATTAACTCTGTCAATTGACAGATTGAAAGTCGCAACTGCCAGATTGAAGCTGTCAATTGACAGATTAAAAGTCGCAATTGCCAAATCAAATCTGTCAATTGACACATCAAATCTGTCAATTGACAGATTAAAAGTCGCAATTGCCAGATTAAATCTGTCAATTGATAGAATAAAAGTCGCAATTGCGAGATTTTTTATTTCTGCAGTGGCACTAATACGCCGTGTTGAATTTAGAACGGCTGTGAAGAAACACAAACTGTTATTTATCTCCATTTTTACTCTGCGACAGATACGGCACTATCCTAATCAGGGCAGAATGAAATTCAATCAAACAAAATATTTGTTTGCATTTCATAGAGTCGAACAAATTTTTCCTCAGTCATTTTTTTCTCGATCGAAAAAAAATTGGTGCGATTTGATTTTTTTTTAGTCTCACATAGTCATTTTGAACCTCCATGAAGTTTCATGAATGTTTAGAATTTGACGGAAATCTGAAAATAAGAGAGGTGTTTTTCCGGGTCTTTCCGAACATTTCCAACGTTTTTAAAAACGTCCTCCGTATTAATGTTTTCTTTTGAAATTTTTTCTTCACCACCGCGTATTTACGTTCCGACTCTGTAGCAACTTTTGTTCGAAAAATAAAAAAAAAATGTTTCAGATTTTGTAGCCATTATTTAGTGAATAACTTGCCTTCATTCGGATCGAGAAGTTAGCCTGACAAATATTCAGAATGGAGAACCAAAAAATGTTCGTGTAGGCCTTGCAGTGTTCGATCAACTTTGGTTGAAGCATCATTTTGTAAATTGATTCAAACTTGGAAAAATAAAGGAAAATATGATAATAATTTTTTTTTCGAATAAATACAAAATATCTCCGGAATGACTGCAAATATAAAAAATTGACAAGTTTTCATAAAGATGAAGCTCAACGATTCCAATAGAAAGTTGCCCAAGAATTTTTTCGTATCGTTTAAAATCCAGGATTTATAGATGAAAAAGTGGAAAAATCAAATCGTGAATTGGCCTCACTATAGTGAAATTGGAATAAACGATAAAATTTTCATTTACATATCGGGGAAACGAATTTTTTTCTAACTCTATCGACAAAAAATTGGTGGGATTTGAGTCGTTGTATCCAATTATTGTTCGAATATATTTCATTATGCTTTGAAAGTTATTCAAAGTTATTGAGATATGTGTAAGTCTGAACGATATGCTATTGTCGTTGTATTGACATATTTGGTATCCAATTATTATAGTTTCTTATAGATTTCGTTATGAGATGAAGGTGATTGGAAGTTGTTGAGGAACGTGTGAGTCTGAACGATATGCTATAGACGTTGTATTGACATATTTGGTACCCAATTATATTTTATAATATAGTTCAGTATTAATTGACTATGAGTGAGAATTGTTGAGGAATGTCAGAGTGTGATCAATTTGCTATAGTCACATATTCAATTCTGGGCTCATCGACTTCTAGGCCGATCAAATTTCTAGGCTTTCCAAGTCATGTGCTCAACAATATCCACCTAATGGCTTGTTAATGCTATCAGATTCTGCCATGGCCTGGCATAGTCTTTATAGCGAACATATATTAGGATGATGTTCAATTAAGTAACTGAAGTCAAGATGGGTTCAGTCATATTCCAATCAGATGTTAGTTTGTCCATTTGATAGAAAAAGTAAAAATTTTGGTGGAAGTTGTATCCAAATCTTTCGTTTTCATTATTAGCTTCATCGTTATATTAGTTATTAGTAGATCATGTGATATTTTTGTTGAGAAGATATCGCTTTTACTATTTTGAACTTTCGCACAACCTGTATTTTGTGTATGTGTTAACGTTAAATTTGAAACTGGAACGTCACTTAGGAACAAACGCATCTCAAGCTGATATCTGAAATATTTTCTAGGAAATTTTAACGAATAAAGAAGCTAAGGGAACATGACAATGAGCTGAAGAGAAACGAAAATATGAGATGAAGCTATAATAGAATTACATATATATTATATAGTGATTATAACGAGATTATGATTCGTTCCTCAAATGGCAGAGCGTGTAAAAAAAAACCAACAGATAATAATGAATAATGAAAAGAATTGGGAGCGGTTCTAATCCAATTGGTTTCTCGGAAGAATATATCTGTTTCGAAGAGCTCACAGAGTGGTCCAATGAAAAGTATGCCCCTAGCTTTTCTAATTTCAGAGGCTCGAACACATAAAGTGCTTGTGAGGGCGACACATTATGGACATATGATGAAAAATACAAATTACAAAAAAAATAGAAAAGATAGTTAGGTGCATCACTTTTGTTGGACCACTCCATATATTTATATATATATATATATATATATATATATATATATATATATATATATATATATATATATATATATATATATATATATATATATATATATATATATATATGGAAGAGGGTAGTCGTTGCTGACTAGTTAGGGATTAAACTAGTGAATAGTGGGGAATGCAGCAATGTCACAAAAGAAAGACTCTTTGAAGTTGATCCAAGCTTTCGGAACTCTGTTTATTCCATCATCAGGGAACTACAATTAGATTACATTTATGTGAAAGATGTTACAATTAGTTGTATTTTCATACTTACACTTAGGTGAGGTTATATGACACGATGTTCAAAAGTAATCATTGATGGAGTGCTCATGGAATGAAGTTTTATTATAAAACCGGGTTAGTAAATGATGTACACAGATGCACATTTACAAAATACACGTTAAAATCAATATTAAAACTCGTCACTCTGTGTAGACCATGTGGTCAGTCTTAGAATGTCAGGTTAATGTCTTCATGACAAGAATGAAATATGAAATGTGAAGTTGACAGCGACAGGGATAGTCATCTGTCCTGTCAATTGTTGAGCAGTGGTGCCACTTGTTATGTGTAACCAACTGATGGTTTGGGAAACGTTCCTCGTCGTTTCACGAGTATTTGTTTTGTGACTATGAAATTTATGTATGATCAATGGATATGAGTGAACTGTGAAGAAATTTGCTGATTCCTATTTATGCTAATAACAAATATTTTTCTGAAGTTATATGGGTGAAACCAAATTTTAATTTGATAAGTTATGAACAGAATTGTTTGTACCGTTGATGGTACTGACTGGATTTTCATCTAGTGACAGTAAAAAGGAATAAATCTCGCTCAAATGATTAAAGTCTGTTTTTTTATTTATGCAGTTATTGTCTTGTGCAATAAATGCCATTTCCAAAAAAATCCTCTTTGTCATGTGTGGCTCAACCGCCAACACCCTCGCCGATTCATAATTGACTCGGTGGTCTTATGTGTTTACATGGTTTGCTAGAGCACATCTCTCCGGATGTAATCTGCAATCACTTTTGTGTGATATAATTCTACTCATTAATGTTCTTGACGTTTGTCCAATGTAATTTTTATTGCAGTCTCAACAAGGAATACTATATACGACTTTAGTATTAGAGGTAATAGGTACTTTATCTTTGACTTTTGAAAAAATTGATTTAATGGTTAAAACTGTTTTGTTGACAATTTTTAAATTACAATGAGGGTAAAAAAGTCTGGTGAGTTTGGGTGTGATTTCCTTGATGTAGGGTAAAGAGGTGAACATCGCTGGAATGGGGCTGTCATCAATGTTATTGCCCTGCAGGGGTGGATTTATACAGTTCTGTGGTATGGATGGTGTGTTGTACAAAATACTTCTTACCAGTTTCTGTGGATATGAATTTTGAATGAAAAGATTATGAAGGATATTTAAATTTTTATTAAGAAAGGAGGTATCAGAAATTCTGGTTACCCTGTTATATATATATATATATATATATATATATATATATATATATATATATATATATATATATATAGATCCTTTATTTAGTCAACGACTAATACATCAATGATACAATAAATGACTTAGAAACTAATTAATAAAATATGTTAAAATATGGTGACCCATACAGTCAATAAATAAAATAACATAAAACACTTATAACATATAAATATATAAAAAAATAACATTAGCACATTAGAGACTCACACATATTTACATAGTTAGAGGTTGTCACTCAGATATCGCTTTAAATTATTCTTGAAGGGCACAAATGTAGATCATTGTTTTATGACTAGGGGAAAATGATTGAATATTCTCAGTCCTTAAAAAAATACCGATGTCTCTGTTGCTTTCTTTGATACCATCGGAATCGAAAAATCATTTCTGGATCTTGTAGAGTAATTATGAACTTCATACTTGTAATTTATGATATCTCGTAGGTATGAAGGAGCATCGCCAGATTTTATTTTGAAAATAAATATCAATGTTTGATATTGCCAATATATTTTAATTGGTAACCAGTTCAATGTACTCAACATATTCTTTATTGGAGTTTGTTTGGAACATTTCAAAATTATGCGCATTGCACGATTTTGCAATTTTTGAAATCGATTGATTTCATTCTGGTTAAGTAAAAATAAGACTGTTGCACAGTAATTAAAATGCGGCAGGATGAGAGTATTATATATCACCATCAACGACTACTGGGTAAGAAATTTGGCATAGCATTTATCATAGGTATACTCATACATTATTGTATGAGTATACCTATGATTTTTTTAATTCAAGTTAATTTGATGTTCTAAGACATTTTGAGCAAAATTCAAATTATCTAGAAATCTTGACGTTAACTAATTGCGGAAAAACCTATTCTCTAAACTTTTCTTCATTGAAAATCATTTCGAAATCACATTATTCCTATATGACCTTCAGGAATTAATATCACCTCATCTTTTTTCTATGAGGAATATTCATATCACGTTGTCAAAACCTGTTGAACATTGTAGAATTGTATTCCATGGCAGAATCCATGGATTCGAAGAGAGGTGGTTGTTAAGATATCATCCCTGAAATATTCCTGAATGTTGTGAAATGTTAGGGCAAAATTGTATAGCTATCACAATTGTACTCATATCGTTAACTTGAAGATTTTCAAATATTTTTTCACGTTGACAGTACCTACTGAAAATACCCCTTTCATACTTGAACTTCAATGTACCTCAACATCTATTCCCTTCAAAGATAGTTTGAGAACGTTTTACGACCTCAGTGTATTTGCCATCCAACGATAATACATCAAATGAAGGAATTTTATACCGCATTGAGCGGCATCATGAAGACGCCCTCTAATGGAAGCTGTTTTGTTTCCATTTTTCAATTTCACCCCAAAAATACTTTCATAAATATACCCCTACGAATAGGCGTGAAAGTTGCCGCTAACATGGCTTGAATTAACATAACTCTGCACCCATTTTCACCCAATTTATCATGAGAACAATTCACATCCAACGAATGCTCTTCTCAAATGTGAGCGCTATTCACAAAATACCGGAGAGCAAACGTGTCAGAGGACTGACCCCTTGTGGTCGTCATGAATTTATGAATATCATGCTTTTCCTTATCACGAGAATAGGATGGGAAAATATATGGAAGATTTGAAATTTCATGTTTGTGTCATTGTCTGGTTTTTCGTATTCTAGTCATTCTATACATACAGAGCTAACAAATTCACCACTTTCTTGAATTGAATTAACAAGTCACAATTCATGCTAAAAAATAAATTCAATTCATGAATCAAAAATTCCTCACAAAGGAAACGAATTGAAGCTTCACACACAATTCATTTAGCCACTTTCTCAACGAAACATCAATCAGTTTCTCTACCAGAGTTCGAAATGCATCTTTTCGTTAACCAGCTGACTTTTTTTATTGAAGAAATAGTAGTTTTTCTACTCCCACCCGTGAATAATTGCTGATTTCTTTATAGTTCACTAAATTCCAGTCAACTGAATGGATATGACTTCATACCCACACAAGGTAGGATATGAATTCCACCAATCACAGAGAACAAGAAACCTGGTTACCAGGGACAACCTTGTAGAAACGTTACAATTCTGATCTGTCCTACAAACACGAAATCCAAGTTGTTTCATTTGAGTATAAATAAATGTACAGCTTATCCAATCCATCTTGGCACAAACTCAGCTACTTTTCCAGTTGCACATTGATAGTGCAGACAGACCATGACGAAAGAAAAAATCCCTACTATGAATAAATTTCAACACAGTAACACAGTGAACACATTAATTTTACTATACTTCACAGGGACTGCTGGGCATATACATCATTATTTCTGTGCCAAGATGGATTGGATGAGCCTTATATTTGAAATATTCTCCGTTTTATTTTCTGTTTGAATTCTCACAGTTGATGTTTTTTTTTGTGGAATTACAGGACTTACATCTACTCTTCACACCTACCAATAGGCAACTGAAATTATTAATTTCATGTTCCGATACTGACCAGTTAAATCAGTTGTTCCGATTTTACTGACATTCACTGGCAGTTATTTCGCGCCAATTTTCGAGGTACCCTGTTAAAGACTAAAAAGTTACTGGTGCTACTGCTGCATAAGTGGTCCTGTAGTCCCAGTATTCCCCAAATTGAGTAAGATTGTGTTCGAATAAACGTCAACGGATAACAGATTAAATTTGTTGTCAGATCATTGCGATTGCAAAATTATCAAAAATGTTTCGAGTTGTACTATAAGAAATTTGCATATAAGTTGGATTGAAATGAATCCAGCAGGTCAATAAAATCTACAGGAACCCCATTTTCCGAGATTGCAATCCTTAGTCACTTACCTGAAATGTTGTTTGAAAATCTCACGGCCAGTTGCACCTCTTTGTTGCTATGGATTTGCCAATCAGCTTCCTTGTTCCTCAACGATTGAGCCAAGCTTAGTTGAATCTCTGCTAAGTTGAAGCGGTGCAACTGCCCCCTAGGGGTGTAAAAACCTACTACATTTCGAAAGTACCCTTCTGTTCTTGGTATTTTTCCTATGGGACCTCTAATTTTGCCGAGGATTATAAATTCAGTCATCATATTCTCTGAAGACTCATTATCAGAGCTTGAGCTCTCTGAATTTTCTATTTCCGTATCGCTATTGCTTAATATTTTTCCAATATTTAATTCATTTTGAAATAAGAAAGTGTACGTCACACTTGTCACCGCTGACAGTTTCTTTGATGAATGTCCAATGGCGAGCCGTTCCGATATCATCAGCAGAGGATTACTATCACTGCAAAAAGCGTTCCGAAAATGCTTGCTGTGACCAGTAATACCAGCAATATCGGAACATGACAAGTCAATGTGGCCTAGTGGTGAAAGTACTAGCCTTCTGACACGATCTATTTTATTGTCGCTGGTTCGAGTTCTACCCACAAACGACTATTTTTTGCCCTTTTTTTACATTTCTAATTTAATTTGTATCGTTCAATTTTGAATTGAATAAAGTTGCTTTCCTTTGAGTTTTTCATAAATATCGAAAGAATACTCCATATCTAAAATTGATTATCATTATGCAATGTTAACGAGAGTTCTGAAATATTTACCTGGTCGAAGAAAAAATCAACAGTACTTCTCTAATGGATATTGGCCATATCCCCCTCGAACTTTTGACTCGACTTTTGAGCAGTCGTCTACGGCATCGTGCCCAAACTTCGTCCTCGTGCGATATGGCCACCATATCCACTCTTGTTGTACGAACTACTATTGTAAAATAAGAGTGGATATGGCCAATATCCATTCGAGTTGTACAGTTAATTTTTTCTTCGACCAGTAAATAGTTCAGAACTCTCTTGGAAGAATCATATTGATAATCAATTTTAGATTCAGAGTATTCTTTCGATTTTCATAAAAAACTCAAAGGATAGAAACTCTATTCAGTTCAGTATTAAACTATACTAATTAAATTTTCAATGTCAAATTTAAAATAGCCAAAAAAAGTGGCTTTCGGTGAGACTCGAATCCACGACTATCGTCTCAGAGGGCTAAGGCTCTAACCCCATAAGCCATTTGGAACGTATAATTTCAGTTAAAATTATTGGTATGAAGAGAAGATGTTAGTCCTTCAATTCCACAAAAAAAACATTAATTGCGACATTTTGAACTTGACTCAATAAATTGAAAAATATTTCAGATATATGTACATTTATTTGTACTCAAATGAAATAACTTGGGTTTCGTGTTCGTAGGTAGACAGAACAGAATTGTGACGTTTTTACAAGGTTGTCCCTGGTAGTTAAGTATTTTGTTCTCTGTGATTTGTGGAATGCATATCCAACCGGCATACAACAACGACGCGGCATTTTTTATTGCAATGGAGATGCAGAGGCAAAAAGAACGTAGGTGGTGGAAGTTACCGAAAAATTTAACCTCAACTTACTCACTGAAATTCCTCGAAAATTCACATGACAACACTCTCATATGTCAGCACCACTCAATACATACATCCAACTGATTTGAACTGATATAATTTCACTGAAAAACCAAAACAACTCACACGCGAACTACATAAATATTCACTTTGGAAGTCATATTGAATAGTAATTATAAAATGAACACGTGTGCGCCTACCAGGATTACTAGGACTCCCATGGGTGGTTGCCCAAATTCTTGGCCGCGGCTTTCCAGAAATTGAAAGCTGTCGAAAAGTCAAACATCAAATAGGGAATTCACCTCAATTTTGGTTGTTATAGCAATAGCAAGTTTGAACAAAAAAAGTTGAGAATCAATCATGAGTTTTTTGGGTTCATTGTAAAAACTAGTCGAATTAACTTATCAAATGTTGGGTTCGGAATTTGTTCCTACATCAACTGTTGGCAGAAGCGCCCACAAAACGTGGATCGGAGTTGGGATTTGCAGTATATGTTAGAAGAAGAAAACCATAGTCGATACATTCATCTTTGTTGGCACAAAAGTTCGTAGCATGACTCAGAAAAGAAAGAAACATCATGATTCTGAAATATGTTGTCTTTGTTTGACTCATACACGTAAGAGATTAGTTGGCCTTTATTATCTATGAAATCTGCAGCCGATGTTGCTAAATGATGAAACTTTGAAGAAGGAGTCCATCTAAAACGTTGCATATAAACCACTTTTTCTTGCTCATTTTGTATATATCAAGCATATGAAAATTGAATCAAATATGCTCGGTATACAAATTGTATTTATTTTTTGATTCGGAGTAAAGAGCTGAAAATAATCAATCGAATTTCATTCTCTACACAAAAATACCCAAGTTCATAGCTCTTTCATAAAAAATACTTATTTTCGTCAGAAGGAGATTTCCCTATTAGTGACAACTTAGTACCCAACATTGAAATGTATATATTATGATCATTATTCGGTATGATTCGAACCATTTTGGGACCTTTTCCTCTCCACTCCTCTAAAAACCAACTTCCATCATCACACTGTTTAGATTGTTGTTTTCCCCAAACGAAAAGAAACTCTGGATGTAGATGAAAAACTAATTTGTTCTAATGTAAGGAACATTTCTTGTCGCTGTAATATCTATGCACTCTCCAATCACAACGAGGCTACATATAGCGGTCACTACACGGCTTACTCTCGAAACTCCTATACAGGAACGTGGCACCAATTCCGTCGACATTTGATTTGTGACTGAAAAGGCGTATGTACAGGTTACGGTTATAGTCCAGTAGTCGTAGATTATTTAGAGGAAAAAATTGCGACCATCAAAATTTTTTTTTTATTACATTCAGACATGAATAAATATGCTAATCCTAAAAAATAACCCAGAAATTCCCAGTGCTTTAATTGTTTCAACAATTGAAAGTTACTTTTTATGGTTTTTTGTGAATATCTCAGGAACGACTGTTGCGATTTTTATTTTTTTTTCTCTTGTTTCTTATTGAATTATCTAAAAAAATGCACTTACACTTTTTCTGGTTCGGGCGATACCTTGGACAGTACAGCCACACAACGCGACCAAGTAGGGTGGTATATGTACGAGTAGGGTAGTATAAAGTAAGATGATGCTTCGAAAGACAATAATTTTTTTGTAACGAGTTATTTATTTCGAAATGTACAAAACCCTCAATCGTCTCCCATGAAACTATCCATTCGTCGTTTCTTTTGAACCGGTGAGTGACAGTCCTTTGAATCGGCAAGCGAGTCAGCTTCGCTTTCGTCATCGGAAACTCCCAGTCCCACCGATAAAAAATTTTCCATATCGATGTCAATCGGTTCATCTACATCCGTTGAAATGTCCACATCATCATCGATATTTGTGCACGTTCGTCCTTGACAATTTTCACAAATAACAGAGCAGCGTAACCCGACTTTCCTGCAGCTGCAATTCCCCGTACACCCTTTCGAACATTTGCAACAAATTGTTTTCAACAATTCCATCGGTATAGGTGCTATAGTAGTGGTAATCGGTAGTAATCCATTAATCGTTCGTCTCCACCCCCAATCAGTTGGTTTCAAATCATTACCTAGCCAATTCTGGACTTGATAATAAACTCTCAAGGCATGTTGGCGAGCTGCTTCACGAGTTGGAGGCAAAGATGTTGAGCCGCTTCTAAGCGGTATATAGAAAGGAATACAAAGAGAAAGAGAGAATGCTATGTGGACAATACCCTCGTTCCCCCCTCTTTCAAAATTTTTGGATACCTGGAACGGACTCGCAAAGGGGCCAGAGAGCGAATATTAGCAGCTGCCGGCCACGCCAAGGACGTATTTCATTTACGTTAGAATCTTTCTTATAATATTTTCGAATTTTGTTGATTTCCTTGGTTTCAGCTATCGTGCGGTTACGCTTTTATTTATTATGCATAAATAAATTAATTATATATACTTATTTCATCTTTTGCAGTTCTCATGCGCCGATTTTACATGAAAAATAATAGAAACAAATATCGTTTCATAAATAGTTACGTATCTACGTCTGACAGAGCAGCGAGATACGCAGGGAGAGCGGCGCGACGCGTAGAGCGAGCGGTAATTAGGGTTAAACATCTGCAGTTTTCAAACTACTGCGTAGACCGGAAAGTTGTAGGAACATTTTTTGTAGATAATTTAATAAGGAACAAGATAAAAAAAATCAAAATCCCAACAGTCGTTCCTGAGATATTCACGAAAAACCATAAAAAGTAACTTTCAATTGTTTAAACAATTAAAGCACTGGGAATTTCTGGGTTATTTTTCAGGATTAGTATATTTACTCATGTCCGAAGCCAATAAAACAAAAAGTTGGATGGTTCTAATTTTTTCCACAATTCGATCATTTTTATCCTCTGACGCCTGGATTATTAGAAGGACGTGATTTTTTCTTTTTCAGTTATATTTATTCACTGTTATTGAGATATTTGTAAATGTTTCCATATAATTCTATTCATTTTCCAATCCAGCATTTGAAAGAGTCTCTTGAAACAAATATTTAATGCGATTTGGTTTATAAATCTTCCTCTGAAATTAATCGTTTTCAGAGATATTTGTTATTGAATTTCAATAACAGCGTTGAAAGATGGCTGCAATGACGTTTTGAATCAGATGAATTTCCACTTATTGATTTCGTGGCTAGGAAGCTATATTCCTAGAGAATGGATCGTTGTCTGAATGCAAGAACAGGCTTCACCACATATTTCACCACGCAGGCATTAGATACACGATGTGATCTTCAGAGAACCAAAAAGCAAATGTGTGTAACATTTTAGCATTCACAGGTCATCCAGGTATATTTCCCTGAGCTAATTGTATTCTGTGAAACATCGTTTCTGTCAGGGACTTCCTTCCTGAAGTTGTACCTCTCACCATTATTTACTACGTGTGTATATAATATGTCCCACCAGCCGTCTACTTTGACCATGAATTTATGCGGCATTGCACCCAACTTCAGATTAAACTCGGAGTTACGGATCTACAAAACCATCCGCCCTGTTTGTGACCTCTTGCATCCGGGATAATTTATTAACTTCTATTATTGAAGAGGAACAGAGATCTCACTGGAATAGTTAATTCAATTTAGTGACCGCGACCGCAGTCACCATTAGAATTATGAAAATATCTTGAAAAGATTGAAATAATAAATCATTCGATAAAGTACTCGTCAGAACAATTTCACTCAGAGAGCGAAATTTGGTATTTTCAGTAGGAATAGCCAAGGATTTATGAATAAGAAGTTGAGCGACATCAGATGAAGCTCCTCGATTAGCCAAGATCATAAAAGAATGCGTAGAGTCAAACCAATCAGCTTCATTGAAAACAAATAAATATTGCACTCAAGTATCTTCCTGCATATAGATACAGGCGTGATGTGTTGAAAACTTCATAACACTCCTTTATAATATTTCAAAAATTGTTCTACATTGTAAAGAAAGAAGTGGATCTCTGTCAACAATATGGTAGATGAGGGGAAGTCAAGGCAAGACGCTATAGCGGACTCAATACCTGAGATACGAAATAGCCCGGTATTTGATCTCGACACGGGGTTTGATATCTTAAGCCATCCGGCCCCTTAAGATAATTTGTTTCAGGAGTATCTATAACGGTCTGATGATGAACTATTAGGAAAACCCGTTGCGGGATGATAGATAGCTGTGGAGCAAGGAGCCATTTTTGGACCTTTCTTTCCTGCTCGTCCTACCTATTCCCATTCCAGATGATACAGGTTTATTGACAAAGGGATGAGTGCAATATCTTATTATATATATATATATATATATATATATATATATATATATATATATATATATATAGAAATAGCCCGGTATTTGATCTCGACACGGGGTTTGATATCTTAAGCCATCCGGCCCCTTAAGATAATTTGTTTCAGGAGTATCTATAACGGTCTGATGATGAACTATTAGGAAAACCCGTTGCGGGATGATAGATAGCTGTGGAGCAAGGAGCCATTTTTGGACCTTTCTTTCCTGCTCGTCCTACCTATTCCCATTCCAGATGATACAGGCTTATTGACAAAGGGATGAGTGCAATATCTTATTATATATGTATATATATATATATATATAAATATATATATATATATATATATATATATATATATATATATATATATATATATATATATATATATCTCACAGTAGATAGGTCCTCCGATAATAGTACATTTGCATTTAATAGGTCCTCCGGGTGCGATGAGTCCTCCGTATACGGAAGACCTATCACTTCACATGTTAAACGGTCTATGACTTCATAAAACATTACCAGAACAAATTTCAGAAGGATGACCTAAAACGTGTTTTTCGCTATTTCGTATAGTTTTAGTTGCCGTTTTCTCCATATCTGAGGGTGATGTCGCTGTTGGGCGTATACTATCACGCGTATATGTTTTTCCTGTCCTTCAGTGGATCCGTCCTCCGCTGTATTAGTCATTAACAATTCACTGTAGATAGGGCCTCCAACGATTTGGCAATACTGCTTCGGTTACATTTAGGGAATATTGAATTCATTTAGGTATTGGGAAGCGTTTTCGAGAATCATACCGCGTTAGTAAAGTTGACTTAATGCATGGGTATCTGGAAAACGGTAACAGTTACAGGGACGGTTTAGGTGGGAGATCCGATTGACGAAATCATTGTTTAAGGTTTTTTTTCGTCACATTGGTTCAACGCGATGTGATGTGAATGATTTGAAATTTCGTATACATAAAAATGAAAGATTTATCCATACTATTACACCACTTGAAATGTTCCAAACATGTTATATATCTCATATCCTTTGGAAATGGGAAATAACGATTTCAAATTCAAAAATATCGAATTTCATAAATAATAATCAGTGCCGATCGTGAATTGATGTGATGCGACTGGAGTGAAGGTACGCGGTCCTCAAATGGGGGCCCATCATAATGACGTTGAGAAGTTTGTTCTCAACCTGATACATTATTTAGATATTTTTTCTTATATCAGGTTCAATTGAAAATGAATCCTTTCCAATTTTCGAAACTTTTCGGGGAATATTCAATGACAACATGAATTTTCAATTGATTCGATAGCATTATTCATCATCGGGAAATTTTGGATATTTTGAAATTGTATTTCGGGACCAATCTTATTGTGATTCAAGAAGGAATTGATATGGAAACGGGAAATTTCGACAGGTATTCCAAATGGCCTCGGAGGGTTGAAACAAAATGAAAAGTACAGGTCCGTCTTGAAAATGAGATGAAATTGATACTTAATTGTCTTCTTCTGAAGATACTGACCTTGATGTTAGGGTAATTTATCTCTACAAATAGTTTTAACTCTTACACCAAAGGTTCCACTTACACCGTTAATATATTTTTCATGACAGCCTTCTGAAAATTAATTCAACTTCCAGTTATCGAAGCATTTTTTGTAGATAATCAAATACATGCCGATCCATTGGTTTCAATTCTTTGGATATAACGAAGTGTTCTTAGAATCTCTCGAAGAAAAATTTCGAATGAAAGAATATTTTGAGTGATTTCTATTTTCTAATGAGCATGATGAACAGTTATTATTGAGAATTATGAGAATTGCGAAATATTGAAAAGCGATTATTTACATTGGAATACCTACAGAATCACATAAAAATTAAAAGCACTAAATGTACAGATGATCCCAGTGAAAACAGATTTGTCTGCCATATATTATTTACGAACATATACGATATACGAACCTCAATATTTTTCGTGGGAAGAATAAAGTTTTCATCATAGATGTTTTAGTCATTCACATAATAAAAAGGAAGGGTCTATATTAATCACGAAGACTATTCCTTCATTTCAGTGAATTACTCTAATTTCTATGAATCATTTACACATATCGACAGAGACCTTTTACTAAATATTTGATGATTCCCCTTTCAGAAAAGTTTTGTTTTCTTTATCATCGACATGCTGGAGAAGAAACCGAAAATCACTTCTTCAAAATATTTGATTTCTTTCTGGCTTATTATATCAGACCTACCTACCTACCTACTTGAATATCGACCGGCACTCGTTGATTCCAATTGAACAAATTTGTTCATTCCAAGGAATATGCACGAATGTTCGTTGTACCACTGTGGCCCCCGGAACAGTGGCCCCCAGAACAGTGTGCCTAATGAACTGAGGTTACTTCAGACATTATCAATGATTCAATTATGGAATGGTCCTAGATGAGTTTCTGAGCAGAACTTTTTTCATCAAGCATAATATACAATAATGGAATATTTGTGAATTTCGCATAAGAAAACCTGTTGAAACCAAGAACATTCGATTAAATAATTGATCATCACTACGTTTCCAGTGTTTCCACAGGTTTTGATTTTTAGCGTACGTATAGATAGATTGATAAATTTCATTGAATTTTTCGATTTATTCAATTGGAACTTATGTCAGAAAAATAAAGACATTAGGACTAGAAATATATGATCCGTTAGGAATTCAGAAAATTCAGCTAAGTTATAGGTGCGATTGGAAGTTTTTGATTACTGTTTTTTCTTACCCCAGTTTCACCGTATAAATGAGTGATTAGGCCATCATTGCCTAACAACACAAATATTTCCTAGCTGAACTGAAATAGTGATTGGGATTAGGTTGTAGCAGGTTCTTTTATCTGGTTCTTTTATTTTGATTTCAAGTAGCTAAGTTAATAAAAATATTATATATTTGTGACACTCCGTCCAAAATAGATCATTTTGCACCTTCGAGTTCCAGGAAGCACATTTAGAATATGAGAAAAATGAACGAACATAAGACATAAGACAAGTCTGATAGTGGATGAATGCTACGTGAAAATAATATATATCTTTCAAGATAAACGTCGTAAACATAAGCAGAAAACATAACAAATGAAATGTGAAACTTTCGATTCATTTTTGTTTGTGATGCATGCATAATATACAGGGTTATTCAAATTCGTTTCTGTACATGGGGATCTCGTAAACGATAAGAGATAGAGTGTCGGTTGCGGTTGCGTATTTCAGAGACCTATTCAATGATGTAAAAAAATCAAGTGTAGCTCGTTTGGTTCTGGAAATATACAGGCAAAACCAAAAAATCCCAAATTTTGTTTTTGTCTGTATCTTCTTTATTCGCAGACATATTAAAAATCTGCCTACGTTTTGCTATTGGCACCTTATGTGGGCTATCAGAATATGTCCATGAATCTTTTATACGGGGTGTCATCTGAATTGGGCCACCCCCATATTTGAATTTTAAAATACGGACCTGTATTTTTTGTTGTACTTTTGCATCGTCGACTTTCACTTCATACTGAAAAATTAAAATTAATTCGATATTTCGAGAAGTTTCGGTAATATTTTTCAATAATTAGGTTAAATATTCCCCTCTGAATTACGGCCCTGGAAGTTGGTCGACTGAGTTGGATAAAAACACAGTAGCAACTTTCACGTCTTCCTATGTACCGTAGAGTTTTTCGAATTTTTTTTTTTTCATTTTCAGGTACCTATTCATTGCCCTGAGCGTTTTCTACAATGAACTTCGAAACATATTTACAACAAAAATAGATTATATGTGTTTTGATGAGCAGAAAAAGAAATTATAGCAATAATGACATCCTAAACGAACACTTCGATTGTAATGAAAATTGAAATGAAGTAATGGTGGATAAATATGTCCTTCGTAGTTTTTTAGTTTTCTAACCTACCACAATCTGAAAAAGTGAGAATTATTATTCTTGATTTCTGAAAGGAACATCAAAATACTTGAAGTGACTTACATTCTCTTGTTCTTGTTGCTTCCCTATATTCGATCCCATAAGCAAAACATTATTTTTATCCACGACGATTGAATAATGTACTCATTATATGTTTGTTTGCTCGACCTCAATTGTACCCATTATTCACTAGTGAATAATAAGTCATTATTCAATTCCGTCAAATCTTTCCTTCATTTAGCTATAATATTATATCGTTTTGCTACAAACAATCGGTTTCTAAGATTCTATCGTGTATACCACCAAATATTTCCAATTCAGTTCTTTACCTAGATATAAAAAAAGAAGGCAAGGAGCATCTACCCTGAGCTATCAGCGACTATGAATGTGCGTGTCATATCGAAAAAGATATAATTTGACTCAAATCTGTCAAAAGTATTGCATGAAATATTTTTTAGAACTAAATAATAGTATTTCTGAAAATATGGATGTAATGTAACAAAATTTTCCAACAAAAAAACTTCAACAATTTGTTTTAGTCGTGGATAAAGTATAGTATTTTACTCGCGTATAATGGCTAATATTCTCTCGAGGATTTAGGTGAACTTCACCTCGTGAATAATAGCCATCATCAAACGCTCCTTGAATAATATACTATATTCGAATCATGATAGAACGATGTTTGGTGGCTTCAACCTTCGTTCTGTGAAAATTCTATCAGAAATACAGAATTTCGAATATAATAATGTTGAATGAGTTGAGTGAAAAGTGTCATTTTCATAATAACATAATAATTTTAGAGGTGTCATGCTGAATTCGCCCTTTTTCAAAACATTTCCAAAAGTTAAAGTCACAGGATATTTGAAGATTCAAAAACTTCGACGCTGCATTTTGATATCGAAATTCTTTTCTTAGAATAAAGTTCATTTTTATCTTCATCAATTCCATATGAAAGGAAACACCATATGAGTTTAAAAGAATATCACGTGAACTGAGGGGGAGATTCAAAATAAATATAATTCAGGATACATCTATCCACCGTTACTTCACTCAATAAACAGAGATTCAAATCGAACTCGTATCGGTTATATAATTTTAGTAGCATGAGATCAGATATGATATTCTTTCCTTCCATGAACTCATATACAGAAGAGGATGCAAAGAAAAATTTTTTCAATAGGAATAAATTGCCTGAGAGTGTTAAGGTATTTTTCGATCAAACAAAGATTCAAAGTGAATATTATAAGCAAGTTAAGTATAAACTCAAAGAGATGGTTGAAAATGAAGATACTTCTAAAACTATAAAATATGTGAACTTTGTTTCTAAAATTGTTAATTCAAAAAACAAATAGAGCCTAATATTCAAAGATGGTTCAGGTCTCCTAGTTCTGATCAACATATTGTTTATTCAAAATGTTAGTAGTTTTTTAGCTCACAAGGCTGATATTATTTTTAACATTATTTCTCATAAACCTTATGTAATTGTAGGCGATGCTGAAATTTATATTGAAAGGTACCAGATGTTTAGATGTTGAAGACGTTGAAGTTAAATCAATTAAAACTCATACAATCGACATAGTGTATTGGTGTTTACTTATAAAAATTAAAATTGGCAATGATCTATTTAACGTTGGGGTATTTATAGGTCTCCTAGTTCCAGTAAAGCTGTTTTTATTGATGCTTAGAAGACGTAATAAAAAAATATTTTGCTGACTGTAAAAGATGTTTATTGTTAGGTGATTTCAATTTCAATTTTTTCAGTACTGAATATTATGAACAGAGAATGAAAACACTATTTAATATGTATGGATTGGATCAAGTTGTTCAGGAGTATACTAGATGTTGTGGTGATTCTAAAACCTTAATTGATTATGTTGTTACCAACTATGATAATGTTAGTGCAAGTGTGAATGAATCTAGCGTTTCTGAGCATTGCATTATATTCATTAAGTCATCTACTGAACATGTTCGATTGCCTGAAAAATCAATTACTTTTTGAAAATTTTCGGATCAAGAGTATCATAATATAAATATGCAATTAATCTCTTGCAATTGGAATGTTAATGTTGATAAAATTCTACATGAATTAATTGATAATGTGTCAACAATTGTTTATGAAATTGTTCATAAAAAACAGTATATCTCAAAAGCAATTATGTATCCTACTTTGATGATGAACTTAAGGAAAAGAGACGAGAGCGTAATAATGCATATTTCATGTTCAGGCATTGCGAGGGTGGTCAAAAAGAAGAACGTTGGCTATAAGATCATTAGGAATCAATATAATGTTCTACTAAGAAAAAAATGGAAATAATATTATGAACAAACAATAAAAATAATAGTAAGGAAATGTGGAGGTGTCTTAAAAAACTTCTTAAACCAAAATAAAATATTGTTAGCCGTATCCAATTTGAGATTGATCATCACAATATAATTCTGCATAAAAAACTACTCCCGTTATATCAAATACTTTCTCTGAATTCGCGCCTTTGACAAATAAATTAATTGAGAAATAATATATTCTCTCTGAACAAAACTAATAAAGCTGAAATCCCAAATAATAACTTCTTAAAAAGAAGTTCTGATGTTGCTGGTTATGCAATATTAAATTTAATTAATACTTCACCTAGAACCGGCGTTTTTCCTGATCAATTTGAGGTTTCCACTGTTGTTATTCCTGTACCGAAAATCAACTCGATTACAGCTAAAAATTTTAGGCCATTAAATACACTCCCTACTCTCGAAAAAGTTTTAGAATTGTCTGTATATAATCAATTAATTAAATACTTTGAATAACCAATGAACTATTTTTAGGCAACCAATCTGGTTTTAGAGCTAGGCACCCATGTGAAACATCCCTACAATTTTCAATAACTGAATGGAAAAATATAACTGAAAATTTGAAACAGGCAATTTTTGAAATGAATAGGTCTTTAAGTAACATTGAAACATATTTATTTAATAATAAACTGAAACTTAATGTCATTAGAACAGAAAGTATGATATTGACATCGTCTTATAAGTATGATCAAATTGTTTGGTCGAATGCTGTCATCAAAATTAATGATATTACCATTGAACATGTAACTGAAATTGAATATTTGGGATTTATAATTGATACAAACTTGAAACTGAATAGTCATGCTGATTTTATTTGTAAAAAATATCTTAAAAACTCTTCTACTTCTCTCGTATATGTAGAAAAGTGTATTCTAGGGTGATTTTTTTTAAAAGTCTAATACAACCTCATTTTCATTATTTGGTAAAAATAGAATTGCAAAAGCTTCAAAATCGGGGTATGCGATTGATATTGGGATGTAGCCGTTATACAGCAATTAAATTGATGCTAGAGTGTCTAAACTGGTTTTCAGTTGATGAACGTATATTATTTATGACTTTGACTTTTATATTTAAGCTGCATAAAGGATTGCTACCCAAATACTTTCAGAGGTTTTTGTTGAGAAATAATGAAGTTCATGGTTACAATACGAGAGGAAATAACAATTTTTACATGATAAAACTAACACAAAATTTGGAATGAATAATGTGTTTCACAAAGGCTCAAATGAGTTCAATAACCTACCACAATTTGCGAAAGAATCTGAATCAATGAACCAATTCAAGTCATCATTGAGAAAGTATATTAGAGGCAACACATCATGATATTCATCGGTATTTTTGTTATTCTTTATTTGATGTGATCTGACCTAACAATGAGGTGATATGTTATATTTACATAGTTCAATAATGCTGTAAGTTATATACTTATATCTTTTTGTATATTAGGATTTCCTACTTGGGTGTCATCTGAATTGGGCCACCCCCATATTTGAATTTTTAAATACGGACCTGTATTTTTGTTGTTGTTTTTGGATCTTCGATGTTCACTTCAATACTGAGAAATTAAAATTAATTTGATATTTCGAGATGTTCCGGTAATATTTTATAATAATTAGGTTAATTATTACCTTCTAAATTACGGCCCTGGAAATAGGTCGTCAGAGTTGAAGAAAAACACAATAAAAACTTTCAAGTCTATTCATATTTTTTTTAACATTTCCATTGCCCTGAGCGTTTTCTACAATGAACTTCGAATAGCAAAACCTTTTATTATTATTTGAAACAAATTTACAACAAAAATAGATTATGTGTGTTTTGATAAGCAGAAAAAGAAATGATAGCCATAATAACATCCGAAACGAACACTTCAATTGTAATGAAAATTGAAATGAAGTAATTTATATACACAAAAAAGTTAATGGCGCAATAAATGTTCGAATTGGAGTCCTTACATAATACTGATATTGAAAATGAATTGATCGCCTCCCTCTTATTCCGTTTGATGCATAAAACGTTGAAACTCACTCAGAATATCCTCTTGTGATGCAACGGAAAAAGTACAGACTGGCAACATTGTCGGAAGAACTATCCACTGGAGTTCATAATCAACAGAATATACGCGGAGTACTTAGAGCCGTGATTTTGTCTACGAATATATACCCGGAAGACTCAAATATAGTGGTTTAGATGGAGGACGTAAAGATATCAACTTGCATGGTAATTTAATTTTTTTTATTTTTATTTTACGGCATTTTCGTGATGAGGGGAAGTGAAATATGCCGTATACGCGACCAAAACTATAATATACGCGCTCCTTCTGGTGGAAGACTTATTGCTGCGCTACCTAGAGAGGACTTATAGATAGAGGGATGTATATATATATATATATATATATATATATATATATATATATAGATTATCAAATTCTCTGGTCTATCACAATTTGCATTCAATTCGAAATGCCCACCACAAGATAGCTAGCTATTTCTGGCTTTGGCCTTCATCAGCTGTGGGTTGGCATGGTCCTCGTATCGAAGACAAACTGTGATAGATACGAGGACCATGCCAACCCACAGCTGATGAAGGCCAAAGCCAGAAATAGCTAGCTATCTTGTGGTGGGCATTTCGAATTGAATGCAAATTGTGATAGACCAGAGAATTTGATAATCTATTTATCAGTTTCCTGATTCATCTTGCTTCATAGCAAATAACACTTTAACACTTTCTCTTTATATATATATATATATATATATATATATATATATATATATATATATATATATATATATATATATATATATATATATATATATATATATATATATATATATATATGCAAGATGAATTTTCTGGGTTTTTTTATCCGTTAGGTATCTTCTGATTCGTTCGACGTTTCGAATTCCATTTTGAATTCATTCTCAAGAACTGTGAGACGAATATCTGTCCATACCGTCCTGGTCAATCACTCCCCTTACGAAGTAACCAAGCAAGAGTAAGCAAAGACTTCAATTGTCTGTTCTCCATGGAAACTGGTATTTATAATGATTCTCTCCAGTTATTATCCGACTAGGTCCGATTATTGATGATTATATCGTCAGCCGCTCTCTAAGGTTGTATCCTGCCCATCCAGGTATTATGTAGAAATTGATGTTTTACGGATCAGAAGATACCTAACGGATAAAAAAACCCAGAAAATTCATCTTGCATATCGAAGATCCGTAAAACATCAATTTCTTGCTTCGCTCTGATAACTTTCCAATGCTCGCTCGCTACTAAAACTCTCTGTACTAACAATTCTGCTGCTGGCGTGAACGGCTTCCGCTTATATATACGAGCTCATACAGTGGAGAACCATCTAGACAAATCTTCACAGTCGAATCTTCTGGATGAGCCGCGATCACGCGAGTATAGTCGTTCCTGGAATCTCGCGCTAATTCGCATCGATAGATAGATTATTTTTTTAGATAGATTATTTATTAGATCATGTTATGTAGCAAGTACATTTATGACAAGTCAAAACAAACAGTAGTGTATAAACAATATGCAATTTAAGTGGAAATGTCGATAATAATATATCAAAACCAACGTCAATGACATCAGGGAACAATACAGAAATAATGTTAATGCATGTGTATAAATAAAATTGTCATTAAAATAACAAAAATCATTATGTATAAGTATAATTTATAAAATCAGTTGTTGAATAAAAACAATTTTCAAGTAGAAGCTCTTTAACACTCCTTTTGAACGTATTGATATTTAATTGTCTCAATTTATATGGCAGATTATTATATATCTTAGTGTCAATTGTATTTTTCATTGACATTTCTAATCTAAACCTTGGTTGTCTGAGGTGCTCCGCATTTCTAGTGTCATAGTCATGGTAATCCGAATGAGTACTGTAAGTTGCTTTATTTTTATGTATTTCCAATAACGTGTAAAAAATCAGTATACATGGCAGTGGCATGATTCTGTACTTTTTGAAAAGTGGCTGACAATGTTCATCAAATGGAGCTCCGGCTATAATTCGCATTGCTTTTTTCTGCATTCGGAAAGCTCTGAGAGCATGGGAAGATCTACCCCACAAGACTATTGCATAAGTGAGGTGGGAGTGAAATAGTGAGAAGTAGGAGATGAGAAGTGTTTTACAGCTGACGATATTTTTCAACTGACGCAGCAAAAAGAGCTGTGTTGATAATTTATTGCACAGTTGATCGATGTGTGAATTCCATCTGAGTGAGTCGTCAATTATTATGCCTAGTAGTTTTACATGTGCGTTTCTAGTTATTCTATTGTTGGAAGAAATTATCATATTTTGAGTTTTATCCCTATTCAATTTCAATTTATTGTGTGAAAACCATTTTTCTGCTTCGACTTCAATTTGATTGTTGTCATCAAGAAGTTTACTTATATCAGAATTGGACTGCAACATTGTGGTGTCATCTGCGAAGCAGATGACTGTACTGGGTAAGAGATGGTAGAAAATGTCATTAATGTATAAAATGAATAGGGAAGGTCCCAGGATAGATCCCTGTGGTATTCCATGGTGCACATCCATTTCATCCGATAAGTGACCATTTACAAATACCGCCTGTTTCCTCGAGGAGAGATACGATTGGAAAAAGTGTAAAGCCGTTCCTCGAATTCCATAATATTCAAGTTTCTTAATCAGAAGGTGATGGTTAACACAATCAAAGGCCTTGCTCAGGTCCCACAGTGTTACTGCACTATGTTCACCATTTTCCACGTTTGTGATTATTTGTTCTATAACCCTAGCCACTGCATCAGTTGTAGATCTATTTTTGATAAAGCCAAATTGATGTTCGTGTAGGATGTTATGTTTATTCAGATATGTCATTAAGCGTTCTTTAACAATAATTTCAATAATTTTTCCTAAAATTGGTATAATAGAAATAGGTCTGTAGTTATCTGGGAGGTTTGGATCTCCTTTTTTGAAAATGGGTATTACTTTGCTTATTTTAAAAATGTCTGGGAAAGAGCCTTCGCTGAAGCAGCGATTTATAATAATGGTTAACGGCTCGACGATAAAGCCTAGTGTGTTTTTTATCACTCGACTGTTCAAATGAAATATGTCCTGTGAGTTTGAGTTTTTGAGCTTATGAATGGCGAGCCTCACATCATCATTGGTAACAGGAAGCATAAAAAAGAATCACAGGGTTTAGGGAAACTAGAGAGACAATCTATATCTTGGTTATTATATGTTGGCAATGTTTTGATAATGTTTTCAGCTATATTTGAAAAAAATATAACGAACTCATTTGGGCTGATTTTGTTAGTGTTATTGACTCTAGTTGATGAGTTTCGTTCGTAATTTACTATTTTCCAGGTGTCTTTCACTTTATCATTGGATCTTTGTATGAAATCATCATACGAATTTCTTTTGGCAAGATTAATTGCTTTATTATAATTACGTTTATATTCATTGAAAATAATCTTGTCAGCAGAATTTTTTGATGAAATATAGACTGTTTTTAATATTTGTAAAGTGTCTCTCATATGTCTCAATTCATTGTTGAAGAAATTGGTTGGTCTTTGACTTCTAGTTCTGTGACTAGATTTTTTCAAGGGGAAATATTGACAGACCAGAGAACTATAAGTATTGATAAGGAACTCTGATAGTGAATTTAAGGAATAATTATCATCATAGAAGATTTGCCAGTTTGTGAGCTTAAGTGATTGGTTGATAGCAGCCAGCCCTTTTTGATTAATGTGTCTATTCCATATTTGTTTATTTTCAACCAACTGATGTTTCAATATGTGCATGAACTGTCCACCATGATCCGAGATACAGGGATCCAGTAGTCCAGAAACACATTCACTATCATCATCATCATTCAGATTGGTCATAATATTATCTATACAACTAGAAGATGCGGAGCACACTCTTGTTGGCTTATTTATCATGGGTTTCATTCCAAAGGATTCGAGGATATTTAGCCAAGTTTTGGAAATAGAGTTGTTTTTATTTATGTCAATATTGAAGTCACCAATTACTATGATTCTTTTATATTGGGACGAAAGTTTTGTTAAAAGTTGTTCAATTTTGTCGAAGAATAGATCATGTTCTCTAGATAATGATGATCTATATGTTGTAATTAAGGCGGTGTTTGACCCAATCAGTTCAATGCCGCAGAATTCTGCGTGTTGTTCAATACAGAACGATTCCAAAAGGAGTGTTTTACATAATACATTTTTACCTGCATAAATGGCAACGCCGCCATGTTGAATAGTTTCCCTACAAAAACAACTGACTAAATCAAATTTGTCGAGGTTAACAGTCTTCAAACATTCTAGTCTAAGCCAGTGTTCACTCAAACAAATGATATCACAGAGGTTATCTTCAAGGTATAGCTGTAGCTTTTCAATTTTATTGGAAATACACTGGATATTCAGGTGGAAAATCTTCAGAGAGCCATCCTGTAGATTCACTTTTTCGTTGTTTATAATAAAAAATTTGGCTGTGAAGATGTACCAGCTGTTTCTGATTTCTTCTCATTTAAAAATCTCTTGCCTTTTCGAAAATCGAACCTTTCAAAAGCTATATTTCTCGGCCAGAGATTTGGGTCGTATATCAACTTTTGCTTGTCAGGATTAACTCCTATCATGTAGGATTGATTGTTAGGGCGAAGATTAGTAAATTCCAGCTTCTGTACATATAAATCTTTCGTATTCAATTTGGTCTGAAGGTACTGACTTATATTTTGTTCTGTTGTATTATCTGGGACTTTAGTTACATAGAGCCAGATTTTTTTGTTTTCAGGCATTCCTTGGAAATTTTGATCACCATCTCCAGTGCCATAGTGTAATTTTCTTCGTCTTCTTCTAGGTTTTACGAAGTCTTGGTTTTCCAAATCATCTTGTTCCTTTGAGGTTAAATTTATCACCGAATTCATAATATTTTGTTGAGTGTTTTCCAGCTCATGAACATTTGAGCGGTTTGGTTGGATAGCTCCACCCTGTAGTGGTAGTGATTCATCACCTTTTGGTTTCTCTGTTGTTCTATGAGTCATTAGGGGGATGTCCTGTGTTGTTTTGTTTTGTTTATCAGCAATCGAGGTCCGGTCGACTACACTTTTTTTACTAGAGCCAGTACCAACTTTTTTGGGCTCCACTTTATCTTGTTTTTGTATCTGTTTGCTTGCTTCTTCAGATTTGATGTTTTTTTCCTTCAGAAGTTCTATTTGTGAATTTAGTAAATTTATTTTGTCTTTCATTTCACGAATTATAATATCCTTTTGCTTCAGGATATATTTTATAAATATGAAGTCGGTTTTTGACTCACTATTTCCAATCCCCTCAATACTTTCATAGAAGACAGCATCATCACAGTCACCTTCCAAGTTTGATAATTCCATCATGGGATCATGAGTGCAAGGTTTTTCAGTTGGAGGGATTGTTTCCAGCAACCAGGGTGAAAATTGTATTTACACTTGTTACACGATAACTTATCCTTAATAATATTTCTGTTACACTGTTCACATATAGGAAAACTTTCGTTTTCTGCAGGAGCTTCTACATATGTACTTGACCCGCCGGCCATCTTGACCCTACTGGGATAGGCGGCAGGGCCGGCGCTAGCACATTTCGTTACATTATCCCCCTCTCAATTTTGATCGTCCCGATCAAACAGTACATCATCATCGCCATTGTAACGTTTAAGTCTTTCTAGGTGAACGACCTTCATTTTTGCTCTAGGGCTACGTTGAATCCTGTACACCACGTCATTTATTCTCTTGACTATCGAATAGGGTCCTTCCCAGAATGGTGTTAGTTTAGGAGAAATTCCTTTTCTACGACGAGGGTTGTACAGACACACTCGATCTCCTTCTTTGAATCCACCAGTATTTGCCTTGAGACCGTATCGAGCCTTCATCCTGTCACTAGCAATCTTCAATCTTCTCGCAATTTCGTGAATCCTTATGAAGCTATCCCGTAGTTCATCTGCATAATCCTGTACCTCTTTTCCCTCAGTACTTGGGGATCCGAACACCAGGTCACAGGGCAAACGGAGATCTCTCCCGAAGATGATACTGGCTGGGGTGAGCTTTGTGGAATCGTGCACAGCTGCCCGGTAAGCCATCAAGAATAGTTGAAGGTGTCGATCCCAGTCTTTTTGATGCTCTTTTACTACTTTGGAAAGATGTTCTTCCATAGTCCTGTTGAACCTCTCGACCATGTCATCAGACTGTGGGTGGAGGGCAGTTGTTCTGGTCTTGCTGATTCCCATCAATTCACAAACTTTCCTGAATAAATTCGATTCGAAATTTCTTCCTTGATCGGAATGTAGCTCCATTGGCACTCCAAACCTTGTAAACATGTTGTCCACCAGGGTTCTTGCAACGGTGGATGCTTCTTGATTAGGCAAGGCGTAAGCTTCAACCCATTTACTGAAAAGATGTATTTGTTGCCATCATTCGTCAATGGGAACGGTCCAGCTACATCGATGGCGATTCGTTCGAAGGGAGCACCAACATTGTATTGTTTCATCTCGCCCCTTGATCTTGTTCTAGGACCTTTGCTTGCTTCGCATTTTGGGCATCTTCGGCACCATCTCTCGACATCTTCTCGACATTGGACCCAGTAGAACCTTTTCCGTATTTTATCCAAGGTCTTGTTAACTCCTAGATGTCCACCTGATTTACCACCATGAATCTCCAACAAAACATCCTCTATTCTCGACATGGGCACAACCAGTTGGGAACTCACTTTCTTGCCATCGGCTGACTCCCAAGCCCTCTTCAGCAGGCCATTCTCCACAATCAAGGAATCCCATTGTGCCCACAGTGCCTTGAACGTTGGTGAACGATCTGAGATGTCCTTCCAGGTGAGTCTTTCCGCTCCATTTTCTTTCCATTTCAAAAATTCTGCAACATTTGGATCATTCTCCTGGTCTTCTCGCATTTTTGCTGTCGTCCAATTGTCGTCTACTATCAATCTCACTTGGTTGATTCCTTCGCGACGTTCAATTCGCTCACAGTGCTTACAAGTATCCGAACAAGGTCTTCTTGACAAGGCATCTGCGTTGTTATGCAATCGTCCTGGTCGATGTTTTATCCTGAAGTGATACTGGTTCAACTTCTCGATCCACCTTGCTACTTGTCCTTCAGGAGTCTTCATTTCGAGTAACCACTTCAGAGCTGCATGATCTGTTCTGATCAGGAACTCTCTTCCATACAGATATTTGTGGAAGTGGTCTACAGCCTTGATTATTGCCAGTAGCTCTTTTCTCGTTACGCAATAATTTCTTTCTGGCTTGGTGAGTACTTTGCTGAAGAACTCGATTACTTTTTCCTGACCATCTTGCTCTTGTGATAGTACGGCTCCAATACCATTATTACTGGCGTCTGTGTCCAAAACAAACAGGCCTCGTTGACGTGGGAAACTTAAAATGGGCTGGAACATAGAGCAACTTTCAGTTTCCCAAATGCTCGTTCACTTTCGTTGGACCAGACGAATTTGACTCGATCTTCTGTCAACTTATGTAGGGGTGCCGCGATATCAGCGAATCCTTCTACGAAACGACGGTAGTAGGTGCAGAGACCTAGGAAACTCCTCACTTCATGTTTGTCTCTTGGCCTCGGCCAGTCTCTTATCGCCTGTATCTTCTTTTGGTCTGTTCGGATACCGTCTGATGAAACTGTGTGACCTAGAAAATCCACTTCTTTCTGGAACAATGAACATTTCTGAAGATTCAGTTTGAGGTTGGCGTCCCTGAATCGTTGAAAGACTTCTTGCAGGTTGTGCAGATGTTCTTCGAATGTCTTTCCCATGACCAAAACGTCGTCGAGGTATACAAGACAAGTTTTCCAAGTGAGCCCCCGAAGGACCAGCTCCATTAGTCTCTCAAACGTTGCTGGAGCATTGCACAATCCAAACGGCATAACAGTAAACTGGTAAAGCCCACTCCCAGTCGAGAATGCAGTCTTCTCCTTATCGTCTTCATGTATGCCCACTTGCCAGTATCCGCTCTTCAGATCTAATGTTGAGAACCAACGGGAACCTGCCAAAGTTGTTAATGTGTCATCTATTCTTGGTAGAGGGTAGCTGTCCTTCTTGGTGACATCATTTAATTTCCTGTAATCGACACAGAATCTCGTAGATCCATCCTTCTTGGAAACCAACACAACAGGTGCAGACCAAGGGCTCGATGACTCTTCAATCACACCGTCCTTCATCATCTTGTCGACAAGCTCTTCCACCTCCTGTTGCTTGGCGAATGGAATTCTTCTTGGTGGTTGCCGAATCGGATGAGCTTGGCCAGTATCGATTCTGTGTTTGACCAAATTAGTTCTTCCTGTTGTTGTCGAATCAAAAATGTCACTTTCACTCCTGATGAACTTCTTGGCAGCTTTCAGTTCCTCTGTTGATAGGTGTTGACATGATTTTTCCAGAGTTGATATAACACTCTCAGAGTCCGCCTTTATTTCTTGACGTTCATTTGAATTACAGTTCGCTACCCAAGTAACAGGTTTACATATTCCAATGACATCGCCTGCCTTAACACTCATTTCTCCAGGAAACACGTTGGCAACCCTCACAGGAATAGTTTTGTTCGTTTCAACTAAGGCTCGTGCAAACACCAAATTGCTGGGGGATTCATCACATGGCTGGACTACTCCAACGCAGCACCCAGGGTCTTCATCTAATGTAGCGCAAATTACTCTTTCTGAAAATCAGGAATTCTCACAGTTTTCAATAATCGCAGTTTTGCAGGTATCGTGCTTTCCATTGAAGTTGTAAGGACAAATTCTTCTGACAAAATTCACTCCGATGACTGAGTCATCGGAGTGAATTCCAAGATGAATGAACCTCTGAAGAAGCTAGCCACTCGAGCCAGCGAAACGTCAGGAAGAAATTTTTCGCTAGCGCGAGTGGCCAGCTTCTTCAGAGGCTTATTCATCTCCGATGACTGTCACTAGAGTCAAGCCCGAAGAGAAGTAGTTATACTAAACTTTTTATTGTTAGTACAATTGCTGTCCTGATACCTAATCCATTGGAATTTTGAGCCTATATTGTCCCTTGATACTATTTTTCGCAGAACTGGGTGATTCCATCACCCCTGGCGAGCAGTGTTTGTCATTCAGATCAACCCTAGGCAACATTTTGACTCATCGCCGATTCTGAATTTTACAGAGTTCTATAACAGAAATTACGGAAGATACGGGGGCGTTGCCATGCGAAGTGAGACACACTGTATATTTAGTTAATATTTTTGATTTTTGAATATTCAGCTGTCAGGAATTCTCTAGAAAAAAGCTATCTCAGCTCAAGGTGATCGTAGATCAACTTGTTTTTTAAAATTCTTATAAAGATGCCTGTGATGGATGTATTGTATAGCCATTACTAAATAAATGAAAATAGATAGATACTTATATGGAATTATTCAAAGCCATTTTTCGGTTTTAAACACTTGAGAAATTGTTTGAAACTTTTTATGGCATGGAAGCACAAGGCTTGCTGAAAATAACTAGCCTCCCCCCAGGAGCAAGAATGACAATTTTCCGGAAAAAACGATATATCTCGAAAAAGAATCAATCTTTTTTTATGACGCAAAATTGTTCTAATTCAATGAATTTTCAAATGCAAATAATAAAGAGAGAGAGAAACAGCAAAACCAAAAAATTGCAAATTTTTCGATATATCTCTAGAAGTTCTTTTATCATCCCCAATTTTTCCATTCAACAGCCGTGCCAAATAGCCAATTTTTTCGTAGGTAGATTGGACATCAAGAAATGTAGTGTGATATTTTTGGGATAGAGAAATTACTACTTTTGGCAGAAAAAAATTATTTTATTAAACAAATGTCATATTTTGATGTTATTATCTTGAAAATAAGATTAATCAAAAAATGTTTCCTACGAAAAATGTGCGCCGTAATGAAATCTACAAAATAAGTCTTAAATATTTTCTAAGGTACTTGTAAGGATTTATGTAGGTGATAATTGTACTAGGAAAAATTACGGACGAATTTAAATTTACTTTTGTTCTCACCTTTTAAATATAAGATGTTTATTGGCCTCCTAACATCAACATTGAATTTAACAACTATTTTTTGGGGTACGTATTGAAAAATATTGATTTTCACTAACATTTTTGAATTCATGAGGAAAGAATACGTTGAATCCAAAAAAAAAATTTGGAGAGATATGGAAATTGTTGAGTAAGCCGCTCGAGAGGAGCCGCGGAGCGAGGCTAGCAGGCTGCCATGAGTATATTCCGCGTGCGAGTGACCGAATGCAATTATGATCTGCCATGAGAATAATGCTGAAAACTGTTTCTATTTTATCAAATATTATACCTAACACTATTACGAATGCCCGAAAACTTGAATTTCGCGAAAATGTTGATTTAAACAATAACAAATGAAACAAACTTAAAAATTATTATATCTCGGCTTAGAATACAGATATTGGGACAATTTTCTTAATTACGCGTTTCGCTAAGATCTACGAGAATCTTGAAGAACATTTCGAATAACTTGAATATTTAAGGCGTAACTTCTATTATACTTTATATCCTCGAAAAATATGTTTTTTTAAACTATTCTTTTTACTTAAATCCTGAATGTACATTCTCAGAAGAATCACCCTGATTTTTTGCACCTTCTCGGCCTTGTGGAACAAGTGCTATAGCGACACGCCAGATTTACGAAAATATACTATGAATAAATATATAACATGGCTGGATAAACCTTACCGATTCAGGACAGTTTCTTTTATATGGTGGATGAGTTTGAGAACAGTACTTTATAAATAAACCACGTAAATACAATAATAAATTTTTGGAAAAATTGTTGTTTAACAGTGATTCATCGCTAAACTAATAATTCTACGCGATTTTTGCATATGATTTATTTTGTAGATTTCATTACGGCGCACATGTTTTGTAGAAAACATTTTTCGATAAATCTTACTCCAAAGATAATAACATCAAAATGTGACATTTGTTTATTTGAATAATTTTTTTCTGTCAAAAGTCGTCATTTCTCGATCCCACAAATTTCACACTATATTCCTAGAGGTCCAAACTACCAACAACAAATTGGCGATTTGGCACAGCTGTTGAATAGAACTCAAGTTTTAGTTTACTGGTCTGTATGAAACTCCTTCATTTCATTGTTAAACCATTTTTCATCGTCCCTGTGTATCACTAATTTTTCAATACTAAAAGCATTCTTTTAGTGATAAACGAGAACGGTTCGTTAAACATAGCATTAACCTCAGATAAACTGAAAATATCTTGCCATTTTTCCGTAATAATCAAATCTCTGAATGTTATGAAATTTGTCTCAGAGATATCTTTCATATAGTTTAATAATGAGTCGAAATTTAATATTTGTATAGTGTCTGTCATGTGGACATCTTCAACAAAGGTATTATGACAATGTAGATGATGTAGGGTCAATAGAAGTTGAGCTCTTTCTTGTGTGCGAGTGGCCTGAGTAATATAATTTTTCATTCCGAATTCTTCGAACAAATTTAGCAAATCTCATCTTTATGGAGAATTTGAAAAAAAAATTGGTATTCATATCACCGCTTCATATAAAGGTTGTTATCCGAATAAATATAACACATCAGGTCATACAATATGCCGAGAAAAACTTTTGGGTCACTTTCAGTTCTTTACATATAAATGGCATGAAAGTTCAGACTTTGTAAAGTGAATGCATGTTACTAAACTTCCAAAGTGTGTCTCGATTATATTGCCGGGCTCGTCGGTTTTGGAAGAACTAAATTAATGTTCTCGTAAAAATAAACAAGTGTATCCGGTACAAAAAAATTTACTCACTAGAGTGAAGTTTTGCAATTTGAATACATCCATTTCTTCTTCCTTAAGCCAATGCTCTGATATACATCAAATATGAATATTATTCAGATGAAACACTGATTCAAAATCACTAGCCTTGTTCAAAATATTCACGTGCATGAGCAGAATATTTTTTTTCGGTACATGATTTTTTCAACAATTTTCAAATTCGTGACATAAGGATCATTTTCACGGGAATCGTCGTTCATAAAAAAGACGTTGGGCATTTTTTTTGTCCGGAGTGATGCATATTTTGCTGTGGTCGTTCTTGTAGATGTCTGCCTCGATTGAAATCAAAGTAGCTGAACAAAATTCTCTCTGGCCAGAAACTGTGTTCAGAAACTTGCTCCTTAAACTGCGGTTCTACTCTAGAGTGAACGCTTAGTCATCAGCACATGTACTTCTTATTGCCAATTTGGCAACACATACATACACATTATGTGTGAAATTCTTGAAACAAAAAAACAAACTTTTTTCCCAGGATTTCTGTGCCCATAGAAATCTTCATCCCCAGCACCACTTTCCCTCATAGGTTTTTTATTCCTTCTTTTTACTTCTACAAAATCATCCGCATTATCGTCTTCCGCAGTTGAGTTTATGATTTCACCAAGTTCATTGTAATAAACGATTAAAAACGAAAGGTAAAAATGCGTGGGGGTATTACTACGTGTTACGAACGGTTATGAGCGGTAACTCGCGAAAGAATCCTATTGAAAATGGGCGTTTTCCGTTAACCTGTTGAGCCCCCCGCTTGCTAGGCAGATATACTTACCACTAAACTACCGAGAACCACATTAGTTTTAATAATTAGGTACGTAATGAGTTTTTGAATTTTATAAGACAACGGTGTTTATATGTCATATGCCAGAGAACAAAGCAATGCAGGTTATAAACCCGATTTTTTCAAAATTGTGTAAAATATAATTGTTAATTATCGACGAATTTATTATTATGGAATAAGTAATAATAGCTGTCGTCTCCGGGAGAACATCACGGCAATTCATTTCCATTCATTGCAGGTCCAGTTTGATAGAATTCTGTGTGATGTGCCTTGCTCGGGAGATGGAACATTAAGGAAAAATCCAGATATATGGATGAAGTGGACAGCGGCTAATGGACTCAACTTACATGGGTTTGTACAATTTTTGAGTTGCGGCATTAATTTTTTTTCAAATTTCTAATTGAAATTAAGTTGAATACAGTTTAATAGTGTAACAAATTCGACGATCAACAACAATTATGCGTAACAATGAAACCCTTTCCCTACGCCCATGACTTCCTCTACGCCTATGCAAGTGATTCGGATAAGGCAACATCTATAGACCGTTATAGCGATTTCTCGCGATCGATGCCGACCGTTATCGCGATTTATGTGCGTTCACGAACGGAACATTCTAGACGCATTGGCCTATGTATAGCGACACAAGACTGTGGCGGAAGTTAGTTGAATACCGGTATCGCGATCGAGCAAATAAATAGGCGAAACAGTGCGATACTTTTTTAAGAGATTTATTGAGTTGTGTATTAGCTGATTTAGTAATTTGTTGAGTTTGTTAGAATGAAGTTGATTTGGCCTTACCACTCATTATTTATTTTCGAATCCAGGGTAAAACTTCACAATTGGTGTCAGAAGTGGGATAACTGAAGAGGCTCAAACTGTCCAAGGTTAATACGAGAATGGCCATTTACGACGACATGGAGGGCCTCGCGGAAATATTGGAGGTCTTGGAGTTGCTGAAGGAACAACGACTTTGGGAAGAAAAAGAGGCTGAAGAACAACGTCATCGGAAAGAAAAATAGGCTGAAGAACAACGACGCCGAAAGAAAAGTAGGCTGAGTAACAACGATACCAGGAAGAAAAGGAGGCTGAAGAAGAACAACGTCGCAGGGGAGAGAAGTGAGCTGAAGAGCAACGCCAGGAGGAAAAAAGCTGAAGAACAACGACCCGGGAAGAAAATAAGTCCGAGGAACGGCGAGGAAAAAAGATAGAGATGTGTTCCTGACAATATTCCACGAATTGATGGAAACCAAAATCAGTAGAGAAGAACTGAAGGCAACGAAAGAAGAGCTTTAGGAAATGAAACGAAATAATAGCTACGGGAACAAATTAAAGAAACGAAAGAAGAGCTGCATAAACAAGTAAAAGAAACGGAAGAAGAGCTTCAGGAACAAGTCAAGGAAACGAAAGAAGAACTCGAGGAACGAAGGAAGAGCTTTTACGTCAAATCAATCAAGTCATCCTCCGCCTCGATGTGAAGAAAGCGAAAAACAACTAAACTGTGTCCCCGACTATAACTCTTTATAATCAAGGCGTAATCAGACCCTCCTTTTTTACGGCGAAACTCCCTGGAACATCTACAAGTAGCAGTTTGAGGCGGCTACAGATAGTAATGGCTGGAATGAAGAGGAGAAAGCGACAGCCCTCATGATAGGGGACAAACATATGAAATATTTCAAGTCATCCCAGTTGGAAAGCAGATGGATGATGAAGCAGTAGTATAAGCAGTGCAGGTTAGGTATAATACTCAATACCTGAAGCAAGTGTGCCAGAACCATCTCAAGTCAAGAACTCAAGAAGCATCAGAGATTCTGCAAGAATATGGGGCTGACATTGATTGGATTAGATTAATGTGGGGGTAATGTGCTGAACAGCCACTACACAGCGACCTTTGCAGGTCTATTGTGTGTGCTCTCATGTATCGGCTAGAGTTCCCTGTCTATACCCGTCCTTGTAACTAGACTCCATAAGCCAGACCTTGAGATCTCCATGTATTGAGAGGGTTATGGTTTTTCCTCCCTTGACAGACCCTCACACTAGCACAGTATGAGTGCTGAGGTTTCCTCATTCTCTTTGCAGAACCTGCATATGGTTGTATCTGCCAGTCCGATGTTGTTCATATGTTTGTTGAGTTTACAATGTCCTGTCAATAGCCCAACCAGAATTCTAGTTGATCGCCTATTATGATTTAGTAGATACTCCGTGAATTTTTGCGATAGCTCTTTATTAATGAACTCTTTGGCCTGTCTCATACCTGGCGCCTTATTCCACCATTTTTGAGATTGTTTTTCCTTCTAGGTATTGTTACAAGTTTTTCGCAGCGCCTTTGCTGTACTACAAAAGGGTTATGGGCCAATGGGGTAGCGTTGTGCTCCTTCTCGTGCTAGCGAATCAGCCTCTTCATAGACCGATTGGTCGGTATGACTTGGGCGTTATGTCATTTACTTTCCCTATCTTGGGTATATAGATGACTAATTTGATGAATTTCATTCACATAAATACAATTTTTTGCTTTCTTTTAGTTTCTTTCGAACCAACTATTCGAAAATCAGTGGTTTGACGCTATATGAACAAAAAATATGAAAGGGTAGGACGACTCTATTAACCTTTGAGTACTATTTAAAAAACCTATGTACTATCGTGGTGTATTTCATTCACCATACCCTCAGCGTCTTGCACTACACATGTTACCATAAGAAAACGATAATTATCTACTGGCAATTTTATCTCTGTTCTTATCTTTGCATTGGGATCAGCCTCGAGATCTGCATGGTCTGTAAGTTTTAATTGTTGTTGTTGTTCGTTCCGTTAACCAGCTGACGAACGTCAATCCTTAGAAGTCGAAACTTGTGCGAGCAATGGATTAATACTTTGTATACCTATATTTTACAGGTATGACATAAGATTTTTCACATGTGCTTATCCTGATACGATAAGAATACCTTTCTCGGATTTTCGCTAGTGATTTTTCACCATCCTCCCCTCCTTCAGATGTGTTTTCAGTTTAAAATTTTTTGATTTCTCCCAACAAATTCTTCTGAAATGAAACTTATTGCAGAGATCAATTAGGGAGTAGATTCTATGAATGAAATATTTACAGTCCAGTATCAGTTTTCTTTTCCTAAAGATGCTAACCTTGTTAGCGAAACTCGCATCAAATGCAATTAATATAGTTTGGTGTTAGGGTAATTTATCTCTACGAAAAGATTCAACTTTTACAGAAAAGGTTTCAATCTCATCGTTTATTCTTCCAAAATGATTTCATAATATCCAGTCAGATGAATCATTATGCATTGTGACATATTGTTTATATATAACGTTTTCAAATCGTTTCTGTTCAGGTGATCGTGATTATAAAAATTGACAATATACAAAAGATTCGAAGATTTTTTTTTTTACTTCTGGTCAGATGAATAAAAATACATATCTTGAACAAAGATCTAAGAGATTCTTAGGTTTATAGTGTATTCATTTGCTCTAGAAATTATAAATAATTTTATGGTTTCATTTGGTGATTATTTCAGAGGTTTCAGTACAGTGTTGCTGCTTTGCCTGAAACGAGAGTAATTATACCGATCAGATATTATCCTTCTATAAATGGAAATATATTTCTGTAAATTCAAAGTTCATTTATGAATATTAAAGATACACCTTTATGAGATCAAGGTCTTTTTTCATTTGATATTTCAGTCTATTCGTATTTTCAGAAAAATATACTATTTGGTGCCATCAGCAAACAATTTCAAATTATCATATAATTTCAGCTTAGATATTGAATTTATATATATATTTATTCGGATAGGCTTCCGCGGTCAGATAAGTGATATCTGGAGATATATATATATATATATATATATATATATATATATATATATATATATATATATATATATATATATATATATATAATTTCTTGATCTACCGTCTCAAAGGCATGCACAAATCCAACCATAAGAGCACACATTTATGACCCGAATCTATTTCTAACTGGTTGTTAGTAATGAGATCCAGAGCTGCAGAATCAGTATCGCTGGATCAGTACTAACCAGTATTTTTTTTCTAAATATGATAGCCTAATATGGTAGGTACAAGTAGAAGATTTTCCTTGTGAGAGTGTTCCACTTTCAATGTTATTTTTTTTCTCCTGATCATATTTCGTCTCTATTTTCAGAATACAGTCAAGAATTTTAAGGAGAGGAATTGAGCTACTTGCGATAGGAGGCAAAATAGTTTATTCTACATGTTCTTTAAATCCCATTGAAAATGAGTCGGTGATTCATAGGATTTTAGCTGAGAGTGATGGTTCCGTTGAATTGGAGGATGTATCTAGTTCACTGCCTGGACTGAGATTTTCCCCAGGTAAGTGAAAAATCAAATACTATAAATATTTTATGACAAAGCGGAGAAAGTTCCATTCATTTTCAATGAATTCAAGGAATGGAAGATTGGTTGGTTGCAAGCAGAAACTTGGAATTCTACAAATCATTTGATGAAGTGGATGAAAAATGGAAAACGACCATCAGACCTCAAATGTTTCCCCCAAAGCAGGAAGATAGATCGAAATACAATCTAAATAAATGGTGATTACAAATATTCATCAATATTCTTAATGTTTTCAGGAACTATTTTGCTAAATAATTATCTTGGGGGCTCTCATTTTATATTCAATAAACTTTTTTTTTCTCGTAAAGAGGTCAGATGTTTCATGGTTGCAAAAAGGAAAACAGATATTTTGATGAGGGCAGTATTTTTTTTCCATTCAGGTGAAATGTTTTTTATCTCTGTCGGAATTCAATTCAAAGAAAAAGCAAAGAATCTGATAGTTTGTTGAAACTCCCAATAAAAGCACTGCTCTCTTGTCGAAAAGAAATTTTTCTGACCCAATACTCATAATAAAAAATAATAATATTTATTTTCTATATGGTAATATATTTGAAAAATCTCATTTCCGAGTGGATGCATTTTGATCCATTATTTTGGAAAAAAAAATTTTGAACTCAATATTTCCTTCATAATATAGTTTTATAATGCCCTATTATGAATAACTAAATAACTGAGGTATTGCGAACATTTGACTGGGTGGAAAATGGAGGCGTTTACCAATCATAATATTGATTATGTTCCTCAATAATTTCTGCAAATGAGCATAGTGAGACTCATTTTCAGATGAAGCACTATTGATAACAAAAAATGTAAACAAAATATGTCTAACTTCTGCATAAGTGGAAAATCTGATGAATTAGATAGGTAATTGAAAGACGCTGATTCAGTATCGGGACCGCTGGCATATAAAGGGCGGAAAGTAAATGTATGAAAAAGAACTGGCAAATTTTTACGGATGATTTTTCGACACTGTTGAGATATTCAATTGTGCCAATCTGTCATTAGTATTTTTGAATAAATTCTCGATTATGATAGCTAACTCTCAAGAGAACTACTCAACAGACATATAATCTGGGAGTTTAGTTATGAGTATTCAACTCTTTATTATTCCTTGAAGGTTCCTTGTTCAATCTTCGTAATAACTATTTGGAAGCTTCAACAAGTTGAATTAGAGTATACAAAATGAATCTTGTCGAAAGTTGGTTAAAGAAATATTGTTACTGTTTATTTTTTCATCTAGCATAAGGATCCTTCCACACCAACAAAACACTGGTGCCTTTTTCGTAGCTGTTTTGAAAAAAGTAAAACCGCTGAAAGCCAAAGAAAAGCCCTCCAAACACAATGAGCCCAACACAGAAAACGAAACGAACAATGAAAGCAAAAAACGTGAACATGAAGGCGACTCATTCGAAAGTCACAGAAAAAAACTTAAGAAAGGTTACAGAGAAGACCCTTTCGTGTTTTTCAATCAAGAAGAACCTGTATGGAACGATATCAAGACTTTCTATAAAGTTTCTGAGGTATTCGATTCAAAATGCTTGTTGACTAGGTGTCACATTGGCAAGAAAAAAAATATTTATTTGACTTCTGACGCGGTGAGGAATTTGGTTGTGACGAACCAAGGCGTTATTAAATTCATCAATACAGGCGTGAAGGCTTTTGTTAGGTGTGATAACAAAAATATGAAGTGTGCATTTCGGTGAGAATACTTAACAGAACCTTTTTTTCCAATCCAATGTGCTAACATTAGCTTTGCAGTTTGAATAAGGGATCGATTTCTAATAATCTTTAGGACACTAAAAAGACACAATTTTTCTAAGTGAATCGATAAAATCAACTTAAATTACACAAATACAAATCTCATGTAAAACCAGTTGAAGTTGGATGAATTTAGTGTCCCATCTTTCTGTTTTGATGATTTATACATTTAAATTTGTATTTGTGTTATTATATCGTTTCTTGTGATTTAAATTGAAATGCAAATAACTCATGGTGAAAAGTCAAAAAACAGAAAATAACTGATTTCATTTAGGAATCGATACCAATTCCAATTCAGCAACAATTTTATGTTAAAACATGATGTAGATTTGAATATTTGCGGTGTTGGCTTTCTGAACATATGAAATTATTGATGAAATTCTAGAATTGCAAATGATGGACTGGAAAGCATATATCCTTATATAGGACCAGATCGAAAAATTGATATTCCCAAGGAGGATCTTATAACTCTACTGATGAATGACAATCCAAAACAATCCCCACCTATCGCCAGTCTGTCAGAGAACATTCGAGAACAAGTAGAGGCATTGAGTAAGTACATTTTATTTAGTATATTCTGCTTTTCATAAATCCAACCCTGTTACAGTCAAAACTTCTATAGTTGTTATAAAATGAAGTTCTGTCACAAATTTATGGATATCTTTCAACACGTAAGAACCCCAAAAGAGTTGAATATCAATTTTTGGAATATTTTTTGAACATCGCCTTCTCTACTACAGATGATTTCTTTCAATATGATTTGATGATGAATTAATACGTTCAATTTTGTCATGTTAATGTATTTCAAACAATTTTTTTTTCTACAAATCCAAAAAAATTTTGTATATGTTTATATTCGTTTAGGAGTTAACAGTAATCAATACATCATCTTAACTTTTGACTCATCTCAGTTATTGAAAATGTTGTATATGGTGGATGGACATGCAAAAAACTTCAATTAGTTCATGAAGAAACATTATTCTCATAAAATATAGGATGAAAGGACATTTCATGTAACTGCTGTAGCAAAAAAAGATAAGATATTTATAAACTCATTGGCATATTATAAGGAATGTTTCAAGTGGTTCTGCCAAGGAACTAAACAACGTCCTAACAAGATTTTTTTAACTTTTCTTGTAGGCCCAGGAAGTTGTGTACTAATATATAAGGAGGAAGTTGAATGCAGTAATCCGCTTGTGATTCACATAAGTGGATGGAGGGGTACTACTTCCTTGAGGTGTTACATGGATAAACATAGTACAGTTCATCTGTTGAGGTTGTTGGGTGGAGATATATCAAAATACGGTAATTATTATCTCTGAGTTTTGCCTGTTTGAACAACATGTTCTTTAGTCTTTTTTATTTATAAAGGATCCCACACACCTCATTGCAAAAAGTATTCTAATAGTTATTCCATCGTCTTTACGAAATTCTATTCCTTTTGGTTTTTCGAAAACTAGTATTGATTTTCTATGTAGGTTTCTGGGTTTTTTATAAAGATTGAAGACATGTCCATGTGAACATTTATTTCATCAAATGTGACGAGGAATTAGAATTGAGTCATCACTTGACTTACACCCTGTATTCCTCCTAAACTTAGGCAATATGTTCCATTAAATACTTCCTTGGTACATGCAGGTATATGTACAAGTAACATGATTCCTACATACAAATACTCCTACATACATACTAGTCTGTCTAAATATCTCACTAAAGTTAGAAGGAATACTTAGTATTCATGTAGGTTTGTCAAAAAATGTGTAAATTGAAAAGGTCAGCTAAAAGTTTGATGAAGAAATTACTGACTGAATAATGATCAAATAATGATTCTTGGGTATTTCGTGTTTTTTATTCAAATCAAAATGTATTTTTCCATTCGTATATTTTTTGGATTTCTACCCTACCACAATATGAAAAAATAAAGAATTGATGTTGGAATCGACGTACTGGGCAAGAAAATATTGCCTCACTATTGCAGCCTAATCCATATATGATATGTAACATTAACATTATTGTATAATGTGATCTGAATATGTTGAACACATCTTTCATATCTCAAAAAATGCCGCGTTTCATCTGAGATGTCATTCTGATGGAAGTTGAAATAGCTGCATGGATATGGTTGCTATTGATGGATGTAAGATATCACAACATAACTCACTGAATTTCTATTATGTCAATGAAACTATAATGGATTGTGGTAGTGAAATACGTCAATATCCATATAAAAACTTGGAAGTTTAATGTTATTCGAGGTAAATTTCCTGTATATTTGTCGTTTCTACACAATGATTTTCAGGTATCCAAAAGGTGGTTATTTGATATTGATGAAATGAAATAATTATCAATATTATTATCGAAAACTAGGCCGTATCAGCGCCCAGTCTTCAACATATATCAACCCAATATAGTGATTTCGATCTTCAAAATCCATACACAAATATATAAATAATGATATAAAATTATCTTGGAAAGCATTAAAAGTCATCACTATATTTTTCATTTTTGATAGACAGGTATTCAGGGTTCGGAGTCAGGCTAACTGAAAATTTGCCAAGAAGTCATGGGAATTTTTGTCGCTAACTAGAATTTTCTTTATCACTGTGTAATTCTTAAAATTTGGTATTAATTTTACGCGGCGCTAATTCTCGACAAAATACAAAATGTGAACTTTTTCCCGTGCCATTCCAAATATGTTTACTTATTTCTCTTCTCAATGTGCAGCATGAATATATATCTTCCATTGATTTCTGAGTAAAAAACTGAAAAGATCAGGCCAAGGTCTTTTTTGAAGCAGTGGCCACATCCTTCATACCAACTGCCCACTTATGATAAAAGTTGTAGACAATACAGACAATTCCTTTTATGTTCCGATAAGTGTGTTTTCTCCTTTTGAAGAATGAGGAACAGCTGCAAGATATTCAGTATATTCCCGGTGGAGTTAGTGGGTCTCTAGAGTCTTTCGCTGGTTTGAGACTATTTTGTAATGTTTTTGTGGGTTTAAAAATTGCTCCCATCCAATGTTTTTCGAGAAACCTTGTAAAACGATCCACCATTGATGAAAGGTAGGAAGGATTTTCCATTGATGTTCCATCCTGGCTACTCAATGGAGCGGTTCTGTCTGTGACCTAGACCTTGGTTGAATTCAGACTCCCTGTTTTACGTTTCCCAGAAATGCACTCTCAAACCTACCCAATCCTTTGATAACAGTTCTCTGTCGCAGTCGCTCTGTTCTTATTCAGGTAGCGATCCGTACTGGATATGTATATGTATGTATGTTTTAGTGATTTGTGATTTAGTCAACAATTGTGACTTATTTTCGAATTCAGAGTAAAAACCTAACAATATCATATGGCTAAATATCACATAATTTTTAAAATTTGCTTCTTTAGTTTGAAATATTGATATTTCTTGAAAGATGCTATTGAATGATTGAAATAATTTGATGCTAAAGTGCCTCTTTCTCTGTGAGAGATAGGCGGTGATATGGGTAATTAAAATACATAGTAGTTGTTATTCTGAAATTTTGGGTGTGTGAAAATGAATTCAATAATACATTCCTATCTCTACTAATATTGTAAAAATCAAATTGATAGCCTACTACTGATCACTTCGCAGATAATGCGTCTCCAGAAAGTGGTTTGTTCCGTTAAATCTGATATCATAAAAAAATTTCAACACAAATTAAAGTGTACCTAAATCCTCACTCAAGAGGTTATCAAGTAAATTTGCGTATTTACGTATTCCCAACTTCAAAAGATTTTTTCATTGACATTTGTTCAATGTCAGTATGACAATTTGAAAGGAAGTTCCAATACATAGTCAGGTCTAGTCCAAAAACGACGGCCTTCAAACCCGTACCAAGGTAGTGATAGTGAAAACCACGGCCGCAAATATAGATATTTTAAAGGAAGAAATTTTCATACTGAAACAAACTATCAAGGATAAGGGCCTCATTATTCGAGAAAAAGAAAAAAATATCCAAGGCAAGTATACGAGAAAATTATGATTTTGTATTGTCGAATATTGTTGACAAAGAAACGATTATGGACTATGGAAAGTTAGGAAAATATTGGTAATAGAATTAGCAAACTGGGAACTAACTCGAAATTGAGTACAGGCAGCTATAAATCGTATTCACTTGCAACTAAAAACGAAACATATTTGAAGCAAAAATCTCAAGACTATACACTTATAATCAAACCAATAAATGGAAAACATCAACAAAACCACGGAAGACAAGGAAGCAATATAAAAATAGGTGAATTATGTTCAGGAATCAATCTACTGAAAAAAATGTCGAATGGAATAATTGTCCCCAAATGTAGAAAACAAGAGGACGTTAATAAAATTGAAGAAGAAATTAGTGAATATGTTAATGAAATACAAAAACCTCAAACAAAAAAAAAATATCTCGAATCTGATATCAGAAGAAAACATAACAGAGGAAGAACAGATGATAAAAGAACAAAACACTACTATAGAAGAAGAATACTATATTCATTCATTCAGCGATGGAAAATAGTTCATTGGATGGCAAAATTTGAAAGTATATCACAATAATATTGTTTTACAATAAATAAAATATTGGTATTGCGTTGAAAGGTAAACACTTATATTGTATTCATGGAAGATGTGTGACAATCGAAATACAATCTCTCGAATGAAACCACTAAATTCAGGTTTGTCATTATTTCCATTCGACCAAATATTAGGGCCGTAATTTGATAAAACAGTAGTTTACCTGCAGGTGTTCAAATATCGTCGAAACTGGAGGAAACAGTGAAGAGACTTGAACTTATCGATATCAAATGAATGTTGGCAACTAAGAAATTGCAACAAAATCCTATATAAAAGTTATATAAACATATTCTGATAGCTCATTGAGAGTGTTTAGAGCAGAAAATATCAGATTTCTGAAACTTCTGAATAAAGAATATACAACCAAAATAGTACTTTGTACAACAAGAGTGGATATGATGGCCATATCGCTCGAAGACGAAGTTCGGGTACGATGCCATAGGCGAGTGCGCAAACGATCGAAGGCGATATGGCCAATATCCATTCGAGTTGTACACTCGATTTTTCATTCGACCAGGTAAATATTTCAGAACTCTCTTTTAAGTTTCATATCGCTAATCGATTTTAGATGGAGTATTCTTTGGATATTTATGAAGCCTCAGGAAAAACCTCTTTTATGAAGGATTACGTCATTTTTCACCGCATTAAAATCGAATCAACTGATAGACAAAACAAATAAAGAAATTGGAGTTTTAACGATGTTCTACACCATAGGTTCATCATCAAGAAATCGATTTTCTAGCATTGTCGGTGGTAGCCTAGTACATGGGGACGTCAGATTCCTACCGTTTTCAAAATCAATTTCTTTTGGAAAAATACTTTGAGTAAAATTTCTACCACATTCCTAATTTTTCTGGAGGTGAAGGACTATTTAATATAAACACAGACCTCCAATCTATCTTTGACATCTCTTCTGCACATATGCTTGAACTTGATGCAAATACGTCTGTACAGGTGGTCATGCTTTTTGGATCCAGAAATGTGAGAGAACTAGCACTTGGAAATTTTGAAATAGGCATGGATAGCAATAAATTACCATTACTAGAGGAAAATAAGAATTGGAAATTTTGAAATATGCATGGATAGTAATAAATTACCATTACTAGAGGAAAACTAGAATCTAGGACTATACTTCGACTCTGATATAAGATTCACGAGACCTGTTAACTATCTGTGTCAAACCTCTTACGATCAATAGTTTTTATTATATAAGCAAAAAACAAAAAAAAATAATGATTTCCGGCATTCAACCGCTAATTGTTGCTAAACGCACGGACAGAATCTGGCGCAAACTTTAGGGGATAATAAGGACACATGTGTCTGCCGGAATCCACAGCTACTTTTCGGGTAGGCAGAAATTTTACGAAAAAAGTTTATTTGATTGGACTATAACACCCTGATGCAGTTATACCCAAATCGTGATGTACTCTCTACTAAACTAAAAATGAAACTTTGCGAGTCTCTGATTTTTTCTTATATTTTTTATTGTGATAGCATCTACGGACCTGCCTTCTGCAATACGACGCACATCGCTTACAATGTAAATATAACCACATCTCGTCGAAAATGAAACATTGTGGTTGGTTGAGACTGAATTCCCTGAGAACTTTGCACCAATCAACTAGCAGGCATAAGATTCTCATTTCAAAAAAAAAACAGAACATTTCTTTCGTAAGCCTACTAATTTTCTAGTGTAAGATCAAATACTCGAAGCAGTAAATCACTAATCATACCTAGACATCGTTCTGCCATTTTCTCCCTCAGTTTTTTATACAATGCTCCAAAATTATAATATCAATTACCCAGTAATTTTAGATTGTACACTCTTTCTAATTTGAAAAACAGGTTGAATATTCGCTAAGACAAAAACTGAATCCAAATATGACAAGGCATGGTATGGTACTTTCAGAAATCACGATACAGAAATCAATTGAATATTTTCATCTGTTGATGGTATATTTATCTTTCTTGGCGTTTCTCCACCTTTTTATTTTACTAGTTTTTTGTTTGCGCTTGATTCGCCGATTCATCACTCATGGTAATTCTACTAGTTTGTGAGTTTTTTTTATGAAGTTGATGAATAAAGCTGATTTATTATTATTCGTGTTACGGAATAAAAATTAATATCGATCGATTTTCAGATGTTAACAAATTCAAAAAAGCAGAACAAGAAAAAGAAGACACAATGCACGTAGATGAAGTCATTGACTCGGAAGAGAAAGAAGAGGTGGGGAGTTGATGCATAAAATAATTTCACATTTATTTCATGTTTGAAATGTTTTATCTGATGCGAAGTTGAAAATAAATAACTGACTTTATAGTATAAATATTAAGTTTGAATTTACCTGAAGTGTTTTTTCTATAATTATTATTGAATGAAAACAAGAAAGGAATGATCCCAGAGCCACATAATTTATAACTCGGAGAATTAGTTCAGCCATAGATAGACATGGTAGTAGATGCTATGTTGAAGAAGATGGTATAGTCCACAGTATGTAACTTGAACGAAAAAATGATTACATTTTTGAAACTTTGTGAGTGGCATCATTTCTACCTCATTATTTTTTCGTTCAGGTTACATACGAGGACGATGCAGAAAGACTCTATAAGTCGTCTCCACAATTTAATATTTAAAGGATGTCAGGACGGTGATTCAGTACATGTTTCGAATCTACATAGGTTCATCATCAGCTGAATTAACATTTAATTATGGCGATGAAAAAATTCAATTGGGAAAAAAGGTCACATGGTGAAATTTAGATAGGCATTAGAAAAAATTTATATTCAAAGGAATAATGAAAATTTTGTGATTAGGGGAATTTAGGACATCCCTAACACAAAATTTTCATTATTCGTTTCAATATACATTTTTTCTAATGCCTATCTAAATTTCACCATGTGACCTTTTTTTCCCAATTGAATTTTTTCATCCCCATTTTGAATTCAGCTGATGATGATGAGTTTTTTTTTCATCGTAAATCTCACACTCCACTTTGAGATACAATACTTCTACCACAGGTTAAATATGATGGATATAACTTCAAGGAATTTTACTATGAAGGGCTCTCTCTAATGTTTTGTTGAAGTGATTATGGAATCATGGTCAGAGAATTCGTCTGGGGGAGTGGTGCATACAGCCCCTTAGAGCATTATTCATAGATTTACTCCATGGGTTATGAACAGCAAGATGCTGAAGAGTTCATGAGATACCTCTTGGAGGTTTTGAACAAAGATGACAACAAAGTTACCAAGAAGACCTTGCTAATCTTGACGGAAATCGACGAGAACAGGAAGACACGTAATTTAATCCTTCAATTTTTAGAATTTTGTTGGTATTTATTTCTTTGTTATATTTTCATAAGTACTTTTCTTGGCGTAACTGTTGTTTATAATGAGCAAGAAGAAAACGTTTATATTCAATCATTTTATTAACTATAATCTACAGTGTATAATACAAAAAATATTGTATAATGTGTCTAATTATAAACAATGCCTTTCAAAGTTCTCAACATAATTATATCATCCTCATCAAGAAATGAAATGCTCGAAAAATATCTGCAATGTAAAAGATAAAAATTCTGCAAAATTTTTTTTACTGATTAAAAATTAGTAACATCTCGCAATAAACGGCACAAAAATGAAAAAAAAATAAGTTGTAAATGAATTATGCACAGAGTGTTGCAGTTCGTCAAATTATTGCTGTGTTAATATGGCCACACTCTCTATATAATCCATTCATCACAGGAATGTAGCGCAACATATAATATTCCATTCGATCTAAAGCCACAATCACACGTAATACTAAATAATGACTTTTAGTTTTGTTTGGATAAATGAAGCTCGGATAAGATTTGTGCTCTCGGACAAAAAGGTGTCCTTGGTAACCAGGCACAATGTCCACTGTATCCCTTACTATTTGATTCTTTTCCTTTAGGAAATCTCGTTAGATGACACAAAACATTTGGTAGTTCTTTTATAAAATTGTGCGTTCAGAAAACGTTTTATGCTAGCACAATGCGATAATGATACAAAGCCTTTTGAAATTTGGGACGTCCAATCACGTAAAATGCAAGTATAGTTTCATCACGACTGAACTCGTTGAAGAAATTTGAATTTGTAGAAAACTGAGTTTCATTTTAATGCCAAATAAAAAAAAAGATTGGCCACGTTCTCTGAGCGAAACGAGATCTTGTATGGGTTGGAGTGGAATATTATCCTGGTGAGTGAGATTTTTTCCACAAATAGCTCTATATTTTGCTTTTTGTAGATATATAGGCAGGGGAGGAGCTGTTTTAGATGAACTGTTTCTTCCTTTTTGTGAATTAGTCAAACGTCTTGGAATTATATACTTAACGTACCTACCAAAAAAATGTTTTTTATTTTTTTTCATTGAATCGGAGAGGAAAGCCAAAAAATGGTTTATCAAAAATAAATTGGTTGAAATGAATCAAAAAATGGGCTCGGGTTTGAAGATGGGTTTTCCCTTAACCAGCTGGTGTCTCCCTATGAATGTCGACCTGCAGAAAGTCGACACTTATGTGAGCTAAAAATTAACAAAGTCTAACTCTTCAATATGGAGTGAAAATATGTTTTAGAATGAGCGAGACAAGCACGTTCAAAACACAAATTAAACAAAGCGGGTTACAACGAGTGACTTCACATGCTCTTACCGCCATATAACATCCATACAAATCTTTGCTACACGGAAAAGTAAACTTCAAGATCTGATAACTCCTAGCTTTTGAAACCAATTTAAATCTTAGCTCTGGTATTAACACCTTTTTCATAATTTGTAACGTAGTTCAGCAAATTCAACATCTGTTACCATTCCTATTTTGTTGATATTTTTTGATCTGGGATGTTGAAGAAACTTGTATTCAGAGGTTAATGTCGATGAACTCCTTTTGAAACAAAAATAATATTTCAACCGACTTGACTGAGAAGTGGAAGGAATTCGATTCTGATCATAAATAAAACATCAACTCTAAGAAAGCTGTAAAGGCAGCATGAAAATTAGTGGGGCAATTGCTGAAGTAAAATGGAGACCTAAATTTATAGATGATGCAAGGGAAAATAATGATACAAAGAAATGCTCAATAATACCAATATTATATGAATATTTGCCAAGGTTAAGACACCATCAGTGATTTAGAAAATGTTTTCGAAAAATAGTAGTACAATGTTTCTAAATGAAACGACACCAACGGAAATATTCAAAATTATTCTCTGCTTGAAAAATAGAGCTGCAGTCGGAGATGAATTTCCAGTTAGGTTATTGAAATACTGTGCCAACGATTTATGTGATCCCTCATCATATATTATTGTGTTCTTTCAAGAATGGTTCATTCCCAAATAAATCGAAAGTCAGAATAATTGAATGAATACATTGAAAAGTAGTATCACTGATATTTCTTCAACACAATAACAACAATGAAAAGTAACTATATGAAAGATTTACAGTAAGAATATTCCTTGACAATTCGGAAGACCCGTAACACAAATTCAAAAACAATTTCAAACAATATTAGGAGATTCATGAACTCCTTTCAAAATTTAACGATTAACCACATGACATAGTGACAATGTCATTTCACCACATTTTCATTGTTTTATCACATTGAAAGAAATAATCAAATGTAATACCACGAGTCCTTCAAATTTAATTGATGAATTTTCATTTTCCACAAAAACTTTTTTATTTGGCGAAAGTATGAAAACAAACCGATTGATAAAATCACGAGTCCGTAGGTCGAGTGATTTTATCTAATTCGATTTGTTTGAAACCTTTTGCCTCAAAATAAAAAAGTTTGAGTGTTTCGAAAATGAAAATTTATCTTATTAAATTTGAAGAACGAGTTGTATTTAGGGGAATTATTTTTTTGAACAAATAGAAGGAAGAACAATTTAATTGATCAGTATTTCATTTACATAAGAAGGAAAGGAGAATAGGTGAAAATTTTACAAAATTGTCAAACGATGTATGCCCTCTATGATCCAGAAGAGATATGATGCTTACGCAGTGATTATGATAATGCTTACCGACGATACCAAGAGATGGCGTCAGACCTCTCATTGTACAAGGTTGATAATTGAAAATTTCTTATGAAATGAAAATCGCGCCAGAAGGAACATAAAATCATTCGTTATGTCGTTGTATCAAAATCTTCATACAACGGTTTCTTCTCATACCACAAAAAATGAATTGTATTTAATGAAAACTAATTGTACGCCATCTTCATTTGAGTTCAGGAAACCTTAAATATTTGAATCGGTCGTTCGCTATATCTGTAATAAAGTTGGGGTCATGAGCTATTTACGTGTTCGAGTGTTCATTGAAACGTGTTGTTTATGTTATTATTATGCTGATAAAGTGAATGACTATTAATAATAAGATAATTCTTCATTCATGATAATTTATATAAATATGAGCCAGTTCAATAGAATCGACGCGGTAAATCTTATAGTTTTGTCAGTTCAAAGGTAAACAACGTTTTATCAAAAGGACCAGGCAGTTTTATCAGTATAATACCCAATTATTGGCTAGAATAACGATAGAATAACCCACTACTATTGGTTGAAAAGCCAAAAACGTCACATTTTGACAAGTGAAAAAAATGATAGATGTATAACTATTTGTTAACCCTTCAATGTTTCATCTTATTGAAATAACAGATAGAAGAAAGCACAATTCTCTTCACTTTCATTAAATTTCTTCAACGCTGTTCAGTCACTTATAGGCTAAACATTTTCATTGCCGCTTTTCTTTGATATAGCAGTCGATTAATCGGACAACCTTCAATTCCGTATATTATTTATACAACTCTGTTACATGTTCAGAATGGATGAGAAAAATCACTGAAAATAAATAAAATAAATACATTACTCTCAGAACATCTCCAAGCTCTAGTAGAATATGAAAAAATCGAAATTTGAATATGAGACACAAAAAAAAACTTCAATTACTTGAAGTTGAGATACATAATATCTAGTTCAGTATCGAACTCACTTACTTAGTTTTCCAATGTTTGAGTTTTTTCATGTGGAAACCGAGTAGAAATATTTTTCTCCGATTGTCAACAAACGTAAATTTTGCAGACACAGCAAAGTAAGGACTTTCCTGCCTGGGCAGCAAAAGTAATACTTTGCTGATTGATTGTGTCTGGAGGAGTAAGTACTTCTTAGTCTTATTTTGGTTTGAATTATCACTACAGAAAAAATAAAATGATTATGAGAATTGTAATAATTTGCAAATACAATATCCTACATATATCATTATAAACAATCGGAGAAAAAATTATATGTTCAACTCGGCAGCAAAGTAGTAGATTGACTGTCGCGGCTGATAGTTGATAGCCGAGGGTAGCGAGGCTAGGAATTCAGCAAAAAACTATAATACAGATATCAGTATCACTACTTTTCTTCGGGTTTAAAGGCCGTCGTTTTTTTGGAATTTCTTCCTGACGTTTTGCTGACGCGAGTGGCCAGCTTCTTCAGAGGCTCATACATCTTGAGTTTGACTTCAATGACAGTCATCGTAGTCAAACTCAAGATGTATGAGCTTTAAACTCGAACAAAAGTAGAGCTACTGAAAAACTCGGCTGCGAAAGCCTTAACCATTTTATATTACAGAATAGTCATTGGCTTTTGAATGAGGGGGGGGAGGGGCGGAGTCGTTAACCAGCTGTCACTCCCTTGAGAACGGCTATGCTGAAAAGTCGAAACTTGGACATTTTTCCAATTCATTATTATCAAAATTCAAATTTTATTTAGAAATTTTGAAAAGTGCAACAGGAAAAAGTTGCTGAGTTTGCAGTTTTATAAGTCTCCACCAACTCTGCTGTCGCTTCCCGGATTTTTAAATATTTTTGGAATTTTCACAATTGAACAAACAAATTTCATAATTTTTATAGGAACCCCAATTTGAAATGGAAAACCAGTAAGCATCGCTCTGAGCATGTCGAAAAAAGTATAAAAAGAAAAAAGTACGGCATATCTATCTATTGTCCACTGATAAATAGATATCCACCTCCCTGTCCATCAGTGGTAGTGCACCTCAATCGAGTTGCGAATCCAGTCGGCAGGGGGGTGGGCGTGGCCTCAGTAACCTGTCGCTTCTTTGTATTCGGACCCTTCCAGAGTGAAGAAGTCTTCAAGTTTCCACTGGAGTGTTTCGAAGGTGGGTCGGCGCATCGGATCTCTGTTCCAGCACTCTAGCATTATTTCGTATAGCGCAGGGGGGCAACCCGGAGGCGAGGGCATTCTATAACCGTGCTCGACTTGGTGCAGGACCTCGGCATTCGTCATACCTGGAAAAAAATAACCCAACACTCTTTTCTGAGAATGCATAAAAAGGCCACAAGTATTCTTCAAATTGAATCGATCTACAATGCTCAATTTAATAGTAACCATCAATCAGTTCTTGATTATTCAATTGAGTAGTATTATTTCATTTGAATGAAATGAATTGAAAAATTCAGATAATTTCCATTTTGAAGTCGTAATTGAAAGAAATTCTTATTGAATACCAGGGGCGCCGGAACCATGGACGCAATGGGGGCGGAGCCCCCATAGTGAAGTTCTGGTTTGCGAAACTGTTACCATGCTCTCATAGCAAACATTTTTCGTTTAGAACAAATTATGTATCGGTCTCATTGGTTTCGGGTTATAAAGATTTTTATTATCACACTGGCAACAGTGTCAGTGACAAAACCGCCGCAGTTTCTCAAAGCCGTAGTCACTATCAACAAAGGTGCGTACGTAGAACGTATATATATTGCAATGAAAAATAAAAAGATGTGATATCTGATATATCAAATCAAAAACGTATTCAAGGTCCACGATGACACAGCAAAGACTAAACGATTGTGCTATTTTGAGCTTCTACAGAGCTTATCCTTTTTAAAGAAGTTCGTAATCACGAAATAGCAAATATTTTCATTAAAAATAACCAAAGACGGCAGACCTTCTAACATGAGTAAGATTATAATTTTAATCCTATTTGTTACATATTTATATATTATATAGTTCATGCAGAAATTGGATATTTGTTTCTTTAACAATTTTAAACAACAACAATTTTGTATTACTCCGGCTCGACATTTGGCATTTGAGGTTTGAAACTGGCTGTGATTATTAGTTTTTTTTTGTTTTTTTTATACTTCACCGAAGATTTTGGAAATTATTTTTATTATTTTAAACATGTTGTACTTGGGTCGTTTCGGATTAGTACCTATTCACTTTGTGTTTTTTGTATGTATGTGAACATCACCTGAATATATGATGTTATAATACACTGGCTTTATTTCACCTATTTTATTGTGATATATATATATATATATATATATATATATAAGTCTGCAACAAATGGGTAACTTTTTTATTATCGATTTCTCAGAAAATTTTATTCTTGACAAAAGTTGGTGCATGTTCCAAAACTATACCAAGTGTACCTGAAATGGCTTTATGAAAATCACCATACAGGATAGGCCAAAAAATATAAATTTCGTTCAAGAGTAAAGTACCCTTATTTCAGAAAATATGGAAATATGTTGAGAAGAAACTTGCTTAGAATTAAAAGTTGTGTTCAGATACGAAGTCATGGCCTGCTATTCGATTTTTTTTTCATTTGGAAAATTTTTAATTACCCCCGTATGATACATATTTTTACTATTTTGATTCAATATGTATTTGAAGTAGCTACCATCAAATCGGTTTGGAGTATTTCTTATCAAATTAAAGTGAATTTGTATAATTTACATGGATTTGTATTTTTTTAGGTGACCGTCAACTTCTTGTTTGTAGCAACGAAAGTATTTGCCTCGTTAAGAAAAGTATTTGTGTTATTTTAGAGTTCTGTTAAATATTGTTGCAACAAACAAGAAGTTGACGGTCACCTAAAAAAATACAAATCCATGTAAATTATACAAATTCACTTTAATTTGATAAGAAATACTCCAAACCGATTTGATTGTAGCTACTTCAAATACATATTGAATCAAAATAGTAAAGATATGTATCATACGGGGGTAATTCAAAATTTTCCAAAAGAAAAAAAAATTCGAATAGCAGGCCATGACTTCGTATCTGAACACAACTTTTAATTCTAAGCAACTTTTCTCCTCAACATATTTCTATATTTTCTGAAATAAGGATACTTTACTCTTGAACGAAATTTATATTTTTTGGCCTATCCTGTATGGTGATTGTCATAAAGCCATTTCAGGTACACTTGGTATAGTTTTGGAACATGCACCAACTTTTGTTAAGAATAAAATTTTCTGAGAAATCGATAATAAAAAAGTTTCCCATTTGTTGCAGACTTAGTGGACCAAACTGTATATATATATTTATTATATGTCTATTTTTGGAGACCGATCCCCCATAGTAATTTTGAAGTTCCGGCGCCTATGCTGAATACCGACTCCACACTCGGAGTTTTATCGGAAATGAGTAAATATAAGAAGTAAACGAGTTCAAAGTCAAAATCTGAAAAACTATTATCTCTCGGAATTTTATTGATGTGCGACTTGGAACTAGGGATTTGAATTTTATTAATTTCCTAGAATTAGTTGAATTCCGATCGAAAACTCTTGAACTGAATTTTACTTTGTCAAATTTTGTTGAATTCCAAGTACAGTCCAAGTGATCTATGAAATTAGGAGTTCATACTAGGAATTTATTAAATTCTGAAACTGAAATTATGATATTACAAAGTTGGAATTTCCAGAAAATGGTTGAAAATGGTTGAAATGGATGAAAATTTGGCAGGATACAAAGTTTCGTTTCCTCAAGACAATGTGATGGTTCACACACATTGCGATGCCAAAATTAACCAGTACAGGTCGAGTTGGAAGAAACATGTGAAGTGATTAAAGATTTGCCACAACGAAGAAGGTGGGTCTGCGATCAGAAATGAAGATATTAATTTTAAATTATTCGCCTTTTCTTTCTTTAGGTTTGCATAATTCTCTCATTTTTGTCGTAAGCCTAGTAGAGAAGGAATCAAATTGCAATTTTGTTTTCAGAAAGAATCCGAATCGAAGATTCATACTTATTCCACACAGAAAAAATGTAAAATTCTACATAATAAGTTCAAATACCTGGATATGGTATCCGTCCATATGTAACAAGTTCAGTGAGCAGAATTCCAAACGACCAAACGTCTGATTTTATAGAGAATTTACTGTAGTTGGCAGCTTCAGGTGCAGTCCATTTTATTGGGAATCTTGCGCCTACTCGGGCCTCATACTCGTCTTCCTACAAAAAACAAATCTACATGTTTTCTGATATCTGGATTTGCAATCACAATATTCATTGTTCATGATTGTGATTGCTCGATGGAATGTAAGAGAACAGTTGAATTTCATTATCATGAAAATTGCGATAATCATCGCAATTCTTCCATGGTGGAAACGCAATAATATGTAATTTTCATATTACAGGGTGGCCCAGCAAAAACGAAACTAGACCGATATATTTCATATTTACCATTCGCAGAAAAAACTTTGTCACTTGATGCCCCTCGGAAGGGTTAGCTTCAACCCTTAAGTCTTTAATGGGATGCACCGCATTTTGAAGGTCATCAAATTCTCTTTCCGACGCTTTTTAGTTTCTTTAATTTGTCAACACTGGCATTAATTAATTCAACTCTCAACTTGAATTGTTTTCATGGTAATTGTTTGAGAAGAAACTTAGTTTTTCAAAGTGTTTTGAAGTGGCAGGGGTGTTTCAAAAAAATGAAATTAAAAATGCGACTATTTTACTTTTTATTTCAACAAGTGCTCAAAATGTTGACCTCCTGCTTCTGGACGTTCTGAAGCATTAGAAGTGTAATGTCCCCACATTCATCAATGATCTTTTGACGTAAATTGTTTCCTTGAGAATTACTGCATCAAATTAAAAAAACTAAAGAGCGTCGGAAAGAGAATTTGATGACCTTCAAAATGCGGTATCACATGTAGCCTAATCCCATTTCAAGGGTAGAAGGATGATCAGAACTGTTAAATGCGAAGAAATAAAACAAGCAGATTATATCCAGAAATCTAGTGATTTGACTGGTTAAATGAATACATAGAAATACTACGAGTAAAAGCTTACTTTGATCAATCTGGCAAGGCCGAAATCCGCAATCTTCACGACATTTCCGTCGGCCACCAGAACGTTTCTCGCAGCGAGGTCTCTATGTATGTAATTCTGAGATTCTAGATACGCCATCCCAGCCGCGATCTGTGCCGCCATATCGATCAGCTGCGTCAGCTTCAAGCCCTTGCCCTTACCCTGCAGGTACTCCAACAGCGATCCGTTCCGCATCAGCTCCGTGATGATGTAGATGGGCTCTTCCACCGTGCACACTGCGTACAGCTGGATCAGCTTCTGGTGCCTCAACTTCTTCATTATTTGAGCCTCGGCGAGAAAGTCCTTGGGGTCCATCGTGCCCGGTTTGAGGGTCTTGATCGCTACGGCGGTGGTGTTGTTCCACATACCCTCCCACACCTCGCCGAATTGGCCGTGGCCCAATTTTCGGATGAATTTCAGCGAGGTGCGTTCGATTTCCCATTGATCTCGCGTGCGGTGGGACAAGCCTTCCGGCTGCGGTTTTTCCACCTGGAATGAAGAAATGTTGCAGTTAAAGTTCGGTGACAAACCGGCGAGATTGAGTTTACTTTTCCGCCTGAGCAGAAATATTGACGACTTTCAGATTCATATGGAATAACGAGAATTTGCATCTTCCACGTTTGAAGAAAAAAATAACTCGTGCGAGTCCATCAATCTAAATACCAGAAAAAAAACTGTTTTTGTCCTAATAACACAATATACTGATATAATTTTCCCATTCAAGGGTGGCAAGGAACTTTCAAACTGAGAAACTAAAAATAGGTACTCATATAATTGATTATCGAATTGACAATAAACGTTACCCCTAATTATAAGTCGAGTTTCTTTATGTATTTATTTACCCTAACTATTATTGAATATTCAATGCATTCTAGTTGAAACAAGCCAAATAAGTCGGTAGATAATGGGTGAAAATAATGAAACCTGATTTCTTCAATTCTTAGAAAGAAAAATTTCTACATGAAAATCAACCCCCTGTTAACTAACCCCTCCTCGTATCTCATGTCAAAAATTTCAAATGGGAACGTTAGACGAGTCACATATAGTTAAAATTTGCCAAATCTATACTCAAAAGCCATCGTATAATACTTTCAGTGGTAGTTGAATTGAATTTATTTTTTCGGTAAATTAAAAAAACATGACTTCCGGTACCATTATTTCTGTACGGCACTGGGTTCTTCATGATTAGTTTTGTAGGATGAAGAAAGCCAGTTAAGAATAATTGGTCATTTTCATGTGGAAAATTCAACTTTTACCTGTATATCATCAATTATAACGCCCCAAACTAACGGAATAGGGCTAGAAGTTAATAGAGAGTTGAAGTGCTGCCATGATCGTTAACGTGAACGTACAAATTGACAGCTACGCATGCGTAGTTTTGCTTGTTTACGTTTACGTCGAGAACTTGTTTACGGGCCTACGTTATCTTGCGGGCGCTCACGGATACGTTAGATATCAACGTGCGTTATCCGAAGAAAGTACGGTTCACACCGATGAGTTGCGAATGACCCAATTTTGAAACTTCATTTGGCGAGGAAGGTATGTGGCCATTATCCCTATCAAGATCCGAAGAGATGGACTCTGATGTAGATCAACATGATCCAAATAACAGGAAAAAGTGTCAGCATTAGAGATGATTTAAAATTTGGTGAAGAAACATATTCAGCTTAGGCTGAATAATTATTGATTAAGAATGCAGTTTTTTGAATATTCTAGATTCAAGTATCTACTGTTTCCATCAGTAGGAATCAACTTTCTTCATCTTGAAAGTGGAATTCAATATGAATAATAAAATATTTATTGGTATTTGATGATTTCCAGAAATTATACTAATACCCAATTACATTGTTTGGCTTCGAGCCGATTGTAGATTGTAGGTCTATTCTGCGGTGGCCTATTGATTCTTGAATATCATTAGGTTATTGAAAAATATTCAAGAAAGAAACCAATAATGCAATTATGGTGCAAAATGCAATTATGGTGCAAAAAGCAATTATGGTGCAAAAAATTTTTCTTTAGACAATATTTCTCGAAAATATTTCAGAAATCTTAATGGTATATATTCATATTTTTCTTATTATTATATTATTTTCAATAACCATTGCAATATTCAATATTGAAAGTTAATCAAGATTCACCCAGAATAGACCTGAATATAATGTTATGGAAAATTCACATAATTTAATTAGATTGGATTACCTCAGTTGTTCACCTACGTGGAGTTCTATTTCATTACTACTCTCAATCGCTATTTAATTCATATTGATGATTGTATAATACTTTGAAGCTTGGAAGGTACCACCTTCCAAACTGAAGTGTTTTCATTTGAATAAAATTATATAAAATTTTTTATTTATTTATTTAATTATCCGTAATTCATTCAATGCTACTTAAGTACAAAATTTATATATACCCTTTTCTTAAATATTATTTTTAGGTAATAATGTTACAATTTTTTTTTCAATAAAAATTATGATATGATAATAGGGTATATATGTTTGAATTATTACTAAGTTTCTATAAAGGAATATCATGAACAGTCAAACAGTTTCACAAACGTCCTATTAATCCACGGTTATTTCGCGGCGATGAAAATGCTCACTAATGGAGTAATTAGTGGTAATAACTCACAAAACGGCATCACCAGTTAACGGCTAACAGTAACGTGATGTATGGTAGCGACTTCAACTCAATTTCATGAAAACCCGTAAACGTTATATTTCATAACGTTAACGTCTACGTTAAGGTGTACGTATTGCAATCACTTCAAGTCTCTATTGTTTCAAACCGCAGTACCTAATGCTCTGCGCATGATTCATGCTGGGTCATTTGACGCTCTAAAATATTCAAGAGCTCGTAGTCTAGCTGGTGTTAGGAGAAAGTGATGACAAAGGGTTGAATTTTACATTGGCCGCGTCTAACATCTTACAGCGCTTAAAGCCGCTGCACAAAATTTGACAGTTTTCCATGGTGAAATGTCAAATTTTGTGATGCGGCTTTAAGCGCTGTAAGCGTAAGCTGTTAGACGCAGTCATTAATATATGGCCTCACTATCAAAAGTGAAATTTACTATTCCAATTTTTTTAAAGAAATCTAATAGAATCAGATCTAGGCTGGCTTGTTTCAACTGGAACACACTGCTTACAAATAATGAAACTCGGTAATTTACAGTTACAGATATTCTCAGATATTTGATCACTTACTCTATTGATTTTAGTTCAACTACAATAAAGAAGAAAATTATAAATTGGTACAATATAATCGTTCGAAACCGAATACTGAGAGAACCAAATTTATGTTATTGGTTAACGAACGAATGACATTTTTTTGAGTTGGGCTGGATTTTGAGATGAGGGAACTGATACATTCTGGGTGAGTGAAATGTCAATACAAACGGCTCTGTTTTTCCTCTATGTTGTGTAGAATTAATTCATTCCTTTCGTTTGTATATTGAGTAACTAATGATTAACGTAAATAATAATTGTGAGCAATCTCCATAGTTTTATAAAACAAACTTTTGAATGATGGTAAACATGCAAAATAAACAGCTATTGACTTTATACGGAAGTGAATACTAGAAAAACTCCATAGGAAATGAATAGAAATGAACAAAAGAGACGCAAACAAAACAGCAGAATATTAAACATTGGAAGTGCTTTTGAAATAGTTGAGCTTGGGACTATCAAAAGATGACATGCGATTGGTTGGGATTGATTTATTACTTTAGTGAAGACAAAAAATGTACTGAAAACTAGTTCCATTGGACCGGTCTCCAGTGATAAAATTCACAATAATGATAAACAAGTATTCAATTATGCGCAATGCGGGATTTTTTTTCCATAGCAATTTTTGGAAATAAAATCTAATATACATCAACTTCAGGCTTCAGGTTCATCTAAATAATTTTACTAATAATTTGAATATCAAAGAATTCAGATAAAGTGATGAAAAACATCAATAACAAAATGTCATTAGCGTAAGCAGTTAAAAACATGGATACTTAACATTTATTTTTAAACTGGAAACCGGCCCGAAAGATGCATTCAAATGGAATGTCACTCAAGAACACTTTTCCATTTTCATACAGAAACGAAACAAATGTAATGAAACGAAACGTGACAGAAAAAAAAACGACATACCTCAGCTATCTTACTCTGCACAAAAAAGTAAAGTATATATCAATAAACGGAATCAAATAATAAAATATAGCCAATAGCTGTCGAACAAGATTTTTTTTTCGATTTTGAATTTTGAGATTTGATGTTTTCTATTTCATTGTGTCAATATCTTACCTGCACGCAAGGTTTGCAGAGATTGACGCACAAGCCATCAGCATCATTGCTGTAGTGTTGAACCAACTCTTGAAGTGTCCTAAACGTAGTTCGTCGAGCTATGAAAAATCCACCTTCGTCTAATTGTCGTATTCTATAGTGTTTGACAGTGTCTCCATCACGGACTAGAAAAAAGCACAGGAAAATCGTTGGAATTTTTTTTCGAAATGCTGATGGTTGATATTGATCAGTTTGGTCATCACGTTGTCTCTAAGGTTTTAATGGCAGTGGTTACGCGTCCCGGTGTACCGTGCAGTAGCAAGCCTTAATTTCGCATAGTAAATATCATTATATTAGTTTTGCAATTCGTGAAAATACTAAATATGAAATTGAAGTTGCTAATAAAACATAAGGTATTGATTAGGCAGGTTGTAGACGACTCCAATCTTTCAAGATCAGTTAAATAGAATTTGAAATTATATACCGTGAAATAGAATCTTGGCAGTTCAATATTATGCCCTAGTATGTTTGAAATTATTTCAACATTTCATCCTCAGCCAATCTTTCTACTGATTTTTGTGACCAGTTGTACGATTACTCTTAGAGGTCTTTGTGAGCAGCATAGTTATTAGTGGTCGGGCCAACCATTAGGCATTAGCGTCATACCAATAGAAAAATATCTACCCCATTGGAGAATCGAACCCAGGATCTTTCGAGCATGAGACGAGCACTAAACAATTTCTCCAACTTCGTGCCGAAAGGTATTTTGAAATGTCATATCAGTAGAAACTAGTATAGCTATCCAGGGACCTGTTTCATAAAAGTACAAGTTTTGTAGCGACAAGAGAAAGGCAATGCAGGTATAGGTGAAAATCGAGTAAAAAATAATTATTTATCATCGTGTTTCTTTGTGTTTCTCTTGTAGCTACAAGACTTGTGCGTTTATGCAACAGGCCCCAGATCCTCATTATTTGTATAGATTTCAACACTGATTCTTTATTTTTTCAGATCGTGGTAGGTTAAAACTGCAAAAAAGTTAATCCAACACAAAATCATGACTTGCAAACATGGTGAAGTGGTCATGCTGTGAATTTTTCAAATTTAGTGTTTGCCGACTAGCCACGGAGCCAAAGTGGTTGGGATTCCACTTCATGAACTGTAGGTATCAGGTATTTCTTGCTCGCACAAGCTCTTAAAAGAGTTTCTGAGGAGTTTCCTTGGAAACCTGGGATATTAGTTGAAAAAAAATACAAAAAAATGCATTTTCGAGTAAATTTGACCATGATTAACTGGATGAGTATATAACATTTTTTTTTATTCAACGCCCACAAATGGTTCTCTTACCAAAAATAACCGCATTCTTTTATTGTTCTGAATATCCGTTGATGTTGTGTCGTGGCATTTTCACCGGTCATAATCACCATTAGGGGGTAAAGACCAATTGAAAATATTGTTATCTTTTGGAGAAAATACAACAAGACGTTAACAAAGTTCCAAATATCAATTCTGAGCTGAAACTATAATACCTGTTGGTGATAAACGTTGAAATTGGGTTAATGAACCATCTTTTACACGTTTAATATCAGCGGGTATTCATGAAATTATTTTTTGGGCATATAGGTACTCACACAATTCATCATGAAACGAAATTGGAGATGTATGTATGTATGTATGCTTTTCATCCAGTCCTTGAATACTGCTAAGGCAGGCTTTTCGTTTTGTCAGATGATATTCCAAATTTTATCTGTTAACGATTTATTGAAAAAATGGGTCGTAGCATCAAATGTTGGAGCAATACACTTTCTTGCCGTGTTCATGAGCTCGAAATTAAATTTGCTATTTGTTGACAGACTACCAGAACTAGAATAAAACCAACCGAAGTGAATTTCAAATTTATGTTGATTAATATAGAGTTATGTCAGGAAATGTTTGCGGGTACGTCATCAATAGCCGACGAGGTAAAACACAAACACAATCCAACTTGTCATGGAAATTAGATCCACATCTGGTTGCACACTTAACTTACACTACATTTCAAATGTGTGCCTGTCCCGCACCGCGCAATACGGCATCATTTTCGTGCCCAGATGAAACGAACAAGCTGTACTTCAATATACCATATTTTTTTCTACAATTGAAAATGAGAGATGAAACAGCCAACGTCCGTGTTTAAGCTGAGAGAGCTCTTGTTTGGATGATGGCTTGCACTCAGTACATCGAAAAGAGATCAATGACATTTCACTATTGCTTGTCAATTAATTCCGGTATAAGAGAATTAATAATAAAGTTTCGGCGGTTTGAAGTCACATACTCAAGAATAGTTGTTTTCACAACGAATATTTCACTGGAATTCAACATTTCTTAGTGAGTACAAATAATGTGCTATTTTTCAGTTGAAAAACAGCAACTGCTGACACTCTTCCTCTTGAAGTCGATTTATTATTATTAGACATATGTCTTGATCGAAGAAGCAGCCATGTCCTAGCACATTGCTATATTTATTAATTTCTTGATTTCGTATGCATCAATTGATGACGCACACGCAATGGCTCCCCGACCCAACTGTATTTTATGTGGTTGAATAAATTGCAATGAATCAGAGCAAATTTTATAATTGTTTTTTTCTGTATAGCCGTGATGAATATAAAATTAATGTATAAAACATTTCTTTCTGATATGAAGAATTACTTCTTGATCGCGACTTCCAGAAATTTCTAGGCGTACTTAGCCTTCAAATTTCGGTGCCGCTAAAATTCAGTCCTTGTATCAAATACCTCTTATTTCATTCTTCAAGATTCAGAATGAAGTAACATCGAATATATTTTTCAAAGATATACTTGATAGCAAAAATCTATTCAGAACTGTGTTCGTTTAATAAAAGTTCCATTCAGATAAATGATATTAGGTGAATCTTAGGTATTGTTAACTTCATTAAACTTGTTTGTGATAATTATTTTTTTGATGGCTATTAAAAAGGTTAATGTTTCACAAAACTACGCTGGAAAAAACTCATCTTTATATGTTGAGACGGTTTTTTGACAATGTGAATGTGATGAAATCCAAATCACCATTTTTAGGATAAGAATCACAGGAATACATCATGAAGTTAAATAGCCGCCTTCCTATGTAAAATTCGAAAACTTAGGATCAACAATCATCGAAGGCGCACTTTTTTCATCTAAATTCCAGGTGGGCTACAGAAATTATGAATAAATTTTGAAGAATTTCGTCGTAGTATGTCGTCTTAGGGTACATGACGTTGTTTGTTCTGAAAAAACTGTTTTCGTACAGAAAATGTGTTTTAATTTGGGTGGCGAGTTAGATAGCATTTGTTGGTTTGGTTAGATCGAATCGAGCACGGAAAATACGCCCCTCAACTCTTTTATATTACCATATTCTGCATTTGTAGTTTCAGCAGTTTTTTCTATTCCATTCAAGTTGTTCTATAATTGGAGTCAAACAACCGCTACAGGAATGCGGCGCAATAGTTTTTGGGATATAGAAGTATGCTGTTACCTATCTAAACTCGAATCTGTAATCTGTGATAACAATATAAGGCGCCAAGTGAAATTTCATGGTTCAAATTACATCACTGCTATGAAATTCGTAAAGCAGGCTTCCGTATCTGAACTGAAAAATGACTGTTTTCCATTCCTTTCTCATGAATAAATCATTCAATATGAATGACAGTAACAAATGAATCATTCAGCATGTATTTGAAATGAAACAACATAGCAACACATGTTTCTGATGGTTTCTTGCAACTGAGTGAAGGGAATCCCAGATAAAATCAACAAATTATTGAAAAATGCGTATACTTCCCCTTGGCAACGTTTCGGAAGCTAGTTTGGATCCTTTTTCAAGTCTGTTTTGAACATTTTCAATGAAATTGTAATTTTTGGTACGTAGTCACGTAGTCACATTTTAAAACTACGTACCCGATGCTATAAATACCATTTTCGGATATGTTCTCATGGTGAAAATCATTTTAACAGGAACTAATTCTGCAGTTTTCCTGCATCTGAAAATTCTTGAGAAAAAACTGTTAAAAAAATGAGAAATCTATCAGTTCCTGAGTTTTTTGCAATTTCAGATGAAAACAGAGCTTGTGAGGAACATTTTTAAAATACATAAGAAAGGATGTCACTGGCAGATACATTGTTGAATATTCTTTTCGAAATGTTAATTTGTTCTTCCCCGGCATTAGAACTCTTGCACTCAATAGATTTTATTTTCTTGAGAACCGGTTGAAGAAAAACACCCATATTTAAGATCAATATCGAGATTTTATGAATAAATATTCCATTTCAACCGTATGGGATGGAGTCCCTTCACCTCCATAATATTCCTCATCACTGTATAATTCGTTACGATAGTCTAACAATCAAATTGAGAGTAGTCCTCAATGGTTCTGCTGAGTTACCCAATTGATCTTCTTTAAATGATAACTTCTTTGTCGGTCCGTTATTACAGCGTGACATGCTGACCTTCCGATTACATGTTTGTCATAACTTGTGATATCGAAATGATATTTAGACGAATTCTTATATTACCTCATCAAAGACCATTTCCAAGAATTATCTGATATCATCAGCCCAATAAACTGACCCATGGACTTACACCTTCACCATTTTTATCAATCAAAACACTCCAACATTTAACAGCAGAAAAATGTTTTGAATTTCCTTACGCGAAAAAATCTCGTGAAACTGACACTTTTGTCGATGACATTGTGACAGGAGCTGCTTCCCTCGAAGATGCGCTTGTTTAACAATATCAATCAATATGGCTGTTAGAAAGAGGTAGATTTGAACACCGAAAATGGTTTTAGTGGCCCTTCGTTATTAGAAAATCCCCCTTTGTCACATTTGGCAAAAGATCTTTCAACATTTATTTCAGACTGAAAGTTCCCAGAAGGTTTTAAGACTTGAGTGGAGTCCCTGCTCAGATCATTTCAAATTATACACCAACTATATTGATTCAATATGTACGGAAAAAAATTAGTTTCGACTGTTGCGCGGATGGGGATAATCGTCTTTGGGAAGAGTATGCTGCTCAGGTTTCTCATCTGGATGATATTTCATTATTGCAACGCCCCTGGAAATTCCAAACTCGCGAGATTCATTGTTTTGGGGCGCGGGTGAAGAAGGATATTGTGCCGTTCTTTACTTTCCTTTTACTTCTGAGTCTGATGGAATGTCTCATCATTTCGTTTATTCGAAATCAAAAGTGCTTTCCTAGCAGCTCGTTCAGTTTCTTGCATCCGTCAAGTATACAAGGAAAAATTACATTTCACTCGAATTTTTCATTGGTCAGATTCCACTTGTACCCTTTGCTAGAAAAAAATCCCACCATACAGATAAAAAACTCTCGTCAGCAATCGTTTTCTTTTATGTAGGAAAGAGTTCCATCATAGTCTTGGTTTCATGTCTCAAATGCTGCAAAGCCTGCGGATTGTGGATCCCGAGGGCTTCTTCTCGTAGAACTACTTAACTTTTATTATGGTGAGCTGGACCATCATTACTTCTCACACAAAATTGTTTTCAATCTCCTACAGTCGAATTTTTTGAGGAAGCTCTCCACGAAAAACATAAACCCACCCTAACCGCAACCGTTGATGAGTCAAATTTTCTTGAATTTATGTTATCCAACGGCTCTTCTCTTGATACTTGTTTGAGAATTATGTATTTATTCTGCGGTTTATTAATTCTTCTCGAAAGAGACCTAAACAACACAAATGTATTATCTCATCAGAATTCCACCAATATTTAATGATGTTTGTTAAATACACCCATTTGGGCGAGTGAAAGGAAGATTGAGGCACGCTCCAATTTCACCTGAGCACAAATTTCCTGCACTTCTTCCAAACAGTTCCCGTCTCACTGATTTGATAATTGACAATACTCATTCGAAATTTTTCGATGCTAGTATTCCAACTATTTACTGTCTTATTGCACAAGAATTTCTTTCAATGTTTGCGATTGCACCGATTTTTTCTTATGAGACCATTACCAAAACTATTCTTTAGGATAGTTGAGTGTTCATTAGTGGGTGTTTAATAATCTCTTAAACAATGGTGCAATCGCTGCAGTGCGATAAATGACCTTCAATAACTCATTAGCCTAATACTCCCATGAGAAAAAGTCGGTGCAAGCGGCTGTAAATGTTCCTTCTCCGGGTTGGGTGGGTTTTCCGAAGAGACCAACAACACAAAGAATCTCAAGATCCACCAAATGAGTGAAACACCCAGGGCGAGGAAGGAGGGAGCAACACGAGACAAACGACTCTCCAAACAGCCCGTCCAGAGAAGAAAAAGAAGGAGACAAAGCGACAAGAAGGGAGACGAGAGACAAAAAAAGGAAGGAGGAGGGGGAAACCAAAAAGGGAAGGAGGGAAAAGAAAACTATACCCAGAAAGGGCCCAACCCCCAAGGGGGACTTATCTCCTAGGAGAATTCCACGTTTGAAGCCAATCTCATACTCTAGTGTTGACTAGGGCGGACCATTTTCTATCACAACGTCCAAAACTCAAAAATCACCAAAGATTATGTTTGTCTTTTTGTTTCGCTACAAAAGCGATACACTTTGAATTAGTTTCAGACCTAACGTCTGATGCTTCTCTTGCCGCCTTGCGGCAATATATAGCTCGCAGGGGTAGGTGCCTTCATAAAGACGCAAACTTCATAGTGCCAGTTAAACAGTTTCTTATCGAAAGCTGCAACTAGGGATGCTCTCGAGTGGAAAATAATTCCTAGCGCGACCTCCAAAGGTATATGGGAGTCAGCAATAAAATCTATGAAATATTATCTTTTTTGAGAGCAGTAGCAGATCAGATCGTTACTTATCAGGAGCTCCCCACTTTTTTAGTGCAAAATGTAGCACTATTAAATTCACGTCGAATTTCTCCGTTCAATTATTCTTTTATGTATTGGACTGATGAGGGAGAGCATATCTTGGGGGATTTGCTGGGATATTTGTGATGTCCGAAGGTTGAACGTTGAGAGATTTGAAGACTTCTATGAAATGAAATGAGGACTGCTCTGATATATATACATATAATATATATATATATGCTGGCTGGAACTTCCGGTTGATCCGCGTCTGGAATGATTTTCTTGTCTACGTTTCGGCTCCCATTTCGGAGCCATTTTCAAGACTGAGTGACCTTGCGTCTAGGTCTGAGTTGTCTCACTCTATCATCACTGGAGGACTCCAGTGATGATAGAGTGAGAAGAATAAGAAAGAAGATGAATGGAAATTGTATTAATTATATGAACTAAATAGCATCTATAGAGAGTAATAACTAGGTTGGTGCATGTGAGTCCTAAAAATTAAGTACTATATAGGGATTGATTCATTTAAATATGGACCCAATTACCAAGGATTTTTTTTTATTAAACATTATTAACTATATTTAAAAATTAATGGGAGATAAATTAAGTGAACTTTTAGGCGCTTCAAACATATCAGAACCAATTTGGTAAAGTTAAATTATGAAAGAAGAAAGCAACCTATTATTTCATTAAAAATTAACGAAGCAAAGTCCGTTTACTCGCAACTAAGTAAAGAAATATCGGATGTTAATCAAAAATATGAAAATGGAGAAATAGGTGATTCTGATATAACAATTATTCGAGATATTATAGCGCAAATTAAAACCGTTTACCAGGAAATCCTAGATTTTCAAAAACAAAACGCGAATCCCGAATCGAATATGTCTTTCTTTGACCTCAAAATCGCTACAAGCCTCCTGTAATGGATGATTCAGAAGCCAATACCCTTAAATTAATTGAGTCAACCGAATTTTATGATTCAATGCTCAATAACGACGGCAAGCCCTTGTTGATAAAATTTATTCTGAAAACTCGAATTTCAGGAAGTGCAAAATTACGATTAAAAACACGTTATGATTCTATGGATGCCTTAATAAGGGACATACGAAAACATTATCTTGCTATCAAAGACATAAAATTTAGGGAAACATTTTATGTGTTCAATTCTTTAGAATGTGATGCCGATGGGATTATTGGCAGAATTTTTTAAAGAAAGTATAAAGCTAATTTAAACTATGAGGAAAATACTCTAGCTCTGATTAAAGATGAAAAGAGAATCCTATTAGATTTAAATAACAGTGATAGCCAAACTTTAACGTTACTTCCTTGATGCGAAAGTATTCAATATATTGAGACAGGGTTAGTTGAAGAATGTGTGGTTTTGCCAAGTGAATTATGTCAGGGAGTGTTTGTGGCCGGTGTGATTGCGCAACCGAATAACGGAAGAATTCCTGTTAGAGTTATGTGCAAAGTTCGCAGACGTATTTCACATGCCAGGGGATAGATTATCTGTGACAAATATTTATAAACAGTCAATTCAGGTTAAACCAAATACTCAACCGGTTTATATAAAACCTTACAGACTTCCCCAGTCACAAAAAGAGGAAATAAATAGGCGAATTTCACAAATGTGCGCGGATGATATAATTGAGAGGGCGCAGAGCGAATGGTCATCTCCCGTTTTGTTAGTACCAAAAAAAGGACCATCAGAAGAAAAGCGTAGCAGACTTGTTTTGTATTACAGATTTTTAAACCGCAATCAGCGTAAACTTCAGGGTCAAGGATGTAATAGGACTGCAGAACTCTTAGTTTTATCTTAGTTTGGAAATATGAATTTTCCTAATTGAGACATACCTGATAGTGAATAGTCATTATGCCTGCTTTCAGAATCTCTAATCAGAAAGGCTCCATGTTCGTTTTCAGGAAGTAGTAACTTCTTTTCTGCTTCTATGCGTTTAATTTTCCGGAAATACCATCTGAAACAAAATAACACATGTAAAAATAGGACAAACACTGCTAGAAATATTTCAATACGGTTAGATCTAAGAAAGAGGTTTCATTTAATCAAATAATGCACATACACATTAGCGGTGGAACTATGAATATGACAGGAATATTTGAATACAATAAGTATTTGATCCTCAAACTCTTACAGCCGACTGCACAGACTTTTTTCTTACGGGTCCATTAACAAAAGGACTCTTTATTATAGGTGAGGGTTCATAAATGAGTTTTTAATAATCTCTTAAACTATGGTGCAATCGCTGCTGTGCGTTATAGACCTCTACTTACGACTAATACTTAATAAGTATTATACTAATGGTTTATGCAGTATAATGCCATATATTTTTCCCTTAGGGAATTATGGCGAGGGATCAATAGTCTCTGCCTTTAATCTCTCTTGTAGTCCTATCAGAAAATTTTTCGAATTGAATATTGCCATGGAAACGATATAACCAAACTACAAAGTGTCAGTTTCGAACGCGTAGGTAGTATTTGTGTATTTGTATTGAGATGAATGAAACTGAAGAATCATTCATTTATGATAAATGAATTAGTCGTAAATAAAGTAGAGTATACTACTCGCAATAATAACTATTATTCTCTCGGAATATAACTCTCTCTGTCTGACACGATATTAGAGTTATTACACATTATCGCAGCACCAAACGGACAGAAAAGAAATAGGTACTCGGTGTCTCCCTTGAAACCACAAACCTGGTATGTTACCGTTTTATTAGCCTTTTTCTCCTTTTTCAGCGCCCTCGTCATTCGAAGCCTGTCCATTTTTAGTCGAAAATCCCGTTAATATTTCAGGAAGTAATCCAAATCTTGTTATTTGCAACAATTCTCATGAAAAATAACCGAAATTTATCTTCTTCACCTCGGAAAGCTTTTTTTTTACTTTCGAGAGAAATGATCCGACTCGGAAAGTATGTAATAAACTATCATCATCGTATTACTAAATCAATATTTTGTTTAAATTTTTAACTGTTTCAAATATTTTTGGTAAAACATTGTAGGTGCGAATTCAGTAGAAGGGAAGCCATTCGCCACGAAAGTTGCTCCTGATCTCAAATTATATCATTCAACTGTCTTAAATTCAAGTGTCGTTTTGGTTCAAGTAAAAAACTTTTCTTGACGCGAACTGTCCAACAATTGCAATAAATACATTAGTCAATCTATTATCTACATCAGTTGTCTATTCAGTGAATGGATTGCCCCGATTTAAAATCAGAATGCATCAACCGATTGCTAAAGAAACAAAAGTGTGAAGGTAATTCAAATGAACGATTAAGGTTATCAATGCTGTGACTCAAATTGGCAAATAGATACCGACCGTGTTTAATTTTTTAATTATACGTAATTAAAAATGCGATTCGTCGTGGTTTTATAACATACAGAGTTAATCTGGAAATTGGCTCAATTCTTTTGTCAAAATTATTGCGCAATCAAAAAGACACCAGCAAAAATGTACCGACAAAACCTAGGTATATGGACGACTTTTTTTACACCGATAAATGTTGAATAAATCATAAAACCCATTTGGTGAACCATTAGTTCGAACTTCTTTTGTCTATATGATTTACCATAATAATACCTATCAAAAGCTTGTCGGACAGAAAAATTGAAAGTGAATCTGAACGAGTTGCATGACCTTGAATTGGAGAAAGCTGAACAAATTTGCAAGGGAGCTCAAAGAGGACGAGAATGCAAGCAAAAAGTTTGCAAGGTGAAGAAGAGTACAAGAGAGGGAAATGTCCTGCTTTTGGGAAATTATGCTCATTTTGTAATGAAGATGGACATTTTAAAATAGGGTGCTGTGAGTTCAAGTTTCAGGACAAGAGAAGGGGTAAGAAAAATTTCGGTGATCTTGAGTATAGAAATGATGTTCATGAAGTAAACGCGCAGGCCAGAGTCAATAGTAGTGAAGAAGTGTCAACGATTTGTTGTTGGATAGTTTAGAAGTAGACGAAATTAATAATGATCTCAATGACAATGTTTGGTATTGTTACACCGCGTGAATCCAAGGGACAGGAGATACGAATTAACATTTATTTTGTATTTTTGAAGTTTGTAAGCCTCAGGAAAGACCTCTTTCGTCAAGGAGTTCCAAAGCTCAGCTGTTCTATTGAAAAAAGATCCCTGAGCAACAGAGGTTCAACAGGTCTCCAAAATCATAACAAAGGGGTGGGAATTCTGTACTCGTCATGTCATCCGTGTAGGTATTGCCAAGGGTGGAACGCTTGATAACAATTCAGAGGAGCATCGACCGTGAAAATATGTTCAGAAGAGAGAAAAGTCTCCGAACCTTCTACGATGTTCCAATGAAGTGAGCGAGCCTGTGAGCGAAGAATCACCAACAGGATGGATTGCTTTCCTCTGAATAGAATCGAGAATCCTCAATGAATGGTTTGGTACTGAACTCCACACATGAGAACTATATTCCAAGACAGGTCGTATCTGAGCCTTGTAGATCATTAGAAGCTGACGAGAAGTGAAGTACCTATTTCTTCGCACGAAATAGAAATCAAAGTTTCTGGGAAGCACTTTTAGCGATCGATCTCACATGGTTTTCCCATGAGAGATTATCACTGATCGTAATTACTAGCATCGAGATACTTGACTTTGTAGGAATAGTTACTCCTGACATCTGAATACTAGATGATGATAGATCGGCTTTCCTTGAGAAGAGACATGCCTGGGTTTTCCTAGCATCAAATTCCATCAAGTTCATGTAACTTCATTCTATTATTTTTTTGTCATTGAGATCATAGGAAAAAGCTGTAGGAATTTGTAAGCAGATCCTGGGAATGAAACAAAACACGATATACCAGAATGTTCAGAAGAATATAGAGTAACTCCTTTGTACGAACTTAATACTTTTCCCGCAAAATTTATAAATAGTAGGTAACTGAGAACTTCAATAATTATGAAACTTTTTTTACTCAATCCAAAAATTGTTGATATTCAAAATGAACGATCTAGGAATCAAAAAATAATAAAAAATAAATATGCGAAAATTAAGGATTAAGATGCTTTGAAGAAAAACAGAAAGATTTTGTGAGGCAAAATAAGTATTGGTTTCCTGGTGAAGGTGAATGACACACCAAGATTCCATATTGTTAAAGATGAAAATGGGTCAGTATTGAGAAGAAACTCTTCCTTTTTTGAGGAAAAAACGCAAAAAGGCTACCAGTCGTCCAGATAGAGAACCTGAAGTTCAAAAATGTTTAGAAAAGGAAAGAGCTGAGGCTAGCTCACCACTCACCACTGTCTTAGGAGCAGCCTAGAATCTCACAGACGACCAATGTAGAGTGTTCATGATTTATATTCCGACAATGAAGTAATTAGTAGCTTTGGTAGAAAAATTCTAAGACCCCGTATATTTGATTATTATGTTGTCGATCTTGAAGCTTCATCGGAAGAGGAAGATGTTCCATACCGACTCCAGTGTAGTCACTAGTTAGTTGGAAACAGGGTTGCAATAATAGATTAGGCACGGTCAATGACAATTAACAGTAATTGGGACAAAAACTTCTAACGATCACCGAATTCAATGATTTTCTATAGATTGTGTGTTAATCATATGAAACACAAGTGTTTCATTTTTTCAACTGATTCGGGGAAGAAAAAGCAACAAAAATTCTCTCAAAATTTCATTCTCTCCAGGAAAACAATTGTTTTCAAGACAATTGGAATGAACATTTTTTATATGGGGTTGTTTCGTAACAACTATCTCACTTAACAACAGACCCACTTTTCTCTTGGCAGCCGGGTAATGCTTTCGAAGCGTTCTCTAGCTTCTTTCAACAGGTCCTCACTATCACTCTCATCCGTGATTGTCCACCACTTCACGAGGGTCATAACACCCAATTAACCGAAATTATTTATAAATAAAGCCGAATGAATTGATTCAATCAATTCATGCTTATTGCTTACCAACTTCCGATCGAAAAATAATTAGAAAAATGGAGAAAACTGGTGTGGGAGTTAATCGATCGATTTCGAAAACCTTATCTGAAGATTACGGGTATTGATTGGAACACTCAATAACAGAATGTTTATTCTATGGAGAAATTGACTTTTTCCCATACCGGAATTCCAAAATTCGGCCGAAGTGTTTCAAATTAGTTATTTTATGATAATTATAATGAGAATCATAATATTTGTCTTTCAATTGAACACAATTGTGAAGTTTTATATTTAGTACAGAAAAACATATCAATAAAACACACAAAAGGAATTACAGAGAGGCACAAAACCAAGATCATTTTAATATGCAAAATACTAATTAAAATACTGTAGCAGTCCTTTTCAAAAATTAATTTCATCAATTTTCTCTTTGAAATATGAGAATTGGCCGGATTCTCAAAATGAATGCATTCATAATTTCTTTGATATACAAACCAGAGCGATGTTGTAATTATTGGCCCCTTCAATTTAGTGTTGGGCATATGGAGATAACGATCGACCGTAACATTGTCTTTTTCCATTAATAGAAGGCGTTTCCAGAATACATGATCCTGTTTCGGCCAAAAAGAAAAATTTTTGGATGCAAGAATTCATAGAACTCAATTCAGTCGTGCTTCTTATAGAATACTTATGAAGGGTTGATTTGATACTTGGGTCATATTTGGTAGTTGTTTACCAATTGAGAACACCAAAATGAAAACACTAGCACCAGACGCGTATTTCGCCAATCAAGATGGCATTTTTAGAAGATGTTTTAAAGATGCGAATTCAGTGGAAGAACGCCCGTCAAGTGAAAGTCTATTAAAATTGGGCAATTGAATATCCCCTTTTGAGTGGTAATGGTTTGAATTTTCATCGTTATGATACTTCAACTCTTAAGTAATGAATGATATTGAAAATGTAAAATAGTCCTCAACAGACAATCGAAGTGCTTGGCCGAGACATTCGATTGGCATTTCTAAATCTAGCTGACAGTCAAGTTCGTTTACAGTACATCGAAAAAATGGCCCTTAGAGTAGTTTCTACTAGAGATGAAACGGATAGTGGTTTGGCCCGATACCGAATATTGGCAAGCTACGAGGCCGAAGCGCATGATATCCGGCTACCGGATATTATTGCTGAACGAGATCGGCAATATTCAGGTGCAATCAGGTGTTATCGCAAATGAACAGAGATCGCCTCTTACCAACAAATGCGGAAAATATCGTATTCATTCACCAGAATTCGCCATTTTTGTTAATTTTGAGTACTAAACTAATCCATAAAACAAAAACAAAAAATTTTAATAACAAAAATGTATTGTGGTATAATTTGCCTTGTGTAAAATAATGCGGATTTTTTAAATTTCACTATCCGGAATCCGGCCGGATACTGAAAACTATCTGGTATGCGGTTGAATACTTTGGAAAATAAGTTCTGACAACTTATACCTTTCTCAATGAATTTGCGAAATTGTTAGTACTATACAATCGAGCATATCTACAACTACTGCAGAGGGTAATTTCTAAGACTTTTTTTGTAACAATGTTATGTTAACATCATCTGTGTTTGGGTGTTATTTCCATGAAGAACCTTTTGAACAATAAAATTATGTTTTGAATTAATATCAATTTCTTGTTCCAAATAAGGTATTTCCTAATAATCGATTCAAATCGCTCGATGCATTATTTTGATGATGATCGTTCTGACATGAAATCATTCTAGTGAATTGGAAGAACAATAAAATACACAATAAAAAAGTGTAATTTGTCACTTTTACACGCATGTGTGTAATTATCATTAGTTGTTCGTTATTGGATATCTAATTATCGATGCAAAAATACACCGACCTTCCCTTGCGTTCCAATTTTTCATGGAAAATAGTATTTCCTTTTTGTAGACATACTAAGCAATTATTGAGCTGTACCAGTGGTGTCGATTGCGGCATTTCAAGCGAGTGAATGCTTTGTTGCTTGGAAAGTGGAACGAATCAAACAAATTAAAAACCATTACTGATATGAGATATTTTTGGATCACAATATTTACCTCTGATTTTACAAAAAGGAAGTATCTTAAAGGAAGAAAACGAAAATCGTTGATTAGATTGGGTGACTCAAGAGAAAGTTGATGTGATTGCATTTTATGCAATGCTCATCTGAAATTCGACTAGCATGCTGTTGAATGAAGCTTGTACAGAATGAAAACTATTGCACGTCATCGTGGTGGCACCAATCCACTAATATAAGTGCAATTGTAACTATAAAACGAATGAGTTTTTATCTGGGGTGCAGGACTCATTTCCTTCAGAGAAAAAACAAAACAGTGACTACCAAAGCGAAATGAAAGAAACCTCTCAGATATATTGGGTAACTCTTCATATCTCTCTCTTGGCTCTTGGTCGAGCAGTATACAGGGTAGGACAAAAAAAATTATTGAAGAATATAGGATAACCTTATGAGGAAAAGTTGTTGAGAAATGGAAGTTCTGACCAATATGAATATGAACACCTAGCGTAAAACTCGAAAAAAAATTTTTATCCCCGCATGAAGAATCGAAATTCCGATTAGTACCTTTCGAAAGTAGCTATAACCATATCACAGTATTATTAGTAGATCATTTGGCTTGTTGAAAAATGTAAATTGTGAAATTCTAGAGTTATGTTAAATATCGTTGCAACAAAGATAGTTAGGAATCACCAAAAAAAAAAAACAAAGAAAAAGCATGTGAATTTTAAGTGATTTGATTATAGGTATTTTTGATATGTATCGATCAGACTTTTGATTATCCTCATACAGAGATAATTTTTTTTCTTTCGAGTTTTAGGTTAGGTCTTCATATTTGGGTAAAAGCTACATTTCAATTTTTCCCTATGAAATCATTCTGTATTTTTCAAAATAAGGGTACTTTTTTCTTCAACAATTTTTTTGTCCTATCTACCTACTGTTTGACCAGAAGCCAATCTGAATGAATTAAGTTGGTTACCAAACATGCACCAATTTTTGGCGGTATCAAAAATTTTGATTGTACGATCAATAAAAGAATTGCCATTTGTTGCACACTTTATGAACCATTCTGAGATATTTATACATTTATACACTTATATATATATATATATATATATATATATATATATATATATATATATATATATATGTATATATATATATATATATATATATGTATATATATATATATATATATATATATATATATATATATATATATATATATATAAATAAATACTTGTGCCCTGTTCATTGAAAAGAGTACATGCTTCGCCACTCACAGGAATCATTGTATTGTTACGAAATCTCCCAGCGCCGGCTCTATCGCTCATAAACAGAGAATAGATTAATATGAGAGGACGAAGAGCGAACGTCATTTTTCCAGGAACTCTTGATTCGCGTGGAATATTCGATCACGAAGATTTGACTCGAAGATTCTCCTTAGGCGTACGCAGGTATATAAGGAGACACTTCAACGCTGAGAACACAGTTATTCAGAGAGAGAGTTTACCAGAGTTTATTCAGATAGTTATTCGGAGCTTAGTGGGGAGAGCTTTGGTATTGCTAAGTGCAGAAGTCGAAGTAGAGAATTTCTATTACAGAGTTTCAGTACCTAGCGTTGGAAAATTAGCGGAGCAATTCAAGTGATTGTATTGTGTTGTGATAAAGGGTTGTAATAAAAGTAGTTTAGTGTTGTTTGGACTTTTAATGAACGAACCCAAGAAATTATCGTAACAGTATTCATACAACGTTTTCGCATGAGGGTGTCGGCAATAATCTGATGAATCTAAGCATTGAAATAGTCTTGAGTTGGAAATTGACGTAGATTTCAAATGGTTATCAAAAATGTCCACTATTTCATTGGCAAAGGCTTTTTGCCAATCGCTCCTTTGACATCTTCGTGCAAAACCTCAAATAAGTATATCAAAAACCATTCGGCATCTTGCTGATCATAACTCGTGAAGCCAGGGGCGAATCTTTGAATTTTGCTTTTTGAAGAAGCTGTGTTCAACACTCCCCCAGACGAATTCCCGCGACCATAATTCCTCAATCACCTGGTATTACGAGCCTAGTGGTGTTGCAGCTGTCAGTGCTGTGTTTGCCACTACTTTGCTCTCTCTCTCTTTGTTTGAATCAGATATATGGAGTTCGTGAGGAGTAATCAAATCAGAAAGGAAGCTGAAATTTCGAATACCAATTATATACCAAATTAATCGATTGTCTTCGAAAATTGGATATTACCAAGAAAAAATGCAGGGTTACTTCACTGAATGAGGAATGATGTGTGTTGAGATAATTTTTTTTTTGTTTTCGATTTTGTTGCAGATTTCCTTCAGAAATTTCAATTCAAGCATATGGTCCGGATGTTCCGAAAGTTTTAATTATAAATGGAAAAAAAATATTATAGTTACTAGTGTTTTTTTTTAAATCTTGGAGCATTCTGCAGCATAAGTAGTCAGAAGTACCTGATGTTTTGGAAAGACTGCCAACCTGTCCACATGGGTGAAGTCCCTAACCACAGACTTACCACGTTACCATGGAATCATCGTCATGATATCCGGTCTTTTGCCATTTTCTCTTCAAATTCCAACTGGCTCTAAGACAAACAATGATCAGCTGGAAACATCAATATGATTAGGTGAGAAACACTATGCACCGATGATAGAAATTGAAGTACTAAGCATGAGGAAGTTGCATGAATACCAAGAGTCGGTGAGAAATTAGAAGCCTGAATCCACGACGAAGTACCCAATGGCAGCCGAGAATATATACCATAAAAAGCGGCAGTAACGGCGGTTCCTTTGATGATCGGTGTCCCAACTTCGATTCGAAGATTTTGGGTGATAAACAAATACAATACAAACTCCTACATTCTCTTACAGTACGTGGGCTCAGTGTAAGAACATAGTGAAGCAGATCAACCCGCCGCGCCACTCGCCGGGCAGTGTGTCAAATTATCGGATTAGAGCAGTTCTAAAAAATGTTCACCAAAAATCATAAAAACACACATGAGATTGATAACTTGTATAAAGTACTGCTGAAATGAAGGGAGTGGGAATACGCGTGACTTTAGAAGAATTGATCGCAGGGCCAGTTTCAGGCACTTGCATCTTCAAAATAAAATGATTTTGTTTCTCGAAAGAAGGCGAGCTGCCCGGAACGATGCGTGGCGAGCTGAACGACTTTCCATGGGTTTATTTTGACATTACTTCTCCATCGCCGTACGGCGATGTGTCTGGCGCAACGAGTTGCGCTGTTCCACTATGTTTCTACCCTTACTCCATTAGATTTTTATATTGTCAACTAACAACTTTCGCAGTAATTATGGAGGAAACTCAACTTTTCATTGTTGCCAATTCATTATTTATGATGACTTGTGTTTTGAGATATTGGTGTTTGCTCGTAGACTAATGGAGACAACCAAGTCCGAGAATCACGTGGTGACAACCAAGGCGACGCATGCGCCCACGATAAAGTTACACAAACTGCGTTAATGTCGCTCCTCTACAGTATATCACCGATCACCATATAGAAGCTATGCGGTGAGTATATATTCTCGAACGGCAGTTCGAACCGGCAAGAACATTCAAACCGTGTTCAGAATCCGTTTCAGGGGGTTACACCAATATTTTCACTCGCAATAAACACTAAAAGAGAATACACGATATTTTTAAGCGATAAATGCATCTTTTTCCATAGATAGTCACAGGTGGGCGTTAACTTCACGATTATTATCGACTGATGAAAAACAACGGCACTGCAGATTACTGGTTCGATGGCACTACAAGAATTGATGATTTATGATAAATATACCTACGAGATGGGTGTACAACGTAACATCCGCATGACCTCTGGCGAGCTGGCATCCCAGTGACCCAGTTGTCCTATTGCATGAGACAACCATTTTTTTTTAAACTCGGACCATTGAGCATGGAATTTCTAAAAATGTTGAGTTATTTGATTCAATTCAATATTCAAAATAATTGAAGATAAATTGAATTCAAAGAGAGTTTTGGGCAAGTTTTTCTGGATAAAATTCAACAGCTTCAAAAAGGGCTTTGATCCAAAACTTCCGAAATTAGTCTAGTTCACCGTTTTGAATAATTTCGTCGTAATATATCATTTCTCTTTGATTTGGGACGAAGAACAAATGGAAATCATTCAAAAAATACTCGAATTTCCTTCCTAGTGTTACGATAACGATATTTCCTTGTGTTCGTTCATCAAAACTCCAAACACCACTGAAGTACTTTTACTGCAACTCTTTATCACAATGCAGTACAATCACTTCAACTGCCCAGCTAAACTATCCAAACTCTGATTTTACAACTTTGACTCTCCACTAAGCTCTGAATTCTCCAATCTCAATACTACAAACTGTCCTTACTAGAAACCCTAAAGAACTCTCTCTGATAAAAACTCTGAATAACTCTACACTTTGTCTTCTGCACTTAGCAATACCAAAGCTCTCTCCAATAGGAACTCTGAATAACTTTGCTGTCGCTATGAAGTTCCTCCCTATTTTACTTGTGTACGCCTATGGAGAATCTTCCAGACAGGTCTCGATGATGTGTTTCGAATTTTCTACGCGAGCCGAGATTTCCTGGAATGTTACGGTCTCTCTTCGACCCCTATTATTATTTTGCGTTTACGAGCGACAGTGCCGGCTCTAGGAGATTTCGTAACAATAGTGAAAATCTTTCATCAAAATGCACAAGCATTTACCAATAATATGGATTTTTATCAAGCATCGACTAGTTCTCTTAAATTGTAGGCAAATCATTTGAAAAATATGTCATATCCATTGAATAACATCTGCACAATATATTAAGAAGAGCGAGAACAACAGTTTTTCAAAAACAAAAAATATCATGAGGGAATAATAGGCATCTAGGTACCAGCTAGTAGGTGCTGGGATCAAAGCCTGCTCGGAGTGTTTTTTTTACTCTTTCGTCATTTAATCCTCCACAGAAGCTATTTGCAGTTGAACTTGAATGATTTTGATGCCGTTAATAATATATGAAATATATTTAGAAAAAAAAATAGATTTGACAACTATACATCGTGACTCACAGTCGGTGGTAGGTTTCTGGAAAACGCAACCAGGATTTTTCTGAAAATTTCACATCTTACAGTTCCTTACCTGCTCTACCGATTTGAAATATTTTCAGCATTGCGACGTTGCCACTTCCATCAAAAAGTTCTAGCAACTTTATTTTTTTCAATAGAACACCCCTTATATAAACACATTTTCGAAATAGCTCTTTTATTATAATTCTTTTTTCTGATAATGCCATATACCTCTCTATATCTCTATCGCGTTTCGAGATAAATAATAATTTGTACCGAATATGGTCCAAAACCTAGCAAAATGAAATCACTTTCAACAAATGTATCATACATTTTTTTGTACAACAGTATAAGATCTATGGGAATCGGACACCAGATCTTTACAAGGCAAATGCTCCAACTACATACGCCAATGCTCGTTATTTTAGATGTGATTATTGGTTAGTCATGGAGGCCTTTCCACAGTTGGACTGAAAATACTACTTCTAAGTTGGCGATCTGATTGAAGTGTTTCTATCAGAGATATTTTCAATGACAGTTATACAGAAAATTATTTTTGGGGAATCTGATTTCAGGTAGCCGTGAAAATATCAAGCTTGGTGACTTATATAAGTATAATTAAATCGCATGTAATCTGAATTAACACCAATGAAAGAGATGGGTTTGTAAGATTACAAAATGATTTCCTTAACTATGGCTCAGAGTTCAACATTACCAAAATGTGTTACTTTAAATGAGGACAGTACTGTTAACGTTTTGGCATATGCATATCTAGAAACTTCCATTCACAGTGCAGTAAAAGATTTGGGTGTATCACATGCTTCAGTACAACAAATTTTGAAAAATCACGAAATGCATCCGTATAAATTTAACGGAGTTTGAAAGTAGAGTGCATTTTTGGGAATCTCTTTTAAAACATACACAGGAAGATTGAGAATTTTTGTCAAAAATAATTTGGAGCGACGAATGAAATGAGTTTTCAAGAAAAAAATTACAAGAATGTTTCCTGTATTCTAAAGAACAAAAAAATCATCTTTTTTATTTATGAATACTCATTAAATGCAGAGAGATATTGAAGGTATTGAAAACGACTGTTACCGATTAACGATCGTTGGTGTAGGCGTTCAGGGCCGTGGGATTGGCCACCGAGATCATCCCATCTCAAGCCACTTGACATTTTTCGTTAGTTATCAAAGAGCGAGAGAAAACTTCTCAATATCAATTACACGTGGCAAACGAAATGTTGATCAACAAAACCTTTTTCAAGAAACATTTTTTTTTAAAGATTTGAAAAAATCATAATTGACCCTATTGAGTCTATTAGAAACATTGCAAAAAAATTCTGACGGTACAATCAATCAATGTGTAGTATAATATCTGTATATAAATATACACAAACATTTTCTGTTCAGTTATAGCACACTATCATGAATATATGTATAATTTTTTAAAACAGAATTTTCGGTTTGTTCCTCCGAAGTGGGATTTTGCGTTAGTCATGTTTGGATTACACCAAAAATACGTACTGCGGTTACTTTTAGCTCTCTTCACCAAGCGGAATTAATTTAATTTTTATCGAGGACCATAAAGAGCACATTTTTTCCATTTCGAGCCAATTAGTAATCGCGATGCGTAACTACAGTTGTGTTTGTTTCTCTAACTGTCCCATTATCCAAATTGAAGCCTGAGTCAGCGAATGCCAATTTTGATTATTGTAATTCCGATACGTAAAATCGTAATGTTTCCTCGCTCAGTAAGGCGATGGACAGACCATTTTTGTTGTAGGTTTGTCCTAGCTTGAAATCATCATCTGAATCAAGTTTCATCTCTTTTTCCTCGTTTCACATGATCCACTCCAAACTTTGTAGGACTCGAATAAATGCAGCATTTGACGATTGATTCCATTATAGGGAAAGTATTCCATCGGTTATTTCTATCCAACATATTGAGTATAGATTTCGCACCAAGACACAAAAAAAACCTTTTACATTTGATACATAACTTATAAAAATGATGAAACCTCAGCAAATGAAAAGTAACCAGTAAACAGAATCCAAGAATGTGAAACATTTTCGAGGAATGATTTTAACGCATGCTTTTGCAAAGAAAGTCTGGATTTTCGGCAGATGTACGATTCATATATTTAGTGTCTCCAAACTGATAATTGGTGCCGTCTCGCTTATAAATATTCAATTGAAATTAATAATTTCTTAAGATAATAAAATTCCGAAAATTGAGTTCGTTGATCACAATATAGACCTTTCAGAGTTGTTGCTCCCTGTAACCGAATATTTCGTTTCCTGTGTGTGGGCTGGGTTCAATTTGCGGCGGGTCTATATGCGGATCTGGCCACGCCGTTCGAAACTTGTCAAGCCGCACCTTTCTCACGACACGTGGACTGACAGTTCACACGCCAGGTGCGTCACTTTACACGCCGTGTATTGGCACTTTTATGTGGATATGAAATCATATCAGGTCAGTCGACTATCTATCCGATCTACTGTATGGAGCTTGCTCGGGAGATGGTAGTGTATTATTTCTGGCCTTATTCAATTTCTTAAACTCATTTTCAAGGCAGAATGGATGTTTCAATTCATTATCTGCCCGGTACCGTTAATTAAAGGAGTTTTGTTGTTGCTAGGTTGCTGCTATGTTACTTTTTTATAACAAGACCTTCAATTCACTTCATTATTCCAAAGAAACACTTTTGAAAAATGACAAATCAAGGCATATAACTAAAAAACATGTGGTGAAAGAGAGACAGTCAAATCAGTAAATTTATCGGTCCAATATATAGTACTTTTTCAATTCATTTTAGAATGTATTCTTCGACTTTATATTGTTCTAAAATTGTTCGTTTTCGTTAACCAGCTGACGAACGTCAACCCTCAGAAGTCGAAACTTGTGCGAGCAATGGATCAACGAGGCCTTACCTTTTAACGTGCGATTACCCAGCACGGTGGCCCGGCGAGGATTCGAACCCCGGCCTTCCGCTTCACAGGCAGATATGCTAACCACTACACTACCGAGACCACATATCTCTCTAATTACGGGGTATTCTATTGAATAATAATATATTATGCAACGATCGTGTAATGATGGTTATTAATACATGAGCATAAACCGGGATACGAAACGAGCCGAAGGTGAGTTTCGTATGGTCATGCGAGTGTATTAATAACCATTACATAAGAGTTGCATACGCTATTTCATCTACCAATAAATAATGAAGAACTAAAAATATTATAGTATTAGGTATTAAGTAATCAATCGTATTTCTTTGAAAAATTCCACAAAATTATAATTGATGGTATAACCACGGAAAATACAACGATGAGAAATGAAAAGAAAAAAAAATCTCTACCGAGGTCAGGATTTGAACCCGACGTTTCTGATCACTGCCCTCGCCATTGACCACTCGGCCATGAAAGCTCATTAAATTTGGTCGAAAATGAAAACATACGTGTTGCATTTGTCAAATGAAAACTATAATCCTTTCGATTGTATTTTTTTTTGTCCAAGACATCTGTGGAGGAGTCGCTGGTAATTCTTCTATATCACTGCTATAAGATATTTTCATTCGATTATCGAAAATTGACTAAATTCTTAAAAAATTCAATACCTACTGATTTTGACATGACAAACGTCAAAATGCAGAGCTTGCACATCATGCTTGCTTCTATTGGTTGAAAATCTGTATCGCAATGAAAATCTGTATCGTAATGGATTTCATTATAAAACGGGTTGTGGGCATATAAGTGTATTATTAGAGTAAGGGTGTAGATAAATGAAAATAAAATAAAAGACAAATATTTTGAAAATTATCCCGAGCCGAGGCGATAATTATATATATCAAACAGGCCGTGCAGTATATAAAATATAATATACCCAACACTTTTATGTTTCTATATATCTGTAAATGAATAGGCTTAACTGAACAGTGGGCATCTGATGGCTGAAATTACAAAGATGATAAAGGTTAAAATGAATAAGTAAGCGGGGGCGGCATTTTTCAGTTTTTGCCATGACAAAAAAAAATGAAGATCCGGGGCTGATGTACCTCTAGTATATTATTCTTCTTTGACTCTGACACTTTCTTGGATCATCCTTTGCCAAGGATATGGTATTTCGAATACAATTACTTTCAAAGAACGAATACACGATTACATGGAAACCACCTCTGACCTCGGATAACCGAACAGTCTGCACAACTTTCTGCACTGCATAGTTGTATTCAACAAAACATCGAGGAGCATTCCAATGTTTCAAAATCCACCCTGATGTAGTTGCATTAATCCATTAGATAATACGATGTTACGTAACGACTTATAAACTACGAACAAAAGAATTCATTTATACGCTTGCACTCGACTGTTTCCAAGTAAGTCGCCATTATTCCGATTCAAGTGAATTCATCTCTTCCTATGAAATTTCTAATAGTTCCCTCGATAGCTGCAAGTACGCGACTATTACATTCGTCTGGAAACTATGAGACGGAGGGATATAAAAACTCTGTGTGATATACAAGTTTTATTCTCCGGAAGATCGATAAAAAAGTATCAATCTGTGAAGTTATTCGGAGTCATTGATCTTTCTTTGTATGCCCTTTCGTCTTAATATTTGTGCATAGCCTGAGCTTCATATAGCGGTCATCAAAGATCGGGAGAAGAATGTACACATATACCGGGTGACCTAGAATTCACACCTAGGTAAACAGGTAATATCTCTGTTACCAAAAAAAAATGTGAAACAAAAAAGGGTAAAATTCCGTTAATCGGGCTCCGCCTCAAAAATAAAATTTTTTTGGTTGTAGGTAGGTACTTACGTATTTTGGCCTCCTGAACGAAAAATTCAAATGAAATTTTTGGGGCTCTCAACTAGTTTCGGAACGGTCCCCCAAAGACAGGAAATCGGGGTTTGACGCCTATGTTTGTTTCTCAGCCAATTCCGCTCGAAATTTCTCCTTTCTATCAGCACAATATAAACATTCTATATATCCTTCTTCATCACTTTTCAACAGAATTATAAGCATTTTTAACTACAAAACTGTAAAATGAAAATCGTCGTAGAAATTCGAGGTTAGCAAAACAGTAGAACATCGTGCGTTCTACTGTTTTGCTAACCTCGAACTCTTTTGAAGTTACATAAGGGAGTTTTGCAGTGAAAAAATGGACACATGCTTATGATTCTGTTGGAAAGTGATGAAGAAGGATATATAGAATGTGTATATTGTGCTGATAGAAAGAAGGAGGAATTTCGAGATTTCGAGCGGAATTGGCTGAGAAACAAACATAGGCGTAAAACACCGATTTCCTGTCTTTGGGGGGGCGTATCTCTCCGAAACTAGGTGAGAGCCCCAAGAATTTCATTTGAATTTATTGTTCAGGAGGCCAAAATACCGTGTTATTAACATGTATACCTGTATACATTCCTTCCCCCACTCTTTTATTCCGAATGGAACTCCTTGAATTTCTGTATAACTATATCAGTGTGCCACTAGGGGTCGATAACCTTGATATATTTATTTTAGAGCTCCATTACTCCAGGAGCATTGTCAAACTTTTACTAAAACTTGACAATTGCCCATGAAACCAATATAAATGATCTTCGGTACACAGTTTTGAAAGAGTACTCTCAGAGTACTCTCAGAAAAAAATTGTTCTGACGCGGTCACCTATGGAAAGTGGAAAAAAATTCCGCGAAAAACTCGGAAATTTTGTAATCCATCAATAACTCGGAAGGGGTTGAAAATTTCCATTAAATGTAGGAAACAAACTTGAAGGGGGTGAAAATCTTCATAAAAAAGTATCCAGATGTTTTTTCGTAAAATGTTCATGAATTGCGGTGATTCTTGTATTTCTTGTTTTAACACATCAGAAGAATTTTGATGCACTTCGGGAAATTTCCGAAAAATTCCGAAAATGATGAATGAAAACTTACTTTGTTTTCAGAGGTTTTTCGATACATATTGGATCTTGGCAATGAAATGCTTTTTCAGAAATCTTCACTTTGATATTCTTATATCAGTTGCAAAGTCATAAGCCATAAAGAATGATCGAGCTTAAAAACAACGGGTTCAGAAAATTTTTATTCAGTTAGGCCCGAAATAAATTGGGAAAACCCTAATACTTATCTGATTTATTCAAATTTGTTCTGGTGAATCTTCGAGCAAACTCAGCTCGTAATTAATTATTAGAGGATTTTCTATTGAAATGCCGTTGGGTTTATGAATTTTCGACCGCAAACAAAAAAAGAGATACTGAGACTTCAATCGAGTGTCGGCGGTAAATCTCATGATGTCTAAAGTTGTTCGAGCGGAAATCTGAAAATATCAATTATATCATATTATCTCTCATAGGAATTTTATACTCTACAAGTTCGTTCCTACACATATCGGTATTTTCAACCTCTCTTTACTCTTCCCATAGGCGCTCGCGCGCAGAACATTTTTTTGCTTGAAGTACTCCTCAGAAACGGCTCGTGTGCCAAAAATGATTTCTATTGGATTTAGGGTCAGGTTCAAGCCCCCTGGTTATTGGACTACATGTACCAGGTTACTCTTACGGAAAGTTCGCAGCTCGGTTCGAAGCAAGTGTTCACAACAGGGAAGCACACTTTGCACTTCTATCGTAGCATTTACACTAAATCTCACGGGGACGTTTCATTCGGTCTTCGATTCGAAACCCATATATGATATGTTTTGTTCATTGATTGGTGAATTTTATTTAATTTACTAAGGACCAGTATTATAGGTTCCAGTTACCTCCGGTTGGATCAACTAATGGTTTAGAATGTGAGTGGGTATATTAAATGTTGGTATGAAGTTCCCATTCTAGCCATTGGTAAGTCCATCCTGAGTTTAAACTGAACCTATAATACCGGGCCTTAGTCATTTGAGTTGTCTTAGTAGAATGAAGAGTCATGTATGATTCAAGAACAATGGTACCTAGATATTAATTTTTATGCAAGAATGTAATTCATTGGAATATTTCACGAATAAAGAAATTCTCAAGGAAATGTTATTTTTTGTTCATTTATACTTTCCTCTATAGATTGTATGGAGTACTCACCTAAACGCGAAATGTTTTTCTATTTTTGAAGTCTATCTGACATTTATTTGTGTTGTTTACTGACGTCTAGCGATACGGTTTCAAATGTGTTGTTATGGTGACTTGATACAATGCAATTACCGCTGTAAGTTTTCGATACAATGCAATCATCGCTGTAAGTTTCGATAATTGCATTGCTCTCACGGGACATTTTATATATGAGGGAAATATTAGCTGTTATTCTGTGTTTTGGTTGCCTAGACTTCAACTTTGACATCAGTTTCTCGCATTTAAGAAAATAATATACATAAATGAATGTCCAAAATGTCCTGGAGATCATAATTAACTGATAGTACTCAACTAAATAGAGTTGATATACATAAATTGAAAGGTGAATTATAGCTGGAGAAATTTCAGATGTAGATGAAAATGCGGAACATCTTATATCAGGAGAGAAATTTATTGACAACCATTTGACATCTTTTACAAAATTCCCTTCTTGCTCAGGGACCTTTTTTCACAGCTGAGCTTTGGAACTCCTTGCCGAATAAGGTCTTTCCTGAGGCTTACAAATTTCAAAAATTCAAAGTGAATGTTAATTCGTATCTCCTTGATTCACGCGGTGTTCTTTGATCATTACAGGGCTTCCCATTCGTGTGAATCTGCAAATAAAAAAAATATTTTTTCAAATCTAAAAACTGCACGCGTACGACCTTGAGTGCGTCCAATCCGAACAACTGCCTGCAACCATTTTATAACAAGTCAATTCAGTATTCTCTATTGAAATTTCGTCTCCGCCTACAGGAAATGGGATGAAAGGTTAGCTATGAATTTACCGTCGACTACATGCCGATATTATGTAATGAGCTTTGAATATGTACACAATACACTGATTTGTGTTCCGAACGACCGAACTGGCAACCAATTACAATAATTTCACTTCCCTGTCTGTAATTTATATTCGAACAAGGAGAACAAAACAATTCGCGACAAATTTTCAAGTGGACATCGAAATTGAGATTTAAACAAGGTGTAATACGAGAGGTATTCACCTTTTTGACTTCGTCTTTGGAAAAATAAACATTTTTAAGGAAAATTATTGATTTCCCAATACAATTCATCAAAAAAAAACTTACAAAAAAAAAACGAATTTTATATTCGCAAAGAAATTGGGAATGAATGGTTGATATATTGTATTTGGTAGATATTGTAAGAACGGAATTCAGCCCTCTTTTGGCTTTTGCATTACAGTTCATTTGAATTTCACTTAGCTTGGCGCCATCTGTAAACAAATTTCAGGAATGTGGAGTTTCGCCAATGCCTATTATCAAGTGAGCCCGTAGGTCTAGCGTTTTTGACGATAGCATTGACATTGTGATGGTATCCACCCAACCAGCAAATTTTTATTTATAATTTCATGGTGCTGCAACACCATTTTGTTGGTGTTTTATAATTACTTCAAGAATGCTAATTGATTATATTAGACGTGTCGTTAACACAATACAGTTGTAGGCAATGAAAATATTTTATTATTTTATCATAGAAACGTTTATGAAATAGTCACGAAATTACAACCAACTTATAAAACATATTTTCATACAAAAGCAACTTGTTTCGTAGCAGTTTTATAGCACTATCCTGTGAGGTTTTAATTATCTTTATAAAACTATTTCAAGCTCATTTCATAACTTCTTCCTTTAGCTTTCATGAAATTATTTCATGGGAATGCTTTCAGAAACAATTTTGTTTTTATCACCATATTGTCAACTTAATGATAATTTCTCAACTATCTTATAGTATGGTATATTTACTACAATTCCTAAACAATAAAATAACTGTTATAAAACTTCGCGGATGTATATTTGCTTCTCCAAGAATAAAATGCAGCATTCAAGAGGAACCAGCTGACATTGATTTTTAGAGGTCGTTCAATAGTATAAGTTGTCAATTTTATTTGACTAGTGGAAACAGGAAAATAAACACCCTCAGACCACTAGTCCAAAACTTTTTCTAAATTCACCCTTTATAATCGATGAAAGAAGTTTCTTAGCCAGAACATCCCGATAGATAGTAGTTTTCCTTAACAGCTTCATAGAGGTAATATAGCAGCTGGAATACGTTAAAATGCTTGCTATTGATACCAAATTTTATAGAACGACGCCATTTCAAAATGATAGCAATCCGGAATACCGACATTAGATGAGTTGAAAATATGAAATACCGCAACACTCAAATTCTCTGAAGCACAAGTAATTACTTCAACAGTTCCATAAGTACAAAAGTAAAATTATTGAAATAGCTTCAATTTTTCTATTTGTCAGTGTTTAAAGATAGTTGGTGACATATCTATTACATTTTTCTAGTGTCCAATACAAAGTTACTTCTTGTGCCTTGAAGAAAACATTTTCAACACTTTTTTGTGTTTTAAATATTTTATTAGTATTGTTTGAATATGTTGCAAAAGTGCAGTAAGAGGACTCTTCATAAAATTTATTTTTAATATTGTTAGAAAAATTTGATAGCAACTGCCGGAATGTTTATAAAGGGTAATGTTTTATAAAACGGTGTCAATTTCCTACTTATAGCTGTTTTATAAACACATTGAAAACATTTCTGTTATTAACGCAGTTTTATAATTTGTTTATCCGAAAATATTATAAAATATGAAATTACTAGTTGGGCAGCAAGTTATTTCACCAGGATTTATATACATCATGTCCGAGTGCAACCTTTCCAAGATAGCGAGAGGAGTCAGCACGTGGTGAGAGAAAAAAAGAGAGAAAGACAGTGTGATACGAACAACGGATACAAAAATGACAAAAAAACAATGATAAAAAAACAAGAGATCCATATATCAGTTACTGGAGACATGTTCCATGAATTCGTCTATTGAATAGAAGACGTTATTGCCCAAGATCGCTTTAAGCATGTTTGGAAACTTTTAGTGTTTCGTGATTTTTTAAGTGTGGTGGTAATTTATTATAGATCGAGGAACCAGCATAGACTGGTGATTTCTTATAGTTTGTGTGATTGTACTGAGGGTCGTCTCACTGCTATAGAATTCCTTGACGAAAAAGATATCCTCGAAGCTCATAACCCCACATACCTTTCTTCCTGTTTCATTTATTTTTTTCTGGCCGTTAGAGGATTTTCTCGATCGTGTGAAACTGAAGACGAAACAACTTCGCGTCTAGAAAAAACATAGGTATGAATGGAGCATTTGGTGAGAACTATTGCACAACCACCAAAATAGATTTAATAGTTTTTAACCCGACGCGCGGTTCGCAATCAAGTTTCGCTGTTTTCAGTTCAATATTTGGGTAATTGAGCTCTTTTTAGGGTATCCATGCATTGTGGAACATGTATTCTGGAGTGAAATTTTCAGTATAGTTTCATGATGAACTGGATTTCAGTAAAGAATTAATGTTTGCAGAGATGTTGATATCGTGACGAGCCACCTCAAGATCATCATTTGGAGTAAAAAATTATTGAAAATAATATGGCTTTGCCAAAAAGCGACAGCCGTCTCCATCTCCAAGCTATTTCGTAATCAGTTGGAAATTTTGCAAGTTTTTTTCTTAATGACACATAAATAACATAATAAATGCAGACATAATTATATACTTGCATACCATTTGCAATGACAGAGACGTAGATATGGAAAAAAGGTAGCAAATTGCAAAAAGCTCATGAGAGAAGTCAAAAGTTACAGAATAAAGTATTTTTCTCAATTGTTTTTTGTGCCCAGAAAGTTTTTTTCGTCGACTTTCACATATCAAGTGTCAAATCAAATGAAATAAATTTGAGAAATGTATGTTATTTCGTCCCAGTGTCATTAACTTTGGAGCTTTTTATTAATTATAATTTATCACACTGTGCAAGTTTTCAAATCGCATGTCACTCCCACAAATTATCGATGAAACAAGTTTACAATAATTACTAGAGAAAACTGCCGCTGAATTGACACTTTTCTTGCAGAATTAAATCAGCCTAACACTAAACTAATATTATTTGGAATAAAATGAAATGCAGATAAAATCAGTTTGGAAATGCATTTTTAATGTGGATTTAGTCTAAAAGTGTCAACAAACTTGGCAAGTAAAGGGAGGCAGAAAAGAGTATGACCCTTTTTCGATACTTTTTTGGTTACTTGAAACTGAAACTTCTTGCAGAACTAAATCAGCCTAACACTAATAATATAATATTAGTTTGGAAATGCATTTTTAATATGGATTTAGTATAAGTTTCAGTTTCAAGTAACCAAAAAAGTATCGAAAAAGGGTCATACTCTTTTCTGCCTCCCTTTACTTGCCAAGTTTGTTGAATTCGTTTAATTATCGACGGCCATAATTGTATAGGGCTACTTAAATGATACAGTCATTTACATAAGATTGATTGTGTATCGTTATTCAGTGTCCATACCGCCATTTTATTGAAAAAGATTTATTCGATTTAAAAATATCATAATCAATCGGCAAACAATATTCACTCCACATCTTTTCTGCAATTAAACGTGCACTCGATTATCATATATCATAATTAAGAAATAGCAGAATTCTTGGAAAACATCTGGCGGTGGTGATGCTTGTGAAAAGAATGCAAAGAGTTAGTTCATCGTGGAAACGAACCGATGAAAATCCCAACAGAACGAAGGTGATGTCTCAATTGGACGGAAACAACGCGTTTCTTCCGGCGAAGCTTCGTCTTGAGGTCGAGGCCGCGAATTATATACACCTACTTCAAAAACGTCCCTGCCTTCTGTCAACAAAGTCACCGATGAACAATTACGTGTGATAATGAATATCAATAAAAACCTTCATGATTTCAGCGGAAAACAATGTGGTAATCCTACGTGAAACAATGAACGTTTTGAAACGGTCTTCTCGATAAATTGTCATGCTGCTAGCAAGCTCGGAGAGTTTTAATGAACTGCTTATAATCACAAAATTACGTTGAAAGAGCGTTTAAACGATAATGACTTGCTACAAACTATTCAATTTCATTACTGATCAGCTGATACTCCACACATGCAACTTTCAGAAGACTTCGAGGACATGAGTGCGCGCGCCAGGGTTCCTGACATATAGATGTGAACGTTCACCCTGCTTATATTGTCTCTAGGACCATAAAAAATGCTGATTCTCAGAAAACTGAAATATTACAGCCACGCATCAGGTTGAAAAATATAGCTGTTTGTAATAGAAAAAGAAAGTTGAAATATTATTTTTTTATTTTCATGGAAGAGAAATCCAAAAATTGAATCCTTATTCACATGAATTTCGATTATCCTATTGACACTGGTATGCACCAAGTAATCAATTGAACGTTTGTTTTTAAGCGGTGCTTAAAATAGACAGGTCGTTCTCCGATTGCAGAAATGGTGGTGTATTCCATTCATCAATTAATTCAACAAGCTGTTCAGGTTGGCGAATAGCAGTGTACCAGCTTTGTAAAATGCACATTAACCGGCGACAGCGCCACTCGGTAATAACTGGAACCGATCGTTCAACAATTCCTATTCATACTAGAGGTGGCATATATCGATACATTAGACAGTCGAATGACGGGGCAATATTATTCCGGGAATAGCTATTTCACGTTGAATTCCGGACTCACAAGACCTTCTTTGAAAAAATACTTTGTATACTAACTCAAGCCTGTCGATATCGAGTTGAAGATTTAAGCTCTTATATCAGATTTTGGACTGAGGTGGCCTTTACTTGATGGAAATCCATAGTTATTACGCTATAAGGTAGACACGATTAAATTTCCACAAAATTTTTATTGTCTTCGCGACATGTTTCGGTACACTGTACCTTTATCAAGCGAATGTATTTAAACACAGTGTTTAAATACATTCGCTTGATAAAGGTACAGTGTACCGAAACATGTCGCGAAGACAATAAAAATTTTGTGGAAATTTAATCGTGTCTACCTTATAGCGTAATCTTATATTAGAGTCGACATAGCAAGAAGTTATATCAACATCACCGTGAACATTCGACTTCTCGGGTAAAATGTATATCCAGAATACCGATCGTTAACAGGCAGAAACAGTATTTAGTCATAAATTCATCGAGCCGTACAATGGAAAGCGAGGCGACAAAAACCTACGTAACGTTACATTCCGTGCGCAAGATTGATATCCGCTCCGCGTATACGCGATACGTTTACGACCGACCTGCCAACATAATGCCCTATTGTAACCTTTTTTTCTTAGCGTTCGACATTGGTCATCGGTCCAGATGACAAGCGTTCATATAATATGTAACAAATCGCTGTTACGGTTGTCGAGGGATTACCGTGAGAACAGCCACGAGAAACAGATATAAATGGAACACATTTGTTTCATGTACAGTTCGTCCCATTTTGAACTGATAGTGAGTCCCTTACGAACAGTGTTTGGGGCCAATAGTTTTTTTTTTTTCGTTGAACTTCTGTGGTTCCCCTACGTTCGGCGATCATCAAAATATGTAACTTGCAAGAGCTCAAAGATCAACGTATTTCCCAGCTAGAAGCGAACGGAATAGTTCTCGAAAGGAGGTATGTCGGTCCCTCATTCGAAGCCTAAACGCGAAGAGTTTTATCCATTTTAGATGTAGCCATGTTTTTTTAATTCGAATTATGAATTTCAATTTATGGTGTGGAAAATCGGGAAGAGAATGGTCTTCCGATAAAAAGGCCAGAAAAACGATTTTTATATATTCATGAGACACTAGTCTAGTGTTCATATCCAGATTGTTCTATAATTTTAACTTGATACTCTTTTTAGCTCTGCTCATTTTTCATTTACCTATTATTTCGGTATTATATTATTCGATCAATTGCATACGAATTGAACAGATTTAAAATTTTGTATTTCGAAATTATCAGCAACGCTTAGCAAACAGGGCAAACCACGCAACACAGCGCTTGAATAAAACCATCTCATCTCCTACTGTACAATTGCAATTTTTAAATGATACAATGAAAAACCCGTTAACGACACGAACCCTTTTTGTTATTCTCATTAAATAATCATAAAAACGATTTTATAGTAGGTATTACTGTCGAAGAGAGCTGAGAGACAGGATGTGTGTTCTCGTGTTGAGGGCTATAAATAGTGATTCAACATGTCGTGCCTGCTTTGAGACCATCGACCGAGCATCTATCACATAACATAATAGAACGCTTCACATTCACGAATGCAGTTTCGATTATAAATCATAGCAATCGATGAACATATTTCTAGGGAACATTTTTCTGAAATGAAATTCGAAATTCCTCGTTTTTCAGTTGAAATTACTATAATTCGTATACTCTTGGATATAGCATATGGTACAACGCTAAGGGCGGTATTTTAATATACAGTGTATTTCTTTAATGTTCCCCCTCCCTTTAATTTTTTGAACTCAAAAAACTGAAACTTGGGATATGTAATGAAATTAATGAATGAATACTATATTTTGGAATAAAATTGACACATGAAAATTTCAAGATGTCGACTGGGACCATTTCGAGCATCTATATCTATCTCTTTATCTATAACTATATAATTCTGCCCCTATATACTGACTAGGACAATTGGTATGTTGGTTATTGAGAATTTACATCTGACAACACGAATACAACCAAGGTCGATCATATTTATAAATAATAATGGAAATATGAATAAATTAATGAATAAATAAAACAGAAATTTGCTAATTTCATTCTCACTGGAAATAGTATTCGCCAAAATGTCACAATTCTAACTTATACACATGTCTCCATAATCAGAACGAGGATTTATTTGAAATATGAAACGTATTTATGAGAGGTCAATACTTCAAGTTTCCTGAAAGTATTTGAGGGAGAAATAGCTTTTTAGTATAGTGTCAAGTCTGGTAACACTGATGGGTAGAACCATAATCAAAATATTGAGAGATTAGGTATATTTTCGAATCCTATTCAATGATGAATGAAATATCATTTGAAATAATGTTGTGTTTCTGCTAGGAAATTTTGCTTTTGTAGACGTAAAAAGTTTCAAGAATAATAGATGTGATGAGATTTTTATTAACGACTGATGAATACGGAATATTAAAAATCATTTATGAGATCTTTTGTTGATCCTCAACTTGTGACGGGCTATGATACTAGCATTAATAATGAGAAATGAGCCTGACATTCGTATTCCCCAGGTCGAGGGGGTTCAAGTCTGAGACCGAGAGATCCCTGATGGTTTGCCAGGAAATCGTAATGTATTCGCTATCAGTGTGTTCAGCAAATTTTCATCGAGATAACGCGGCGCTGCGAGTGTTATAATAATTTCACCATGTTATAGAACATCAGAGTTATCGGCAGCGGATGAGCGGATGAGACATATTGTAGATATCTTCTCTTCGAACTCCCCATACCCCTTCAAAACTGTCTGTTGAAATAGTTTTCCCGATAAAAGTCCCTGGTGGAATGATGACCTCATTGCTCTCCAATCTGAAGACCACACTGGACACCGGCATGTCAAAAGTTGGCAAAATTATCAGCTGAGAACATGCAGAAGGCCGTCATTCTCAATACGATCGTTAATCCAGGCAGACACCTCATTCTCGGATCAATGTCACAGCTCGCTCTCCGAATGTGTCGAAAGGTCCGATTGCCATATTTTCACCAAAATAATGAGAAATAAATTATTTATTCAGTTTGGCACCCTGAGAAAAACCTACAAATTCTTACATATAAGTAGCCGTACGTATTCTCTTAATAATTCCAATCTCTAGGCTACTGTGGTTAGTGAAATTAAACATCAAACTTGGCAGTTGTGACATAATATTTCTAAAGAATTTTTTTAACTACTTTCAGTTTTCATATAGTTTCGCACTTTCGATACCAATGAAAAACGATCACAGTTTAGTTTGTAACTAAAGTGGGTGTATCTGTTGCACTTCACATTTCGTATCATATGTTTTTTTCGAATTTAATATACAAATAATATTCCTAACCATAATTTTCGCGTCATGGCTTAAAAACATGCCAAATGTATGTTATTTTCCTAGTAGCTATCTTTGAAAACTTTTCATAAGTATTTATCTTAACTGACACCACGCCAACCGAAGTTATAACACGAGTACACCTATATAGTGTCTGTTCTACTCAAGATTCTGTCAATAGAATCCTGATTATAACCTTTCGCATTCATCTCATTTTGAAATATTCGCGAAGTTTCACCAATTTTCTAATGTTACACAAAGCACAAATGACATAATCTATATAGGTTTATTTCATAATTCCTAAAATGCCTACATATTAATTCGCCAATTTCGAAAATCTAATATTTAATGACATCATGATGAAATATTATCTTTTTACAGTGAGGAATTTGTCTGTTGCTGTTGAGTAGAATAGAATTATTCATAACTGCTGATGAATACTCTAATACTGAACTACCATGGTTATAGGTTCGAAGTAAAAGTAGAGTTTCCACGATGATGATAAAAATCGATTCAAAACTACCAGCATTGGAATAAAATAGTAAATATAACATTCTTGCAGTTCATTTCTGTTAATTCAGCCTTTTCTGTCGGATAATCAAGTATTTTCTATTGAATAAATAATCGAAAGATTAAAACCGTCTTTGTCATTGACAAATATGTATATATATATATATATATATGATGAGTTGTTTTTTCGGGTTTCCATTCCGAGTTCTGTGGTTTTGATCCCCTGAAGGATAATTGTCACAACGTTTCGGCAAAGTCTCATTTGCCATCTTCTAGGTGATGATTGAGTTTCGTCCTCCGAACTATATATATATATATATATATATATATATATATATATTTTGTTCTCGACGTTTCGGCTCCGATTTTGGAGCCATTTTCAAGAGTGAATGTGACTTCACGCTGAGGTCTCATTCTGCCTACTCCTCAGGTGTTGTCACAGGGGGCAAGGATTTGTGACTTGACGCCGGGGCCTCAATCTGCCTCATCCTCAGGTCTCGTCACGAGTTCTTTCTAAGGTCTCAATCTGCCTACTCCTTAGATCGAACTGAGGTATCGAGGGATGTTGGGTGGTATTATAGCAGCGGGTGCTGCTAAAGCACCGTCGGATGTCTTGGTGGGGACTGGGCATCTGGAAATTAGGGGTTTCCATGCAGTTGGAAGTCTCTGACCGTCTTCACGTTTATTTAAGCAGGAAGGTCGCTTCTCGATTTCGATGGCCTCGTGAGTTATACGGGCTTGTAGTGTTTTTGCTGTGGCGATGGTCTTAGTGTTCTCAAAGTGTATGTTATGTCCTGTCTCTTGTTGATGTTTGGACAGAGCTGAAGATGGGTCTGATTTTCGGACAGCAAGTTGATGTTCGTATACTCTACTTGTCACACGTCTGTTGGTCTGGCGTACATATGTTCTATGGCAATCAGAACATGGTATTTCATATATACCCTGTGATTCGTTGACAATTTTGTCCTTGGGGGAGCGGAGGAATGTGGATATTTTATTGTTGGCTGTAAATATCGTTTTTATGTCATGTTTTTTGAGAATTCGGCTGATTTTGTCAGTAACACCTTCAATGTAGGGAAGGAAAGCTTTGTGGAGAACGTTGTTGTCTGTTGGGTCTCTGGGAATGGAAGGAGAAGTTTGATGGCGGCGGACGGATCTGTCAATTTGATGGTCTGTGAATCCATTTTGAAGAAGGGCTGATTTGAGTTGGGCTAGTTCCTGTGGTTTGTTATGGAGGTCGGTGAGGTTGATAGATCTGTGGATGAGGGAACTTACAACGGAATTGGTTTGTGCTGGATGATGGTGGGAGTTTGCGTTAAGGTATCGGTTTGTGTGAGTTGGTTTCCTATAGACCTTGTGGGTGAAGGAGACATTGGTTGTTGTGATGAGGACATCTAAGAATGGAAGGGAAATACTGCTTCCGATTATCATTGTGTACTTTATATTTGGGTGGAGGTCGTTGAGGTGATCAAGGAAATTATATATATAATAGGAAGTATGTACTGGACATACAGTGACTGATGAGGTTGAGGGTGCCTTTGGAAATTTGGTGTTTGGTTTCGAGAATGTTCAATGTATCTGATACAGGGATATTTGTGAATAAGGACACTACGTCGAAACTCACAAGGATGTCAGTCTGTTGGATATTGAGGTTTTTGAGGATTTCAATGAAGTGGAATGAATTTCGTACATATGGCGAGGACTGTTGAGCAAGGGGTTGGAAAGTATTTGCCAGGTGTTTAGCAAGGTTTTGTGTTGGAGAACCGAAAGCACTGACAATGGGGCGAAGAGGAACATTGGGTTTGTGTATTTTTGGAAGACCATATATGCGGGGTGTGCGTGAGATATGGTCTCCCAAAAATACACAAACCCAATGTTCCTCTTCGCCCCATTGTCAGTGCTTTCGGTTCTCCAACACAAAACCTTGCTGCTTAATTGGTGCAGCATAAATATAAAATGATACAATATGCTTCCACGTTTATATTAAAAAGTAGGTATAATATGTTGAGAGACGGTTAGTCATTAACAGAGTTTCGCTTATTTTTGTTATTATCTAGTAATATTAAGATTCTGAGTTTTCAATAATAGTTATCTTACTAAAGGATGATCTACTTTCACAATCATTACAACATTTGAGGCCCTGGGTCACACAGATACATCTGTTATTAATACACTTTTGATCGGAGCAACGAATTGACAAAATTCTTCTTAAATTTTCTGGTACAGATTCCGCTGTAGACAAAAAGGGCCATCTGGGATTTTTCCTCTATTATCCATCCATTTTTACTGGGTTCTTCAAAATCGTTTTTTGTCTGGTGACTGGAGTACCAAATTTTTAATTGATGCATTGATTCTAAAAATATTGACTCACTTGCGAAATGTTCAGATTAATCACCCAATATATGACGAGTTGTCATCCATCGGAGAAGAGGTTGTTTGGAGAATCCTATAATTCCAGAAGAGCTCTTACAGTCTTTATTGATGGACTGTTCAAGAGTCATATCGAACGCCACAGAGTTGAGATTTTACTAATTTGCTTTTTTACCAACAAAATTACCACTAGCTAAGAACTCGTACATTTCGGGAATAGATTTTAATTTTTCCATATCGGAAATATCGGCTACTAGATTTACTTCGGCGGTTTTTACGCAAGTAGAAGTAAAGAGTCCATCAGAAGCGTGTTCATTAAAATCTAAAACACTTACAGAAATTTGCAGAATACTTTCAACAGAATAATCGATGCGTGCAAGAGCCTTTTGGGCTCTTGGGAAATTGAAGGTGGAATATATATTTATTCAGAATTACATTTAGGTAAATACGAGGGTAAATAGAAACGTACACATATCTAGCCTCATTATGTGACATAAAATATGGCATGTCATTGTCAGATGACGAAGCGATTCTTAAATAAAAGTTTCGAAGAATTAACAGAAATTAATTAAATTATCCCTCGAGTTATCCAAAATATTTTCTGATCATCTTCAAACGTCTACACATTTTGCTCCATGAGAACGTGGCTCGAAATATAATTAAGGATTATATGACTTCCTTGTAAGGAAATTCAATCCTTATTAAACTAGAAGCCACGTTCGATTAGACCAACCCTCCACAATGATAACAACATATTTTTTGGTTAACCCCCCTTTCCCGATCAAATTGTTGATGCTTAAACAAAAAAATTAATGAGCTGGCCAGGGCACGCTGAATGAGCGATATGATAGCTGTGTTTCTGTAAATTTCTTTTGGCAAGATGTAGTGACTAGTAGCACAAAACAGGTTTAGGTGAATCTATTAAAAAAAGATTCAGTCTTGATTAACAAAAATATCACAGTTTCCTGTGAGATTCTCACTGACAATGCGTTTACAAAATAGCGACACGTGCTTCGCTATAAAATGGCTTTCTCAAGCATTGTATTCTGCTTGACAATGGGTTTTTACAAATTCGCAACACGTGGATCGCTATACAATAAATAGGTTTTTCAAGCATTTTATCCTGCTCGAGGAAGCTATTGTATGACGAAACACGTTTCGCGGTTTTGTAAACCCATTGTGAGTGAGGATCGTGAAGGAAACTGATATTTTTGCTACTATGGATGTTCATCAAGTATCGGATTCAATGAGCCTTCAGACGTTACTGAAATATGGGCTTGCAAAATCTCTGTTGTACCCTGCTAGCTCGTTCTTCACTCCTAAGCCAATACTTCCAATGAATGATCAGTCTGTTATCCTATGGGTTGAGATGGATCTTCACACAGATTTTTTTCATTGTTGTTACCGGTTCGTTGGACATATTTTAAAATGCTGATTCCTGATACTACATAGGAAAGTATCTTTTTGAGTTAAAGATATCAACTAACTCGAAAAACTCATACGTACTTTTGCTGAAGGTAAACACTGAAGGAGGCCTTACTGAGGAACATTCCTTGATTTCCGAATCATAACTTATCTGTTATATGCCACGATCTGCCATAATATAACTTTGGCAGGTAGGAATTATTTCTTTATCACTGATCCTTCCTGCAAATGGCTCCGAGATAGAATACAAAACCATTTGCGACCAAAAAAATCAGATTCTGTAATACGCTAGCTATTCTTGGAATAGCACGAATTAAAACTCTTTGGTTATTAGAAGTGCTCATACCAAAATCTGCTGTCAGACGAAAGTAGGTATGTATCATCTATTCTGATCTTCTTTGGAACTTTTAGTACGTGTTCATATGGTACATCTACTTTTTATGAAATCATATTTAGCATCAAAAACATATCAAATATCTGAAAACGATTCGAATTATAACTGTAAAACTGCTAAAGTGGATTTTTACGGTCTCTCATCAGAGCTGTAATGATAAGCTCATTCATGAATCAATCACCTGATGAAAATGAGGGAATATTATATTCACTTGAACATGACTTTTATGGTGAATCGGAAGATGATTCTGATATTTGGCATGCTATTCTCCACAACCTACTGATTTCAATATTTTATGAAATATCGGATTCCAATAGAGTTTGAAAAGTCATAAAAAAAGTTATTTCACAGCAGCAGTTTCGCTTCAGAATTCTATTCTCGTTAAGGTGTTAAGGTAAACATGAAGCAATGCGCACGGTACCTAGGTAAGATTCGATTTTCAAAATATTATTTTCTCACCAAAATCTAGTATTCATATGCAAAATGAACTGCCGAATCAAAAAATGTATGAAAAAAACTGGGTGTTCCATCTAAAATTCCAATGTTAGGATAATTAAGACTGAAAGTGGTAAAAAACTAACACTGATGTTAGGATAATTAAGACTGAAAGTGGTAAAAAACTAACACTGATTCATTCAATGTAATTCGTCATATCATATGAACCATCAAAATTTTACATTGATACCTAGAGAGACAAAAATAAATATGGGCGAGCCTGACTTGGTTTACATACACCAGGTATTATCGACTGAAATCCAAACTGGCCTCAGGTCGCACTAGTGCATCACTTGAGCACCAAAATTGGAGTAAATCTATATAGCTGGTCAAATTGGGGAAAGGTAATGGAAACCCCAGCCGCTCTCTTTCAAATAAAATAAGTTCTTTTATTCAAAATCGCCTATTTGGAAAGCTGTTCATGAAATAATTATACACCGCTGATTATTTGAAGAGTTATAATTTTTGTGTTATTTGATTATCAACTGTACTTACAGATATTCTCATAATCCTTTCACTAATGAAATGTAGATGATCATAACGAGTTCAGAGATGGAGTTGAATTTTGATAATGAAATATTGATTTGAGAACGACTAGTTCTATACTTTTTACTTTCCAATACAGTTCGAATTGAGATGAATGAGCAGATATAAAATTCTCAAAGTCATACAGATAATAAAAGATTATTGCGTTATGTGTTTGAGCTGAATCTAATGCACTTATCTCGAATTCCTCCAGTGAATTATACCAGAGATTACCGAGATTACAGAACGCAGAACTTGCAATAATTGTTTTCTGCAATCACGAGTATTCAGAGTATAATAATTGAGAGCACGTAGTGAATCAATTATATTCTTGTTGCAACGTTCAAGATTCTACAGAAGCCCATTGAACTGAGAGCTGTAATTTTATGTTGATTATCACCCTTCACCTTCATGTAAGTTCACCAGGCTCGCAATCAAAAATAATTTTTTGAATTCTCTGATTTGCCAGGTTTTTATCAGACCTGCGGAGATAAAACTCCATTTTTCAACCCTTCACAAACATAGCATTTGCCTTTGAAATCACCCGGAAATATTGAAATTCCAATCAATATATGTCACACTGTGAGTATTGTCGAAGGATATTCAGTGGTCAGAAGTATTCAGATGTCAGGAGTAACTATTCCTACCAAGTCAAGCATCTCAATGCTAGGAATTACGATCAGTAATAATCTCTCATGGGAGAACCATGTCAGATCGATTGCTGGAGGTGCTTCCCAGAAGCTTGAATTTCTATTTCGTACGAAGAAATATATCACTTCTCTTCAGCTTCTAACGATCTACAAGGCTCAGATACGACCTGTCTTCTTGATTATATTCAGAGAAAGACAATTCGTTTTCTTGGTGATTCTTCGCTCATAGACTCGCGATCGTGGAAGGGTCGGAGCGGAGGATTGTCTCTCTTCTACAGATATTTTCACGGTTGGTGCTCTTCTCAACTGTCATCAATCGTTACACCCTTGGCAGTATCTACACGGATGACCCGACGCGTACAGAATTCTCACGTTTTGTTGTGAGCTTGGATACCTGTAAAATCTTTCTTGCTCAGGGATCTTTTTTCAATAATTTGGAACTCCTTGGTTTCGGTACGAATGTCGAGACGAAGTGAAATGAAATTTCTCCTCCAAGTTCAATAAATGTATTACGAAACAAATTTTTACTGAAACTGAACATAACTGAATACTATTCATAGATTTTCTCAAAGAAAGAATAGTTTTACGTGACATCTTTTTCATATCATGTCGCGATTCATTGTCGGTATATATAAATAACCCTTATTTATCTAAGTTGAAAAAAATCAATGAAATTCAAATTGTTCACGAGCCCTGAAACATAGTACATATTGTATAACTCGATTGTATACTTTTCAACCGCCTAGTGAAATCACACAAATTATTTTTTAATTACGTTATCATGGATTATGGTCAACTATCGGCCAACTCCATAAGTTGCATGAGGAAAAAATCAATACCCGATAAAACCAAAACTTTATGCTTTCAATAATTCAACTAATTTTGTGTGTGACAGTGTCACTATTTATAGTCTACTTTCGACCCTAATAATTGGAAATGGAATTCCATGAAGGCCTAATTCTTCCAGTACAACCAAATTCTCAAAAATTATTTTTGAACACCCATTGTTCACTTTATTGTATAAAAATTTCATTTCGCTAGGGGACCAGGGTGTAAATGTCAACCGCCTATACCAAAAATTAAATGCCGCAAAGAAATAATTCTAGCACACTCAAATTCTCAGAAATTTACTCATAAACATACTCTGTTCACTTTTTTAAACAAATCTCAATTTACTAGAGGGGTTTCAAACCTTGTTTTTCAAATTAATAAGAGTAAAAAAAGTATTCCTGAAGAATAATGCATGATAGTAAAAAATTTGGTGTTATAGTTGAGACTTTTTATTAGAGATCACTCAACTACATCAAACCGATAGTACTAGCATTTGACGCGCGTTTTGCTAACAAGGTTAGCATCTTCTGTAGAAAATTGATATTGCCGGTTACGTTCCGCATGTTAGGAAGGAATGTGATCGGTCAGTCCTGGAACAGGAATGAGAGGAAAAAATGGCCAAAAATCCAGGTGTTCCGGGTGATATTATTTCATCATTTGAAATATTTTGATATACATAATCACAGAAGTAACGTTTGTTATATTATCTGTGGTGGCACTTGACAAGAAGACATTTTTTGTATTTTTTTTTGAGAAAAATGTTCACGTGTTCACTTGCCGTACGATAACCTTATTTCAAGTCAAATAATTTGATTTCTGTTCGAGGGTTTTACACATTTATTACAGCCAATAACTTTTTTCATTTGATTTTTGAAAACACTGGTAGACACACCAAACGAGTAATTTGTTGTTATACTCGATCGTTTTTCCAGTGTTTTCCATACCAATAATATCCACGTTTTTTTCCCAAAATATAGAGCTCGGATGATATTTTTACGAAATCTGGTAGCGCCGGCCCTGTCGCTCGTAAACGCAAAATGAAATGTGTTTACCTGCGAGATCGCGGCTCGCCGACAAAAATTCGGTCATCAAGATTTGACTGGAAGATTCTTCATTATCGTAAGCAAGTATATATACGGAAGCGATTCATTGCTATGGCAGATAGTTTATTCAGAGATAGTTCTTTAGAGTTTCTAGTAAAGGGAACGTTGGTATTGCTAAGTGCAGGGGTCGAACTGGAGAGAGTTTATTCGGAGAATTTTTCGGAAATTCTAGTTCAGAGAGTTTTAGTACAGATCGTTGGAGAGCTAGCGGAGCAGTTTTGAGTGAGTGTATTGTATTGTGATAGAGAGTTGTGATAAGAGTAGTGAAGTGTTGCTTGGAGTTTCAATAAACAAACCCAAGAAGAGATCGTTTGAATATAAAAAATAATGTGTATGAGTCTGGTCTTCAAAATGAAATATTTTTTCGTTAACTTCTTTTTCATTCTAAATAGCAGTGACATTCGACAAAACGGAATGTTTTGGAAATTTTCCTGTCAACTCTTTCGTCATTGACAAAGAAGAAGCTCAAGTTACAAAAACTGTTCAAAATAAACATTTTCATACGATACTATTTTTGTAATTATCATTGAAAAAGACTGAAATATTTTACAGGTTAACTGATGTCCTCTTAGAGATAATACACATGAAATATTGATGCAACGTTTCAACGGGGCCTTACTTTCTAACGTGCGAAACTCAGCACGGTGGTTCCGTGGCAGGAAACTTAATCCCGGTCTACCGCTTGACAGTCAGACGTGCTTATCACTATACTACAAAGAATTGATATAGGCACAAAATATGTAATTTCTCTTCTGAATCTTCCAAAAAATCTTCTGAATCGAGTAATCAGTATCGGATACGAGATCATGTGAAATATTCACCACTATGATGAAATGTTCCTAAAGGTGGATAATTCTGGTCCCTGGAACAATCGGTAAATAAATATAATTTCAGAAATACAATCCATAATTTTTTCAACATGTCTCTTACTACCTTGAAATATTCTTATATTCATTAAAATGTCCAATAAAAATTTCCCTCATGCCTCATAATATCAGCATTGTTGAAATGATGGAATATCAATCCGGGACATAATATGGAATCTCTAACATTTTCGATTTTTTCTCATGGCACCTGGTCCCGTAGCGAAGTGAAATTCTTGTACAGGAAAGGGAACAGAGGGCGACAGTTATCTTCGGAAGTTTGGTTGTGCTAGAATTATTTTTTTATGAAATTCCAAAGTTTTATCTCTGGTCCCCTAGCGAAGTGAAATTTTTGCATCGAAAAATGAAATGTTCTTGAGTAATTTCTGAGGATTTGGTTGTGATAGAATTATTTCTCTATCATATTTCATTTCTCATTATAAGGGTTAAAATTTACACCACTGGTCTCCTAGTGAGATTTTTTTACGAAAATGTGGGGGATATTGAAGAGTTAATTTACGAAAATTTTGTTGTGAAAGAAGCATTATTTCTTTATGATATTCAATTTTTGATTGTAATGGTTGAAGTTTACAGCCCTGGACCCTCAGACGAAGTGGAATTCTCGTACGGAAGTGAACAGAGTGTGTGTTAAATACTTACTCTGTATTTAGCAAAATGTTTTTGATTGATTTTAAATTGTTTTCAGTTGTAAAAAAAATGAATGACAGTCTTGTCAACAAATAATTTTGAATAAAAGTCACGAGTTCGTTTTGAAGTGATTTTTTACTTTGATCGAGTTATTTGCTACATTTGTTGGTCCTTCGAGTACAACAGAAACGCTCCATGGAACAGTTCAATGCTGCTAAAAGTGTTACACAAGAAGTGCGGCTCCGTAGAAGTTCTCGATACAACAAGGGTATTCCACCTGAAAGATATGGTAACGCCAATAGTTCTGAAGCTGATTCGAATATAACTGGGAATGGCATCAGAGTTCAAGATACCAACTTCCAAAAGGGTTATAAAGATGCTCCGGGTAAAGCTACTTCCGTCAAATCCATAATAAACAGAGAATATTCCTGTATGTTCGAACCTACTGCAAAATCAGATATAATTAGACCTAGCTGCATTGATCAAGGAAACAAACAGAAGTTGGTATTGCAAAAAACCAATTCTGTGTCATCAAAATTGTCGAATGTTTCGAAGCTCAACCTCGAGATGGAGAGACTGCAACAGCTGAAGCAGTTTGAAGAGGAAGAAGCTGAAGAACGTCTGAAACTTATCGCAAAAAAGCGACAAATTGCAATGGAAGAATTGGAATTGAAACATCAGTTATTAGAAGAAACTAATAGAAAAAGTGACGGTGGATCAATAACTTCCAAAGTTCAGTCAGAAAATCTATATTATAATGACCCAATTCAGTTGAGTAAATGGGTGGAAAATTGTGAAATAACACGAACCGAACTGCCTCCAGAAAACAATCAACTTTTTTTTTGGTGGTGGAGAAGAAGATAAAAACGTGTTGCTCCAAATTGCCAAGCAGTGTGTTCAGAGTACTGCGAACACTACAAAATTATTGGCTAAACAAAAAATGAGAGATTTGAATCATTTCTCCGGGGATATAACTGATTGGCCAATATTTATAAGTGAGTTCCGAAGATCTACAGAGCTGTACAGTTTAACAAACTATGATAACTTGCTGCGTTTGGACAATGCTCTGAAAGGTAGGGCAAGAGATACTGTCAAAGCTTTGCTAACTTCCCCTGAAAATGTACCCAGAATAATAAAGATGCTCGAGATGAACTTCGGTAGATCGGACTGGATTGTACTTTCGTTGATGGATAAGGTGAAAAAGTTTTCGAATGTGAAAGAAGACAAAATTGAATCATGTATTGCCTTTTCCAATGCTTTGAACAATATGGTCATTACCATGAAAAACGTCAACTCCACTGTATATATGTACAATCCAGAAATGTTGACAATTCTGGCAGAAAAACTCCCACCCATCCAGAAATATAGTTGGAGCAAACTGAAAAAACAAATGGATATTCAAGGAGTTCCTACATCGTTGGAAGACTTCGCTACTTGGTATGAAGAAGAAATTAGTTCGATGGCCTCAATTTGTAACCCATTTCAGAGAAACAAATTCCCACAGAGAAGGGAAACAATAATGAATGTCAATCAGTCAAGGAATTCGACGTGTTGTGTTTTCTGTAAAATTGCTACTCATAAAATAAAAGGTTGTCCAGAATTTCTTCAAAAAACCATTGAAGATAAACGACAAATCGTTTTGAAATTGAAATTGTGCTTTTTATGTCTTCGAGAAGGTCATGCTGTGAAAAGATGTTCTTTGAAGACAAGATGTGGTAACAATGGGTGTAGAGGAAAGCATAATCATCTTCTTCATGTTGAAAGAGCTCCTGCGGCAGATTCGAGAAGTGAGTCCAATCTATACAGTGAAAACTCCAATCAAATGGCACCTCCTAGATCAGTAGACTTCTGCGCTAATGTTAGTCACGAAAATGAGGCTGTTCTTTTAAGAATAGCACCAATACTACTTCGTGGGCCTGAAAAAGAAGTACATACATTCGCACTTTTTGATGAAGGGTCAACATGTACGATCATCGAAGAAGATCTTGCAAAGAAACTAGAGTTGAATGGGCCAACAATACCACTCTGCTTTCAGTGGACTAACGAGATCACTCATCATGAAGATGCTACCAGGCTTGTTTCTCTCGATATTGCCGCTGGAAATGCAAATTCACCTTACTATAAGTTACAAAATGTGAGAACAGTTCACAAATTGAGTCTTCCCAGGCAGAAAATAGACGTGAACATGATGATAAGTAAATATCCTCATTTGGATCCCGATATTATTCGTACTATCAATAATGCTACACCAGAACTACTGATCGGCCAGGACAATTGTGGATTGATTGTTCCAAGAGAGGTTATTCAGCCACGTTTGAATCTACCTATTATGTCTAGAGCAAAATTAGGATGGACAATACACGGCATGGTTCAGAAAGGTCTCTCTTCATCTGAATTTCGCAGTGTAAATCTTTGCTGTGAATATTCCAGAAACGAAGAGCTCCATAAAATGATAAAAGACAGTTTTCGATTGGAAGATTTCGGTATCAAAACCCAAGAAAATGTCGTCAAATCAGTGGAGGATAAACAAGCTGTGAAAATAATGGAAAGTACTCTTCGTTATGTCGGAGATCGTTTCGAAATTGGACATCTGTACAGAAACGCAGATGCAACCTTTCCTGATAGCAAAAACAATGCTCTGAAACGTTTGATGTGTATGGAGAGGAAAATGGCACAGGACAAATAATTTGGAAATCAATACTGTCTCAAAATCGAAGAATATATCCAGAAGGGGTATGCAAGAAAGCTGAAAACTTCTGAGGTAACCATAAATCCAAAGGAATGGTACCTCACTTTACTGTTTGGAATACCAACAAACCTGGCAAAATTCGTCTTGTTTTCGACGCTGCTGCAAAACCTTTCGGATCTAGTCTCAACGATTTTTTGTACCAAGGCCCAGACTATGTTCCCTCTCTTTTTGCTGTACTCCTGAGATTTCGACAAGGAAAAATCGCGTTCACCGGAGATATCAAGGACATGTTCCATCAAGTTGTCATCAGACCTGAAGATAGGTGCAGTCAACGATTTTTCTGGCGTGGAGGAAATCAAAGTCAAAGCCCAGATGTATATGAAATGAACGTCATGATTTTTGGCGCTGTATCATCACCTTCCAAAGCACAATTTGTCAAGAACAGAAATGCTGAGATCTTCGAAGCTAAGTGCCCCGGTATAGTCAGAGCTATGACAAAACAACATTATGTTGATGACTTCCTTGATTCTTGTGATACTGAAGCTGAGGCAATTCGAAGGGTTCGTCAAGTTATTCATGTACACAAACATGGTGGATTCGAAATGGCAAAATGGATGAGCACCTCCCGTATGGTAATGGATTCTATCCCAGAACATTTGAAAACTGAAACTTCAAGTATTAAGATTGGCACAGAAGTCACTGAGAGACTACTTGAACTATCTTGGTCACCTGCTTCTGATGAATTTGTCTTCATGCTCAATTTTAACAAAATCTCAAATGAAATATCACAAGGTGAAAAAGTGCCCAGTAAGAGAGAAGTTCTTCGGGTCATAATGTCAGTTTTTGATCCTCTGAACTTTTTGGCTCCCCTTATCATAAAAGCACGGATTTTGATGCAGGATATTTGGAGAATTAACGTAGATTGGGATACTCCAATTCCTAATGAACTTTTTTTGAACTGGAAGCAGTGGTTACAAGATCTCCATGGTCTAGCACCAATAGTCGTTAGCAGATATTATTTTCCCGATTCATCCTGTATACCTATAGTGGATCTTCACTTATTTTCCGATGCCAGCGATAAAGCTTATGCATCAGTGGCATATCTGAGGTTGAAAACTGGCGACAAATTCACAACAAGCTTCGTTACTTCAAAGTTCAAAGTTGCGCCATTGAACCAGCAGACTATCCCAAAATTAGAGCTACAAGGCGATGTTTTGTCCTGCAGAGTTGCAAAATTAATCTGCAATGTATTAGAGTTCAAGATCAATGAAGTTCACTACTGGACTGACTCATTAGTAGTGCTGAAACAAATAAGATCACCATGTTAAAGGTTTCCGATGTTTGTAGCATGCCGAATTGGTGAAATACACGAAAATACCGATAAGGCTCAGTGGCATTGGGTACCAACGGATCAAAATGTTGCCGATTTAGCAACGAAAGTTAAACACATCGATTTGAGTTCTCAGAGTCAATGGTTTACCGGACCCAGTTTTTTGACATTACCAGATGAGTTATGGCCAGTAGAACCAAACTGTGAGAGTTTAGATAACAGTTTTCTTCTCCTAGACACCCTGCAGTTGAACGATATTGAAGAAGTACCAGATATATCACGTTTTTCCAAATATTTGAGATTACTTCGAACAACAGGGTGGATTTTGCATTTCGTGAAAGTGAGCAGAGAGAAGAAAGAAATGAGACCGAAAAATCTGCATTTGGACGAAAATATATTGAAACAAGCTGCAAATCTTTTAGTTAGGAAAATCCAGAAAGATTCTTTCCCAGATGAGTTGCTTGCACTCAGGAGAAATAAAAACGTATCGAAAAGCAGTCGATTATTCAAGCTATCGCCATTTTTGGATGAAGTTGGAGTGATCCGACTAAAAGGAAGATTTCCAGAAAGCCACGAACTCAACTTGGAATTCGATGTCAGGTTTCCAGTCATTCTGGATCCCAAACACAAAATTTGTACATTGATAATACAATATTATCACGAGCAAGCAGGCCACCTAGGAGTTGAAACAGTATTGAACAACCTCAGACTGAAATATTGGATATTGCACATGCGTTCGTCAGTAAAGAAGGTTTTCAACAACTGTAAAGCATGCTCTATTAGGAAATGCAAACCAGTGAGTCAAGAAATGGGACTCCTTCCTCGAGAACGGTTGGAATCATTTATTTTTCCATTCTCCTATGTGGGTATCGATTTTTTTGGACCCATGAATGTATCAGTTGGCAGACGAAGTGAAAAGCGATATGGAGTCTTATTTACTTGTCTCACCATACGAGCTGTGCATGTAGAAATAGCAGCTTCTTTGGACACGAGTTCTACAATTCTTGCAATAAGGCGTTTTATGTGTAGACGTGGACAACCAATACAGTTCATCACAGATAATGGTACCAATTTTGTTGGCGCTGAAAGAGAACTACATGAGTGGGTGCAGTCCTTCGATCATACAAAAATTGCTGACGAACTGTCTCCAAGAGGAATCTCATGGAAATTCAATCCGCCAGCGGCTCCTCACATGGGCGGAATCTGGGAGCATATGGTTCGATCCATTAAGACAGCATTGAAAGTCACTCTGAAAACCATCAAACCTAAAGAAGAAGTTCTACAAACTTTGTTGGCTGAAGCAGAGTATATGGTGAACTCCAGGCCTTTGACACACGTTTCAGTTGATCCAAATGACTGTGAAGCCATTACTCCTAACCATTTTCTGTTACTGAGACCAGGAGGAATCAGAAGCCATGGTGAAGTCAAAGGAGATATTCTGAGTAGGAAACAATGGCGGTTCGCAGAAGCACTGGCAAATAATTATTGGAGACGATGGGTTCTGGAATATCGACCTACTTTGATCAATAGACAGAAATGGTACTCAAAGTCACATACTTTCAAAATAGGCGATATAGTGATTGTCGTTGACGAGAAAGCGCCACGAAATGAATGGTTAATGGGAAAAATCACCAACGTATACCCTGGTAAAGATGGAGTTGTACGGGTAGCTGCTGTCCAAACAAAAAGAGGAAGCTATCTTCGCCCAGTCAACAAATTATGTTTGTTACCGACGAACTGAATTGATTTCAAGACTTCCGAGGGGCGGAGAATGTTAAATACTTACTCTGTATTTAGCAAAATGTTTTTGATTGATTTTAAATTGTTTTCAGTTGTGAAAAAATGAATGACAGTCTTGTCAACAAATAATTTCGAATAAAAGTCACGAGTTCGTTTAGAAGTGATTTTTTACTTTGATCGAGTTATTTGCTACAGTGTGTTTAACAGTTATTTCCGAGAATTTGGTTGTACTAGAAGAATTATTTCTTCATGTTACTTCATTTATAAACATGAGAGTTGCAATTCCCATCCCTACTGGGGAAAGTGAGAAGAGGTTTGTTGAGTGAGAGCACTCTTTGCGAACTTGGCAAAACTATAAATTAAATTTTAATATGTTATTAAGATTAAGTATATTTTTTTATTCATATATAACCTTAAAGACATCTCTATCACACTGACGATAATAGTTTCCACCAAATTAGGCGAATATCAAAAATTCCTGAATTTCCTGAATTCTTTACATATACATATTATGAAGATATGACTGGCCATCGCCTTCGGGCGATTCCAGAGGAATTGGCCCTTCGGATTGGCAGCAGCTATCACACTTTACAAGTACATATAGGCTATTTTTCGTTTCCATATCTGGTTTACCAGACTGGTAAATCAACAACTTGAGGAGTAACAATGGTAACCAGTACAACGGAACGACCAATGGTATCAATATTAGGAAACGGAACGCGGCCATAATATTGAATTTGAAGCTGTCAAACATCAAAAATAGTAATGAAGTTACGATATTACCTATATATAAGAAAAGCTACGAATATCGTATACAAATAATTAATATCATCAGTTCTGGTCGAATGCGAGGGGTGTTTCACTTCCGTAAAATTTGTACACTGAATCAGGATTCCTATTGGATTTAATGATTTCTTCACGGATTCAAGGTGGGATTGCTGCATTCCAACATGGATTTCAACAATTTTTTTTACTGAATTTTGTACACCGGATTTACGAAGTGAAAAACCCCTCGATCGAATGAATGAATTCAATCTGAATATGAATAATCTTCAGTATAGATCTGAGCGACACACACATACACTCACTAATAGTTCTACTTATTCAGACAACAAATTTCAAAACCTCTTGACGCAGTCTTATTCACTTCTTCAACAAGCATTAATATGTAAGCTATTTCGTCGATGAGGTCAAACGCCATTTATATTTATATTATTCCGAACACAGGAAATACACATGTTTGGAAAAATGATTTACGGAAGTACATCCCAATACCGGAAGCTTCACGTGAACCTCTTTGTAAATATCTCTTCTAGGAAGCGAAGATCGAATTAACTCAACAATCGAATAATATAAATGCAACATCTAGAAACTTGCACTAATATTCAATTAAATGAAATAGTTATCATTTATTGTATAAGTGTTTTACATGATAACATTTCATACGCACAATAATGTTCAGACGCTGTACCCAGTTACAGAAAATGCTATTATTACAAAGTATATATGGAATAAATATTGAAAATATTGAAATGTACAATCTATGTAAAAGTAAATGCTACGACGAAGTATATATTTAATATTCATATAAGAAAAATTTAAAAGAGCGATAAAAATTAAATTAATAACATAAAAAAGGTTACAAATCTTGCAATGTAGCAGTAATAAAAGTTGAATTGAACTGGTCGATACTTGATGGAAATCCATATTATCACAGTTTTCTGTACGATTCTCATTGAAAATGGGTTCACAAAACCGCGACATTATGTATGATTGGACCATTTGGTGAAAAACGCAAACTCTAAAAATCCTTACACATCTTTAATTATTATTATTTGACGAGCACGAAAGTGACAATGCCGATGAAGCTACTCCAATTGTTGCTGTTTGATATTCCGATTGATGCTAGGTTCTGTAATGATATCCTTCCTAACTGTACTACAGAACACAGTTGGTTTTGAAATGTTCTTGTATTTATCCAGTTTCGTGAAAGCTCCTCTGAGACCTCCTCGGATGCCCCATTCATGAGATGATGTAAGTAAGTAAAAGGTTAAGCTCCAGAACGTAGTAGCCGCTCGTCCATTTTATAAACTTCAATGAAGTCATATCTTTGTCTGCTTTTCTTGAGTGTTGTGAGTAGGGAATGGAATCCCGGACCGGCATCAGAGAATCGGAAATGATGATAGAAAATAGATTTTCAATTCAAATAAATAGGGTTTTTTCAATAAACCAAAAACTACATCGATTGTAGCTTTGTAGGGGGTTGTCATTCAGGAATAAAAAGTTGGGGTGGCTGAGGGCCAGGGGGTAAGTGAAAACAAGTTTGCAATTACATCATTTTGTTTTCCCCTACCTATTACGGAAGTTGTTGTCAGCGATTTTTTATATTTTATTTGAATGCTCAGAAATAGCCATTGTTAGTTTCCAAATTGTCACCCTCCTATAGTGATATAGTAAATTTATTTGAGAGCAGTAACGTAGAGCATGATTTTCACTTCATGGTCTTGCTCGTGCTGGGAACCACATGTTAAAAGGTGGCTTGCACAAGTTTGAACTTTTGATGGTTGCAGCTCATAGGTGAATATCATTTTGAAACCCATTTTATGTTTGGCCATGGAAACATAGACTGTTACCGTTTACCTTTTGCTGTGCAGTGCTCGTGTTCGTATAGTCCACCAAAATGTACTGGGGTCACAATGCCAAAAACTGAATTTTCAATTCATTTCAAATGTTAGTCATTTACAGTTCAAAAAGTATGATGACCAGGATCCCGGTAACCAGGATTGTCTATCTCCGGTCTCCAAAAATATATACAGGATGCGACCAAGCGGTCTAAGGCGCGGTCCTCACATTCTGTATGGCTATTTCCACTGCTCCTGCAGAAAATCAGTTAAGACGCCCCAGAGCGCTTCGGCACCCAAGATGATTAGCCGGCCCTTTCCCAACAAGGCTCTGCCTTCTGAGCGCACTCGTAAGTGTTCAACAAAGGGTAATATAATAAAGTAAAAAATAAATAAATCGGTTCTATAATCGGTATGGTGTTTTAGAGAATAAATAAGTTTTCAAGATGAAAGACATTGCGACATTCAAATTGAAGGATCCGAATACAAAATCACTTATCAGAATAAGCATTTTTCAGTAACACATATTTTGTCGATACCTACTTTTGCTTGATGCTGTACGACAGCGATTCGACTTTTTCTTACCGTCGATTACGACCCATCATGAATCCATCGACGATGGGAACGTTTCCGAAGTCAACGAGTTGAATTTTCCACATCTCGTCCCATTAATCCTCGTCTACGAGGAGATCGGTGCCATAAAGGACAACGGCAGCAGCAGTTAGAAGATCGAGTGGCGTGGCGCCATCGGTCTCGCTACGATCGACTAGCATACTTGCACGACCGCCGCTTTCCTCATTCTTATTTTATAATAGCCGTAGAGAAGCGCTCAACATTTTCAATTCATTTTAATTAACGACAAGAAAACTTTCCTCGAGAAAAATGCGTAATGCGTTACGAAATTGCGATTTCGACCGTCAAGAAAACTTTTCATTCTTCAAAACATCTTATAGCTATTAGGAATATTGATTGAAAATTAGTAAATCCCTGATCAGCGACTGCCTTTCTTGTTCTGTTCACAAAATGCTAGAGACGGCGCTACTCCAATCTCCAATACCGATTTGTATCAGGGATACGACAAAACATCGTACGGAGTCGATAGTATTTGGATCTTTCTCTGTATTGTGATGAATCATAACGAAATTCCTTGAAACAATACACCACCCCGATAGAGACTGCAGGTGAATTTTCGTAATATCTGGGAGCTCAATAAAAGCATTGGGTAATTGAGATCATCTGGAACTAACCATATTAAATTCTAGCTCTTACAGAAACCCAAGGTGAGTCATGTACAGAAACCTTTCTTCTTAGTCTCTGCTCAACAGAAGCTCCTGTTTAGTCTTCATTTCCACGGCAAAGATTTCAGTCATATTTATAACTCTAACACAACCTTCCACAAAATGCACATACAGATCGGTCCAACGAAAAGTATGCACCTAGCTTTCCTCTTTTGATAGTAATTCAAAGGAAAAATGCTTTGACAAAGATAGTTTGATTGTGAGGGGGACACATTCTGGACATATTCAGCATATATGTTAATAAATTAGTTAAGTACCAATGTAATTCCGATTCTGAGAAATAAATCTATCTATCTATCTATGAATTCAACCCCCTGGCAAGAACGTGTCACAACACTTAAATTTCAAATGGAACGTTGGGTCGAGTGAGATCGTGCGAAAAGGCACAAAACTATCTTTCTAATGATATCCTAATTATTGAAGTTAATACGAGAACGGCGTTAAGAACATCAACCCAATAATTTTGGTATTGATGAAAAAAACATAGTTTTGGATATAAGGAATCAAAACATTTACAACTATTGATTTCAATAAATGAGTTATGGAGGAATAATTTTTAATTCATAGTTAAAAACGACATCTTGCACTTATGGTCGGTTCATACACCACACTTTTACTTTTACTTTATCTTCTACTTTTACTTTTACCTTAAGAATGGAATTGGACCGTTCATACACCAGTGTTAAAGTAAACAGGACGCATGCGCAGTGATCAAAAACAAACGAAGAAGAAGTAATCGTGGGTTACGTCATTGTTTTGATTTGCAATTTGCTATTTTGTATCGGATAATGACAGATATTTCACAGAACACCCATTTTAAATCATTTCTGTGAAATATTCAGAAGAATACGTTTCCTTATAATGTTGGTGGCACTGCTTGCTGTGATGACTTCACATGCACGCATGCGCAGTCCCTAAAATTATTGAATCATCTGATTCTTAAAGTAAAAGTTCTCATCCTTAAACAAACTAAAAGTAAAAGTGCCGTGTATGAACGCCTCGATTGATTTACATTGTGACAACTTTCTTAAAGTAAAAGTAAAAGATAAAGTAAGAGTAAAAGTTTGGTGTATGAACCGACCATTAATGTCACACATCGTATTTAACACCATTTTAATCGTCCTCGCCAAAGAATCAAGTCATATCATATGTGTGTGATAAATTTCCGAAAGCTTGGACAAACTTTATAGAGTACTCCTTTAATTGGAGGGTGAGAGAGAGGGACGGTAGCCACGGCTGATTAGTAAAACATTAACTGCTGGTATCACCACAACAATGAATTATGATGGAAATGTTCTTTTTTGTAACTGTCTGCATAACTCTAACATAAACAAGAAAAATGTTTCCTATAAAATGTCCTTATATATCCTTATGCATCAACTTGCTTTTTCCACGAAAAAAATTGAATATCAATTTTCGTAACCTTATGCACCACTTAATGGGTTAATTCAATTTTTCGAGAATTAAAATTTTTGATCAACTGTTAACTCAAATTTTCTTGTTTGACATCGTATTCAAATTCGTTTGATATTTCAACCTGAGACGTAATAAATAGGTTTAAATACAGTAGCTTATATATAAAAACAATAGAAGTTTCAACCAATACATATGGAATTCATATGTACCAATATGCATGTACTGTAAAAAAGTCGAACTTACATCTGACTGGCAAGATCACTGCATTGATTATTATCCGAAGAAGAGCTCAGCTTCCGCCTGTTCCTGCTCCAGGCCTGCCACTGTTTCCTCAGCCTCCTTTCGGAATTCTTGGTGCTGATGTGCTTCCTGAGAAACTTCTGCCACTGTGTCAAACCGTCCGATTCCTCACACTCCGAACAACTACTAGTAGAACCGACACTGCTCTTTCTACTGTTCAAAGTACTATCACACCAGGAAGACTTTCTACTTTCCGGAGTAGAGGGCGTGGTAACGCTTGACTTTCTCGATTCAAATCCTGAAGAGGACGACTTCCTCTCAGTTAAACTACTTTTCCGACTGTCGGTCGGCGAAGAAATTGAAATGTCAACCGTGGAGTGCCTCCTTGCAGGAACGTTATCAAAGGTAATGGAATTGTTTTGCTGCTTGAGCCAGCGGATAACATGCTCGTTTCTGTCTTCCTCCAAAGAATCCAAATGAAAATCATTCAGGTTCTCGTATAGTTTCTCCTCTCGAGGCACGTAGCCCATTTTCCTCCGCCGCGGTGTGGACTCCTCATGCGCCAGATTTGGGCTCGATTGATCGAATTCCCCTGTGCTGATTCTCCTTGATTTCGAACCAACTTCTTCATCAGAAATCTTCTCGATGGCGCTGACTATTTCATCGTCTAGCGCGTCTTTGCTGTACTTGCAGTACTTCTTGAGCAGCCGCAAGACGATCTCGTCGTTTTCCTTAGTTAATCTATCAGTCTTCTTTTGATCAGTCTCAGACTTAAATACATTATTAATAAATACATTGCTCCTATCTATGGACCTCAGTTCCGGCATTGAAGGCCTTCGGGGCTGTTCGACGATTTTGTCTTCCGGAATTTGGCCGAGACTGACTTTGCGCTCGGCAGCGCTTTCAGTCGATTTTATCACATTGTCACCGTTTAAAATTATGTCCTTAACGTCTAGGTTCTGAAGCATGAGTTCCCTGTGCTGGTCAGTGAGTTCCGCGAAACCGTCATCTTGCAGAATCAAATCCTTGTTCGCTACTCGGCGCAGGAACTCCGATATGGCGGCCCAGTGCGCTTGCGTCAACACTCCATGGAGTCTGATCGAGGACAGCTGAAGAGGAGTCCACTTGTTGTCTTTGTAGCACCAAACTACACCTCCGTTTAGGTTAACCATACTTTAGATAAGTCATCAAAGATGTCTTCCAACAGCGAAAGTTCAGAAAATTTGTTTGAGTAGCTAGAAAGAAAATCGATGAATGTTATAGTTGTCGAAAGAGTTGATTCGACAATGCCTTGGATTTTTCTATGCGTGGCTATTAAGCAGTATCAGATTTTCACCCTTTTTACGAATAGTTTCACGAAGAGATATGCTACAAGTACAGAAAATAAAGGTCCAGATTATTAGTATCAAGTTATCTACGAGGCAGCAGATTTTTCTAATAAAATAAATAACAATGGAAACGGGTTCAACTCCCACCCAGTGTTTTTCTTTTTTTACCGTATATAGATGGAAATTTCATAGAACGACACAAAATAATTATCGAATGATTCAGGACATAAAGTTCAAATATTTCTTTCACTCGAACTTCATCCTGGCTGTATTGACTAGATAACCAAGTTTTCGTTGAAGAATAGAAATTTATCGATATCTTCTTGAGGTCTGTATACTAAGTACTATCGATAGAAGACGTTTTATGAATTTGCCACCATATATCTATTCACACATAATATTCTGGTCAGATTTGTATTCGTATACGTTCATTTATGAAAAATAATCGATGATTTTTTATCATTAGTATAGCGCGTCACCACCACCAAAAAGTTTTAATCGAATGATTATTTCGTCCTCTATTCCAAAAACTGAACCAATTCTTTGTTCTGGTTTCTTGACGTTGTGCAGTGTTTTATGTATTTTGAATGGATGCGTTGGATCTCTTGGTAAATTACTTTTGTTTTTATAAGCTTGATTTCTAGGTTAAATTTGCAAGTCAATGACACCGATCTGCTTTCTTTCTTCAGACTTCCTCGGTATACCCATTGAAGCATTACACGTTGTTTTTAAAGAACGGATATCGTGAGAGGTTCAAGCAAGTAACTAATTTTTTTTAGGCAAATGATAGGTGACGAAAATAATGAAAAATTGAGGTAATAGTAATTATCGGAAATATGTTACGAGGTCTCCTTTTTACTCTTCTATCTATCAATGAATATAATCATTAACATTTTCTAATTTCCAACAAAATGTTTCGAAGAAACGCGCATCATGGGAGAATGGGTACTGGATTTACGAGCAAATGAGGAAGAACTGCAAAAGGTATGAAGAATACCGGTGTGTACACTGCAAGCTCATACACGATTATAGCGGGTAAAATTACCCACTATATGGCTCTTGTTTAGAATGATAATACTATAAATTAAAAAAAATCCTTTTTCTGGTGTAAAGGTTCTAACTTGAAAATCAATTTCATTGTATTTATTTCTTTGATACTATTTTCAATTATTTTCATCTTACTTCTACCATTTCATTCATTCCCTTTCAGATCAATGGTGAATATTCTTGTTTAGATCAACTACATTAATTTCAATTTTATCAAATATCACGCATGTCTATGGTCCCTAGGTATGTTTTTTTATTTGTAGAATATTATATCTGAGGTCTCGCAAGTCTTGAGTGTGAGGAAGTATCCGATGGGTGTTTCACTTCTTAAATCTGGTGTGTACATACATATCATATATAGTCTTGGTTCGAACAACCGTCGTCTATATCATTTATTCCACTTAAACGTGTCAAAAACTCATCAGATCATCAGAAACTTAAAATTCTAATTTCCTAACGAGAAAACTGGAATACGGTTGAATAAAAAATTTGAGAAATGTATTTAACGAGGCCGAAACTAATATAGATTTTTTTCGACAGGTTTCAATAGAGTGCCGGAGTTATATAGATAATGGAGGTTCGAATCAACACCAAAATCAACAAAAAACGACCAAATAAAAACAACAGTTGACCATAAGACTTGTATGTTGTATGAATCGTGGAATTCCTTGCTCTCTGAATTACAAAAAAAATACACTTGATAGTACTTCCTCTGTTCAATTCTCAGCGAAAGCCCATTTTTTTCCAAACAGGGGTTCGGTATGATCCAAAAATGAAGCAAAAAGTCGAGGTTATTTCAAGAATTAACCGTTACGACTTCGAAGTTTTACCAGAAAAATATCCATTTTTCAACTCGAAAATGATTATATTTCAAGCAATAATAATTCCAAAAATCTCAAATGGAATCTCTTATTTAATTTAGTATTTCCTGTGAGATTTCTTTCGAAAATACTCAAATAATAAACAAGGATATTTTGGCTAAATCCGATTTTTTTACCGACAGCTTCTGCCAAAAATCAGAATAAACGGAATCCAGGTGGACACATAAAGAGTTTGTGTCGAATAATTCCGTTATGGGTTCTTTTTGTGGCTTCGAATATCTCGTTGCCTATATTCATCATTTAAATATAATGCTTTGCTGAAATCGTTGTACATCGTCTCAACGACTAAACTAACTGAGCTATGGCTTCTCATTGCCTTTTGGTATCGGCAATCCTTAAGCGGACTTGAGTTGTTTGTAACACGAAAATTTGTTTAATTCCGTTCGGAAATAACAGTGACTCCAAACAAAACTGATTCAAAGGCAAAAATAACAAAAGGCGAATCATATCGGGGCGATGTCTATTGTTTGTTATTTTGAGGTTCGTCCGGTTTCAGGCTAGATCTACTTGTGGCCGGTCTATTAGATAATAATCACCGCTCGCTTTTTCCGAATGAATATACTGTTAGAGTTGAACATTACACATCCGTCAAACTAGAACATGCGGAGTTGAAGATGGAAACGACATCTAAATTCAGAACTCCATATATGAGATTATCCTTTGAGGTTGTCTAGAGTACACAACGGTATTCTGTAATCATTCTTGTTTGATGGGCACAGCTTAGCAAATATAAAACTGATGATAGGCACACAATGTTGTGCCGACAACCGACATAACGAAGTGGAACGCCTTTCATGGGTCTAGATGTCGCAGTATGTCCTTTTAGATACAGGTAGATAGGGACATTCGGCTCGATTGGATTCCTGATACCAGTTTTTAGGCGAGTATAGACGACGATAGCAAAAATCGGAGTTCTCGATCGCTATTGCCACTAGAAAATGCCCCAAAAAACTTGTTTCGTATATTTCATAAAAACTTATTGATGGCATAAGATGGGATTTGTTTTGTTTGATCATAGACATTACAACTAATGAACTGGCCCGAATGGAGAGAAGACAGCGGAAAAAAACAGAATAGAATACCTATTTAGTCCATTGAAAAATTACATAAGGGGTTGAGTTTCTCAGAGGACGCAATTTAATCTTTTTTTTGATATGTGGGATTAGGGTTAGCTTATATCCAAGTTTGTGGGGTTGCAACCCTTCTACCGCAGCCGCCAATTTAAAAAAGGGGTGCAAATCTTTTCGCGCTTTATCTGCCAAACTATCCATTCTACAGAAAATTCATGGCGATATATTTGTTAATAATTGAATTTTCTAAAACTCTGAATCTATCACCTTCTATCGATAAATAGGAAATAAAAAAGTTATAGAGAAAAACTGTTGGGAAATTTGAAACGAATTCTCTTGTAGGAGCTATATTATAGCCATTTTACAATAGAAAGACATCAGAAAATTTTTATAGAGGGTTTTTCAACGAATAATTTCAACCATGAATTTTCGAGATTTCGTTCATTCATAAGAGTTTTACAGCGCTCCGAAATTGACATTTTATCGTAGAGTAGGAAAAAATTTATGAAAGAAAATAATTGAAAATTTTGAAACAAATTTGTTTTTCGACGAAATACATTTTTCTCTGGTCATTTTACAATAAAAATAACATCGGGACATTGTTATAGGGGGGCTTTCACGAATAATTTCCACTATGCATTTTTGTAATTTCGTTCATTTATCAGATTTCTACAGCGCTCCGAAGTTGACCGTATTCTCAAATAGTTTCTAGGAGCATAGGATTGGTTTTCTATTACCTCTTTATTTTCCATATAAATTACAATTTTATAATATTGTTATTTCATTATTGATTAGTTATCGACAATTTTCCCCACCATCATACTTATGCTTTATTTTATTGGTTTTGAAATAATCTCAAATCCGATTGGACATATACGAGAATTATATATAAATATGCAGGTAAGAAAGGCCCAAGTAAACGTTTAGGGACGAAAACGGCATTATCCCTTCCACTAACATTATAATAATGGTAACATGCAGTATTTAAAGTAACTTCCGAAACAGTTCGTAATCATTGTTCATTATCCACATCGTTTTTGCGATTGCTCTATCGAGCAAGGTTTTACTGCTTTCGCCTCTACACTTCTCATTTTCCTTACCAGTTTCTTTCAAATGAAATAATCCCTCATGATTGAATAATAAAATATTCACGCTAAAGAAAGTCAAAATGCTTATCACAAAATTGAAAATCTTGCCCACTGCACTCATAACCGCACATGCAAAACACAAAATACTTTTCCCAATCAAGGAAAAAAACAGCTGCTCGTCCTAGGACCAATAATGATAATGATACTAGTACGTAGGCCTTTCTTACCTGCATAGGAATCTCATCAATATACTCGGCTTAGAAATTATTGTAAAAATTGATAAAATGACATCAAAGGTTCATGACAAGATGGTTAAGGCTTTCGCGGCCGAGGTTTTCAGCATCACTACTTCGCGCTAGCGAAACGTCAGGAAGAAATTCCAAACGACGGCCTTCAAACCTGAAGAAAAGTAGTAATACCAAAGGTTCATGGTGGGGAAAGGGTAGACAACTGATTAATTATAGCACAGCAAAAAAATTAAAAATCACATGGATAATGAAAAGGTTATAAAAAAACTATGCCTAATTATTCGTTTTTATATTCAACCTATGGAGTATCTGAGAATACGATCAACTTCGGCGCGCTGTAAAACTAATGAATTAAAGAAATTATAGAACTTTTTGATGAACATTTTTCGCTAAAACCCCCACTACAAAAACGTTCTGATATCAATTCATTGTAAAATGACTAGGGGAAAGATTATTCCGCCGAAGACAAAAATTGTTACAAATTTTTTAAATATTGTCGTTCATAACTTTGTTATTTTGGATTTCACGATGAAGAGTAAGGAAATTGAAGTTTTAGCGAATTCAATTCGCTACAAGAAATATTTCCATACATTTTCTGTAGGGTAAATAGATAAAGCGCAGAAACTATTTGCACACATATGATGTATCCTAAGGAGTATATCGAGGAGTATATGAGAATTCGGTCAACTTCGGAGCGCTGTGAAACTCTAATAATTGAGAATTTGTTCCAAAATTTTCAACTATTCTCGTTCATAACTTTTTATTTGCGATTTCAGGGTGAAAATTAAGGAAACTCGAGTTGTAGAGAATTTAACTTTCAAAAGATGTCTCTGTGAATTTTCTGTAGGATGAATGGTTTGGCAGATAAAACTCGAAAACCATTTGCACCCTTTTTTCAAGATGGCGGCAGCGAGACAAGGGTTGAAACCCCACAAACTTGGATTTGAGGTAAGCCTTGAGGTGGATTCAAACAGATCCGAAATCCGATGGTACGACGATCCGACAGCTTCCTGATTGCTCTGAATTTAAATTTAGACCAATCAGAAAGCTGTCGGATCGGCGTACCATCAACGGATTTCGGCTGTCTGAGTTCAGCTTAACCCCTCCCACCTCCTACACAACCAAAAAATGACATTGCCCCCTCTGCAGACTTTTTTTTCTGTTTTCTGTTGTTGACTTATATGTGCCTTTTCTTCTTTTGTGGGTTTGAGTATGAGATTCATACTATTGGTGCAGATGGCCTGATCCACTGCTTAAGTTTTCATAGATCCCTGCCTAGCTTGATCAATTCAATTAGACCCTGCTTTATCTCATTCGTACTTGAACTTCACTTGGTCAAGAAGGGTGTAGGTGTAGTATATGCAGAACAGATTCTTACCGGTCTCATCGTTCTATTCTTGTCAGTAGAACTACTGCTCCGTTTAATTGCTCGGATTGCGTTTCTCAGAGGACGCACGCTTAGGCTTCAGAAATGTAACATTTCAATGGCCTTGAATATGAATTAAATGCATTCCTTCCTCAATGTTGCAGATAAAGAGAGGTTGTGGAGGATAGAGTAATTTCAGTCTGAAATTATCAACCCGTCTCTCAAAATATCTCTTCAATGTGCCAGTCCATTCGTTGTAATGTCAAAGGTTTTGATTGAAAGAAAAATTCGACAGTCGGAAAGCATACTTGAAGACTGGTGTCTATCGAATCATCTTTTGAACAATTCGTTCAGACCAGACTCAAACTAACTACACAGTAGGTTGGCTGGCACCTGTCAGGAAACAACTACTCCCCTGGCATCGGTCGAATATAATACAATGCCTTTCGTGGTATTAGCCAGGAGAGTAGTTGTTTTCTGACATTTGCCACCCACAACCTACTGTGTAGGTAGTTTGAGACTGGCTTGAAAGAATTGTTCGATAAATGATTTGCTTTTGATTAGGCTCACACAATGCTTTGAACTGTGAAACGAGCTTTAAAACTTATTTGAAGTTATGACGAATCGTTATCGGTAAAACTTTCGATTCTATCAGTGAGCATTTTTAACGGAATTCCCAGGAGCTTAGGCGTGAAAATGAGTACTACAAAAACAGTTGGACCATATGATTGATCTGTAATATATTAAGTATACTGAAATATGCCTAATGAGTTATTTCAAACAACTTCACACATGATATGTTGCCGTCGATGCTGCATGGTTTCTTTTAGTAAGAGTGAATTCCAAACTTTGAATGGCAGCCAACTCATAATTTCCAAAATAGTTATACCTAGAAGTGATGGTCCACCAAAAATTGACGTGGACTAGTCAGTCCTTCCAACATCAAGTCGAATATGTCGCAAAGTAACTGGGAAGACGTGAGCTACAACCGAAAATGAACAACGGCTGTAATAAACGATCATTAAACCTGTGTTTGCCTATGACACAGTAGGGTAGCAAAAAATGAATTCACATGGAATCTACTAACGTGCGGTGGGCCGTTATTACAGATGATGATGAAGTGAATGACCAAGCTTTATGTGATAATACAAGAAGATTTTAGATTTCTTGACAGTCGAGTGGGATTAACAGGGTGCGAATTCCAATTCACAATACACCAAGGAACATCCTCTTCGAACTTTCAAACAGAATTTTGAGCTGTAGAAACCTTTGCTCAGAACTATGCACCCAAAGGGTAGACGTATCATCAGACAGTCGGACAACATTGAAAGCTCTTGAATGGTACGAATTTGGTCTGAGCTGCTAACTTTCCTTAAGACAACTAGCACAGATAAATAATGTGATGGCGGGTAACGAGTATATTAGAGCGCACGCCAGAGAAACGATATCGATATAGCCCAGGAGAGTCTCATTATCCAGGGCCGAGATAGATAAGGGTCATGTTCGAAATACCTCAAAGGTCGTGGTGCTTATCGACATTCCAAAATCTTCCATTTTAAAAGAAGGTGTAGCTTGGTCCATCCATTTCGGAAACACAGGCAGTATGTCAAAAGATTAAAAAAATTGAATCAATGTGGGTGGCCTTCTAATACTTCAGGCAGCTATTTCATTGGCCTTGTCGGAGTTATCCCATGTCGTTTGTAACCAACGCCTTTTTAAACAATACATTATAAACAATGCAGAATGACAATTAGTCATGAATATGACTCGTACGCTTTCTTATAGCTCGAAAGATTGGGTTACACTAAGAGACGCACATTCATGATATAAATATATATATATATATATATTAGTTGGACTACCCGTACTGATGTTTTTTTTTCACTGAGTATAGTACAAGAGTACAAGAGTTGATTCAAGAAAATCCTCTTAGCTATCTTTTTCCAAAAGATTAAATTTCAACAGTTCCTAGTTGAATTGGAGATATCAATATTCTTAAATTTTTCAAAAACGACATCAAATTCAAAAATGTATTCATCCATAGACAATACTTTCCGCTTTCGAAACATATTTTTTTTATTTCTTTACATTTTATCGAATAAAATTAAAATCAACTGCCAATGTTTGTTTTTATGTTATCTTTCGTCTGCTATCTATATTGTTTCATTTCACTTTATATTTCCGTATCACAAATCCCACCTGATAAATACAATTTTTTCGATACATGGATAAGAAAATTATATTGAAACAGTGTTTGATATTCAGATATGAAGAAATCGAAGTGATAATGCTATTGATTCCTCAACCTGTTCTTTCATTTGGGCCCAATATTATTTCAGTTCATCTTCAGTTGTTCGATATAAATCTTTCACCCAATGATGTTTTCTCAGTGTAGACAATCTAATTTGCATACAATGTCTACGTGAAAATACATGAGATATGATTCATGAATCCTACAGGGAAAAGTAAATTAATATGTTTTATTTGCCGAAGTGATTTATTCGTATGTATTGTGTAATCGAAATCAGCATAATCAATGAAAGTGAATTGTGCAAAATATTGTATTAGCTCGAAAGTTTGACAATTTTTTTAGAAATTTTTACACGATATTTATAGATCCTGTTTGTCTCCTGAGGCTTTCGTTGGGAAAAATTGATGTAAAAATAACTGAGGTTTGGAAACATGTTATTGACGAGTAATGACGAGAGACGATGAAGTTCGAGTTTCAATTTGTCGTTCAAAAAATAATTCAAATCGTTTTTTTTTCAATGTAACAAACTGAATTGAAAACGGTTTTTGTTATTTAGAGAAACCCTCAGTTAAGTATCAATTGGAAATGCAATGAAGTAGTACTTACTTGTACTTACATTTCTCCTAGATACAGTTATTAAATCGGGCGTAATTATATAACAACTTCAACCAATGCAATGCAATAGCTTTGTTTTCGCTCTACTGCAAATGACCAAAAAGTAACAAACATCATAGAAGCTCAATAAATGATTGATTATCATATAGACTATGTATTGTAAAGTAGTTATCTGAAAAGTGAAGTACGTTTCGTGCAATAAAACAGAGCAGTACTACTGACAAAAATATAAATGACTCTTTTCTATAATAGATTATAACTGTTCCACCTTAGAACGATAAGACCGGTAACAAGCCGTTCTGCATAATATACTACACCTACACCCTTCATGGCCTAGTGAAGCTCAAGTACGAGTGAGATAAAGCAGGGTCTAATTGGATCAGGCCATTTGCACCAATAGTATGAATCTCATACTCAAACCCATAAAAGAAGAAGAGGCACAGACAAGTCAACAACACAACTTACGTTGTGGACGAACACGTGGTTCAACAAGTTTTACCATAGACAAGAAAATTAATGGTTTCTCCAAAAAATATACGTATCTATTTTTGAGGATCCAAACGTACCGAACATGCATTTGGTAATTCTGAATAGTCTTCATTGGAATTAATAAGTGGTTTTTGAGAAATATAAACCGTTCTGATACAAACAAGTTTCTTCATTTCGGATTTCCATCCCCCCAAAGGAAAAAATTAGTCTCGAGAGGTCTTATCCGGAAAACGCACCAATCTCTTGAGAATCTCAGAGAAAATATTAATAATCCATGAAGTGATCTTTTCAGGACATATCACACCGAACGACGGAACAGAGACATTTATCCAGAAAGTTGAAGAACTGCACACATTATGGTGTATGTATAAGAAAAATACTCTTCATAGCGGATTATTTGCGTCTTGAACTGAAGAAAAAATTTAAAAGGATTAAAAGGTGAAGAAAACTGGTAACAAGTGTCCCTTTACTTGCAGCCATACCAGTCTGACGATGATTTCCAATAAAAACCAGAAACAAGTTCTTAGTAAGCTCTTGAAACATTCGCAATAACATAGTGAAATGTTGTAACGTTGCATAATCTGCATGTAACGTATCAACAATACATTAACCGGAGTAGATAAATCAAACAACCCGATACCCATTTCTCGAATTTGCATTTTCATCCGCAATCAAGCAAGAGAAATATGTTCGCGCACGTGAATCATAATTCTAACACAACGAGAATTCCTACACATACCTACTCTGATTCTTGATTCAACACTCGAATCGAAGGGTGTGTACTATGACTATGATCCACATGTCGATCATTTCATTAATTACAAGGTTGTTCACCTTTCGATCAAGCGTGGGTATTGCTGACTGAATCAAAAGGGACGAACTACATTAAAAGTCGGCTGATCTTGGGCGAAATTATAGGTTCTGGAAAGTACAAATCGAAGCTCAGTTCATCATGAATATGATAAGTATGAAAGCTAGGTAGGTATAGTCCCTAGGTCAGTTGTAGGGAATGTTAAGATAGAGAACATGATTTTCGTTTGAAGAAGTTGAAATTCTGACAAGAAAGAATTCAATGAAAATCAACTTCTCCGGGCGAAATTCTCTTTGCATTCCAGGCAGATGCCCTAGCAAATTCTATTGTGAGTTTTCATAACCAGCTTTTTACAAAAGGCAGGATCTCATACAATTCACCTGATAAAACGAGCACATGTCAAAATGATTTTAAAAAATACCGAAAAAGAGCGAAACAAATGCATGGAACAACAAAAATCAGTAGCTTTCGACTTGTGTAAGCATTCACCTGGTGGTTATAAAACTATTTTACACCAAGATACATATTAAACAACGCAATTCTCAAACGGTACGCGTACACAAAAAATCGAATACTCGTAATCGGTATAAATTATTTCTTTTGGCTAATTTGTAGCATAGACGTGACTTTTATTAAAAGACGTGTGTGGATTATCTCTCTTGCATAGTGAAAATAACCAAGGCATTGCGAAATCGTCAGGCAAGTGACCTAGGCTTCTGTTTTTCATGTAAACGACATTTTAAATCCTCGGCCAGGTGCTTATTGTGGAGCAAACGAAGACTTCTTATTCGCTTCATGGATTGCAATTTGAAGAGTAACATACATTGTTGCGCTTTACCACGAAACTAATAAATTATCTCAACCCGAACATTGCGTCGATTTTCTTGGCATGAGGAAAATAAGTCGACTAATGAAACCATTGTACAGGGCGTTCTAGAATCTCGCTGAAAGGTGTAAATGGGAAATACGTTTGAAAAAATATTGTCGTTTTCTTCACAAACTCGCTCAAAATCATTTCAACCACCACAGTACTCAAATCAAACATCAAACTGCAACCAAACAGTTTCTGTATACGATAATATACACATGGTTGTATTTTGAATCGCTTGACTATATAGATGTAACCAGAAAAGATATAATATTCGATTTATCTGTTGCTATGAAATCGACTTCTTCCTCCTTTTGAGGATGTCTATACTAAGGGAAACAGGGGAGATCATCAGCTTCAAAATATATCTCATCTTTCCAAACAATCTAGAACGAAAATAGATGTTCGCAAGAAATTGAATTGAGCAAAGGCATATGAAGGTCCAAGTGACCTAAAGATGACCTGACCTTTGTACTCTAATCTGGTTCAGAGAACAAAAATATATGCATATCATCACCAACAAACATTCAAAATTTACAGGGTTATCAGAAATACAGAATAATGGAAATGCACTAGCCAGATTCCGTGTTGACTACCCGTTCAATCTTTATTTTCTGACACCTACATTCTAACAAGTCATAACAAAATTTATCACTACATGTTTATATCTATGAATGCATATTTCGAAAACGTACAACCCAAGCAACATCTCCCGTCATAAGAGGAAACGTGCATATCTTGACACATTGTTTCTATCAGTTGAACACTTTGCGAAAATGTTTACGGTCGAAAACAATAGGACTGATATGAAATGCCAGAGAATCTGTCGAGGTGTTGTAAAAGCAAGAACATTAGCAACAATAATGAAGACCATAAAATGACATTCATGATAACATTCTACATGGTGGCTATCATCTTCTACGAAGCATTCATGACACACTACTCATGTACTTTGTAATATACAAAATTCTCAGGCATACAAAAAGTTAGAAAAATAAGTGTGGATCAATTCAACAATGGATAAGAAAAAGTCAATTCGAATTTTAAAATCAAGTAATTATTGTGCAGTAGTCGATCTACTGGAAATTGATATGATCGAATACAGTTATCCAAAAATGAGTGAAATCCAGATCAAATACTTAAGCACGGTCGGAAACAGTATAAAACTTGATCGATGATTTGGTAACGATACATGCGAAAACTAGTGAATACAAAAACTCTCGAAGAACGTAACCGAAAAATCCATTGCGTAGAGGAATAGGGGGACTTCAGAGGATTTACTAAGAGACGATTTTATTTTTCTGGGAATAATGAACTGTGCTAGGTATAGTATCTTTAATGCAAGTGTATACCACACAAAATGACTGAGATCTATACTGTGAAGTCAATGAAAAAATTCTCATGTTCGTCAGAAGTTCGCCTTCAAATTTGAGTTGGAGTTTTTTAACTTTCCTTATAATAACTGAATAGTGTGGTAGGAGTATACTCGAGAGTTAATCCGGAAAAAGCATTGCGTGATTTGATAGGATTTATCTGTATTTTCGTAGGTGATGATTTAAATTTGTTTCTACTCAACACGACGCACTTTCAATTCTGATCCAGTTATTCATTTGTTTCATATACAGAGTTGTTCAACAGATTTTCTCTTTTGTTTGTAATTCAAAGCAAAAATACTCGGACACGGAGAGTTTGATTGTAACATTATGCATTCAAACCCCTAGCGAGAAGGTGTCACAACCCTGAAATTTCAAATGGGGAGTGGAGTCGAGTGATAATCATATGAAAATGCACCAAATTATCTCTCAAAAGATAACCTATTCATTGAAAAGACTTGAAAATTTGATCCAATTGCTTGATGGGGTTCTGCGGTTACAATAAAGACGAATCAGGTATCGACTAACTTCCTAACTAACATATACGAATCATTTTATCGGGATAAAACTAGTCTTTCGAAAATGGAAGTTAACAATTTCGACTCGTTCTGGAATGAAATTAACCATGTTTATGGTGAAGTTGAAATAATTCTCAGAAAAACCAAACTGAATCAGTGACAAGACTGTAATAAACGTTTTCCTGAATTATTTTTCTATACTCATTTGCAGTTTTTTTCAACAAAAATAGCAAACGATCATCGGGAATTCGATTGTAATGAAAAATTTCAACATTAAAATCTTGCTTTTGTTGAAATTAAGTAAGTAAAAAATGTTTTAGTCATTCTGATTCTCAAATCTCGACACTTATTTGTATTTTTCATCAGTGTCAGAATTATCGGGTTGATGTTCTTAACGCCACTTTTGCATTGAATGTTTGGGTAAATTTTAAGACTAGGATATATCACTCGACCCCACTTTCCATTAAATTTAGTGTTGTGACACCCCGTCGCCAGGGGTTTAAAGGCAGAGGTAAAAAATGGTTTTAAAACTTCAAGTATTCGAGACTTTCTTCAAATCCCAAATAAAGGAGAAAAGCTAGGTAATAAACATCAGAAACATAATATATTTATCCAAAAGTCAACAAAACTTGTAAATACAAATATATTATTTATTGAATGTTTTTTCCAAAAGAAAATCCTTTTCAGAAATGTACCCAGGAATGTCTTATGCGGAATCTACAATTTTTAGGAAATAAATGAACTCTACAACTCTTTGAAGTTGAAAATTGAATATCGAATACTTAGACTTCATAATATCCACCTCACTGAAAGGAATATTCTACCAGTTTGGCTAAAGCACAATCATCATAAATTACCCACCAACTATTCAGGATATATTTGGAAGTTCACCGTAACTACATTCAAATAGATCCTTCAGTTATCTGTTGAATGTTTCAAATCTTGGGAAAATGTTATTCAGAAGATCAAAATTGTGTCATATGATCGCTGTTGTTCAAAGAATATTTTTTTGTTATTAGAATGAAAACGAAAAATCACAGAAGTCTCTTAAATCAAAATATTTTTTGTGGAAAAAGTTAATTGATAGATGTAGGGGTTATGTATTGAGAAGATTCAAGTAGGTATTCAGTTTCCAAACCGACAATGTTATTTCAAAACGCCGACATTATGTTACTCTTCAAATTTGTAACCTCCCCGCATGCGAAACACCTCGAGATTTACCTAAATATAACCAATCGTTATCCAACAATGAAAATCAATAAGGAAAATCCACTGAAATCAGAAAAAAGTCCGTTTCCACCAATAGAACACCGCACAGACGGTCGAACTTTCGTAAAATCGCGCTTTTACAACGTAACATCGAGTCGACTCTGACAAGAGAGCTCAATAACTGATCGTACCGATCGTACGCGTGCACTGCACCTTCGTGTCCACTTTGCACGAGACGCGATAGGAAATTGTCAGACGACCGAAAATGGCGGAGGGGGACAACGCATCTCGGCCAGCTCGGATGATGATGCTACACACAACATTCAACAGCGGATTTTGTGCCGTCTCCTTCGGTACTGTTTGCTCCTATCTTGAGCATCGAATCCTTCTGGAACGGTATTAACGTCGACCGCACTGTTGATGCAACGAATGCCTCGCTTCTAACAAAGCCGAACCAACCAGCTAACTTCAACTACATTGTATCGTTGACATCGAGTGTATACATGGAATACACGTTCGACTTCAGTGCAAATTAGGTCATCTTCTGGGAGTCCGAGTAACTCTATAGAACCGATATTCAGAGGAAACCAAACTCTTAGTAGTCATATATATCTGGGGGTCAGAGGAAAGCTTTGATATAATTTTGATAATCTCACTCTCCGTATACTTTTGGGTCACTAAAAACGAATTAGAAGTTCTCGGGAGCAGGACTATCTCTTTTGAGAACTTCTTAGCCAACTTTTGGTACTTTAATTGTCAGATTTTGACCTAGAAATGAAGCGGTTCTTCGACGAGTCCATTCTATACATAATCAGACAAAATTTCTATGGCCTCTAAAGCATACACAAAAAGAGTCATATTTCCATATCTAAAGATATTCACCGTTTTCGCGGAAATCGCCCTTGCTGTGGTACTCAACTGTTGTTACAATTTATGAGGATCATACAAAAATCATGATAAAAAATCTTGCAGACAATTGAAGTCTTTGCTTTGTCTCTATTGGTTATTCTGCAAGGGAAGTAATTCGCTTCAGCGTCTCCAGTCTCTCCGAATTTTTGGTTAGCTTCCGTTGTTTCCACCGATAATATGAATTTCAGTCAATTTATATTTTGAATGTTGATTGCGTTCTTGCTAGTTCAGCCGTCTGCTGATATCTAGGCTTCAGTTTTAACAAGGCATTTTCTTCTATTCAAGAAGTTCATTTGATTTTTACTCTGTGTATCGCTAGTTTGGCTATCTGCTGTTAGTTGAGGTTCAGTTAGAACTAATTGTGATTTGTTGATTCCCGCTAGTTTGTCCATGTGCCGTTGAGTAGGTTTCAGATAGAGCCAGTTAAATTGTTTCATTGTGTTCTCGCCAGTTCGGCCCTCTGATGATATCTGGGCTCCAGTGGGAGCCAATAATTTGGTTTTGAGTTATTTCAGAGTTAGGAATGTTCATGGCTGGAAACCGTCGTCTCAGTCAAAATTGGTCGAATTCAAGTTAGGATTTCATGCATGATTTCATTTTCCTCTACCGTCACATATTTTATTCGAAAACATTCCACTTACCAACAAATCTCAAGTAGTACCAACCCATTCCTTACTGAAATATACTGATCCCAGTGACTCCGTTCAAACTCTGTCTTTTGTAGTTCATCTGAAACATTTTTACACCGCGTACGAACCTTGCACTCCGAAAATTTTCTGTACTGATCATCATTGCCAACGCCGATGAATAACGCTGTTATCATATACTAGTGATTAAGATTTGGTTTTTGCGAATTTTGTTTATACATACGCAACTTTATTTTTTTTATAGTTTTGGAAATTAAACAAGTGTTGTACGAATTCTATGATTATGTGCTTCTTTCTCAGCATCAATGTTTTCAGTATACAAATTTCTTGCGTTGACATACACGGAATTCGTTTCTGAACCTGGAATCGAATGCCGCTTGTTGGGATGTGATAGCTTCAGAGCAGCCTCTATTAAACCAGGTTTTTCCAGGCTTTGGTGTCTTTTCACTACTTGGAATGAATATCCTCATTCCCAGAATGATGGTATCAGGGATTTCTTGGGTACATAAATACCAATCAAGGCAATCACTAGCGGATTCAAAGAAAGTGATCGGGTGTAATTGTGTAATTTCTCCCAAATTAACACCATCTTGGCAAGGACCCCCCAAGTGAAGAGAATGAATGACGTGGTTTACAGAATGAATTCAACGTAGTCCTAGAGTAAAAAATGAAGTTCGTTTACTTAGAAAGACTCGAAAGTTTTAATGGGGATAACGAGACATTGTTTGATTAGGACAATCTTGAGGTGAAGATTCCGAACGTCTAGGCGCGAATAGACGAGTCTGGAGGGTTCTCGAATTTCATCGGAGCAGGAGGAGTCTACTAGAGAGTGAAGTAAGCAAATTATGAGTTAGTTCAGTAGTTGTATTGTTATAGTGAAGCTCAGAGTATATTTAGATAAACGAACCCAGCAATATCGTAACACTATGGCGACAAAAACATAAAATATTGAGTGTGAAATAGTAATATCAAATAAATATAAATTGAAAATGAATGAAGTTGAGTGTACTCACGACGTCAAAATCGATGGTATCCGCAATCATCTTCGGGTGACAACCACGACTATTCAATGTAGTAAACCACAGGAGTAATTATGACTTCTTCCAGTGGAAGTACTCTTTGAATATTGAATACGAGAACATCAACAGGCGAAGTGTTTATTGATATAAACATTGACAAGTTGTAATATAATAATCAATTTAGAAATTTCCACTCCTTTGATGGGTGTTTTCACGAATCGAAGATATTTACCTGAACAAATCAAGGTGGTATGGTACACTAGCGTTGCTTATGTAATATCGTTTATGATCTCGTGTTGTAATGGTAAAGTGTTTCCTGCACATTCTGGAGTGACTCATCAGAGAAGCCTGTTTAATTGAAGAAAAAACAAAATTTTGGTCAATACAATGCGCTGAATCATAAAAATCCTCTTGCAACGGACTCATTGAAAAAAACACACATATTGCTCGAACATTTACTATATTCAGTAGATTCTGTCCCTTTGTCCCCTGAACATCTTGGAGTGACTCGTCAGAAAAGCCTGTTCAATTGAAGAAAAACAAAATTTTTGACAGGCTGTTCATTATTCAACAATTTTAGACCGTCAGATAGTGACAGATTTTTGTGCCTCGATAAGGTACACATCTCGATAAGGGCGAAAAGCATATCGATGTTGACTATAATGAGTGGAAATTTACGCAAGGGGAAAAAATCGATATACTTTTCAACCCTATTCGAGGCTTGTATGCCAAAATGGGGCACCAAAATCTAACTGTTTATCTAATCTAGTTTATCTAATCATTCAATTTGACTTGACATGGTCATCTGTCACTCAAGTTGTTTGGGAAAAATTATAATATTTCCCAATTGTTGATTCATCACAAGCAGTATCCTTCTCCGTCTTAACTCATAGGACATTATGATAAACAGGAAAACACCCGATAACCGTAATTTTTGCTTCATTGTAGATCCGTTCAATGAGACTCTAGTCTGAATGATCTGGGTTTTATTCTGTGAATGTGGTTGGTACGCAATGAAATCAACAAAATTATCAAATTCGCAGAACAAACAGAAGGGATATCGACTGATCATTTTTATTATTAATTAAAATGCATTCACTATAGTACCTACGCTGTGAAATCAATTTTGGGATTTATTCTAATTACCATTTTAAGATACTTATTCTGTAAATGTCACGAACATGTGGAAATTTGAAACTTCTGTGACTCATTATTAATCAATAATCAATCAATTGAATGTCTCGGGCAAGCACATCGCCTGATCATGTGTTTGGCATTGGCTGATTGTTCGTTTACACTGGAAATATGACCTATGAATGAACCGCGCGTGTAAATATTATTCAACAAATGTAAAATTATATAGAACCGAACACAACGATTTTCACTATATGTAACAGTTGCTGGTTGGTCTACGTCTACTTTCTTTGGGTTATTACCAACATATGTACACATTTCTAGGTTGTGTATCCACATGTTGGATGAAGTTAGATTATTCTGATCTTACAGATTGGATGTGATCTCTGAAACGAGTTTCGATAACTCAACGAATTTGGCCATGTACTTTTGATACAGTTCTCATTACGCATTACGCATATTCTCAACTCTTCCGTTTCTTCTTAAAAGTCTTCTGGGAATTTCATATGAAGCTTATCCAATAGATTTCGATAAGGGAAATGCCGACTCTAAGTCGAATCATGGCAATGAAGCGAGTTTCGCAGGAATAATGTCTAACCTCTGATGACTTGCGTTCTGAAATCGAAAGTGTGCGAAGAGGTTTCCCCGAATTTCATTTGGTAATCAATTTATCAGGTGGAACCGAAGGATGAGAATTAAATTCAACTATATATTTGATATATAGTTGATATATTCTGATATTGAAGATCTCGTATATCCTGAAGTAATCTCAATTATGCTAAACTTACCTAATTGTATGTTAAATGTTGAAGAAAAACTTACCTGAAACAAAAATAACAACATTAGAATTACTGTTCATCATGATTGGCTTCATTCAATTGAAAACTTTTCGTATTATTTTTATCAAAAACTTTCGGAGTTAGATTATGAACGTAGGGCAATTTCCGATTCCTCGGGTGTCTCAAATTCAACGATAAGTAAATATCGTCGAGAAGCAAAAAAGAGTGAAAACAAATGAAATTGAACGCTCGAAATTGAAACATCAAAGACAAGAACCTTGATATTATTTGCACACCACGACTTTGAAAGTCTTCATTAACGCTAGACTTTAACCAATATACGTGATAATTACCTTATATATTGAAAACACCGATATTTTTCATTGAAACATATTTATTAACACTTTCTTTAATTTCGTTTACTCTGAATGATTGCGACACGAAATCGAAATTGAATAGCGGTAATTTTGTAAGTTAGGCCGAGAAAAGCGAGACAAAAATGATTATGGAAATTCGCCAACGCATTGCCACAAAAATATCAAATGAAATATTTATTGCGGTACGGATATATCGTCAAATTTGATAGTTAACGATCACTGTATGTGGACAAGGTCTCATTTTTTATTATCGCGAATGGATTCTGTACAAACTTCAGAGGCACAGGAAGACTTTCACAAGGCAAACATCCATATAACGTGATTTTATTATGGAAACCTTAATTTCACCAAGCATTATGCAAAATTATTTGCAATAGCAAGGCATTAATAAATTTATACTTTTACAGGGTAGAAGGTCTTGACATCTGATTGAATTTTCGAGGTTAGTGTACAGGCAGTTTTTAGCTGAAATCGATATCGATACCTCGGAAACTGTAAAAGGTGGGATAGAACAAAAAAAGTTTGAGAGAATGATATGATTTTTGCATTCTTACTCCTTCATTGTGATTAATATGAAAATTTGTAAGAATGTTCTTTGTTGAGTGATAGTAGTTCAAACGTCCATCGTTCGAAGTTATAAATCCTATAATAATAAAATAAAACGAGTAGTTCGAAAATTAATGAAACAGTAAAACTTGACGAAAAATAAAGCTCTTTCCCTCTCTCCGAAGTTGTTGGTTCTATTCCGTGTTCAAGTGTATGGAGTTTCTTTTTTCGAAATGATTTCGCAATACTAAAGAGCAACCAGCACAATAAAACCGTCTCTCGAACGAGTTGCTATCTACTGATAGTTGCTCGATTGATACTGCTCCACAATGAAATGATTTCTTTCGATCCGAGAATGACTTGTATTTTTCCGATTCAATATTTCAGATAGAATGACATCGCATTTGAATAGAAAACCAGTGAGTTTATAAGCTGAATAATAACCATTTATTCTTCGGATGTTATATACCATTTTCCATGAATGTAGCAAACAATATTCATTTCAAATAATGGAAGTGTCATATTCTTAACCGTTCGCAAACGTAACATTCGCGACTATGATCACATTATAAAACTACAACCGTTCAGTGAAATCTACTGTACATTAGAATGGGTGAAAACAAACATAAGCTTCTTGTGCGAAGGATTAGGAATATAACCCTCAGTCTAGATAACAAGTTCCATTTTAACAATTTACCGTCCACATCTACCGATAATGATAGATATTTTATTCGATTTGGAATGACATATAAAAACTTTCGTTTTCCACAAATGTCAAGAAAAGTATTGCAAATATCCGAAATACTGAAAAAAAAAATTTAAAAGGGGAAATTTCTTTCAAAGAAAGTGTTATCTTCCGGAACTCTTCACTTATATTCATTAGTTTAGTTTGGAGGTGAAATGAGGGTTCAAACTAGTGGCAGCGATGATCGATTTAGTTCCCGCCAGGCGGCGCTAGTGTAATTGATGGTCAAATTACAGAACGAACATAAAACCAACTATGCATGATATTATGTCACTCATGACTTGCTGGATTTCGAAGAAAATGATGGAAAAAGATGGTGAAGGAACCGTTGAAGCAATAAAAAAATAAATTAGGAAATACAAACATAACTTTCGAAAACAACAAAGAAAACAAACAAATGACAGCTGAGATGAGCACCAACCTAACTAGCGCCACCTACTTCGAGCTTTCCAGAATATTTGACATTAGTTCAGGATTGGCTGTGAGCACGGTGTAAATTTATCTCTTATTGCCATTATGAAAGACGGCTTGTATATATTGTTTGGGAAAGCTCTTAATTGGTTACCTTTTTAATTTTATACATTTGTCTTAAAAATAAATATTTCGCATTTATCGAACATAAAGAGGCCAAAGAGACACGACAAAAAACACTACTGCGATATCAGCGAAAAAAATGATTCTACGATAGGTGCGGTTGAAAATACACAACGGAATAAAACCCACGAAGATGAATCTCAATCTCTAATCAACTAATCATATACTTTTCATGAATCTATGAACGACTGACTCGGCTATTTATGAATATATCTCCTAAGTTCAGTGGGAACTTTGAAAGTGTTATTCGTTGTAAATGTCGTCATCAAGAGCGAAGATATCCACAACGTGGTTTCCGGAAGGAGCAGCTACTAAGCAAGGTACCTTTCCAACGCCACACGAACCACTGCAAGGAATCGAAGTAAGTCTTTTCATGTTCTTGTTCTTGATCCCTTTGGTACAGTTTTTTTTTTCACCAGCTATGTTGGCTCAACTTCTATTCGATCCCAATGATAGATTTTTCATCAGCCCATTTAATGAAAACCAATCTGAGCTTATAATTAGGAAACCGATATATTGTCAATATTTCCAGAAATGTAGCAAAATCGAGAGGACACCATTTTTGTTATTACGAATACAAATACGATTTTTGCTGTTTCAAAAGTTGATGTAAAAATTGTAAATTTTTCTCTCTCTCTGTCGTAGCGCGTTTATTTGTTGGCGTTTTTCATCAGTAAATTAGCTTCTTATTTTCGTTGGGCTTTTCATATTTATCCATCCACTTCATTGCACAGACTATTACCATCAGTGATGTGAGATAATTGCGAACGGAACTCTATTCAAAATTATATACTACGTAGAGGTTACTCAAATCACTTCCTGATAAGAATATATTATTCATTTCTATCACTAATAATATAATGATATGTTCAATCCATTTTCAGTGAAAATCAGTATCCAATGTGATTAAGGCAATAGCAGAATTATGGTTCTTTCATTCTTCATTGCTTGGAAAACAAAATGTATCGAGAGTGATATACACACAATTTCTCAGAACTATATCGACATAAAACTTCATTCTTTATCGTGATACCAACTGGTATAAATAAATAAGTACGACATTATGACTTTCATTGTTCGATAAGCCTATGTTACTAATTTATATAGAAATAGGTCGTGAACAACCTTGTCGATCCGAATGTCTTTAGAGATATTCTATTATGTTTTCGATCTCTGAATATAGGCTTGCTTGATTTCATTTACTCTTTGAATTTGATTATTCGCTTCAAAATGCTTCAAAATTCGAGAGTGAAAATGTTTCATGGATTCCTTCAAGAATTTACATTGATCCGAACTAAAAGATTTTTTCCATTTCCACATGGTCGCCAACTTTTAATAACAAAAAACTATTGGAAAAACTTGAAACGGATGAGAAACCTCAATGAAAAGATGATGGAAACAGAAAAAATATTTTACATCAACGACATAATTAATCCCATATTTCCATTCGACCCTCAACATTTTGCGACAAAATTAAACCCTCTCTCTACGCGCATGACTGCCCCTACGCATATGCAAGTGAATCGGAGAAGACCACGCTTATCGCCCGTCATCGCGATTTATCCCGAATGATCGAGAAATGTACCAACCGCCTTTGTTTACAGACGGTGAATCATCACGAAGGTTCGAGAAACGTCGATGCTCGTTCGAAGACGTAACATTCCAGAAGCATGGAACTATATATAACGGTCGCAGAAAACGGCAGGAGTTTAGTTGAATACTGACATCGCGACCGAGCAGCATGAAGTGTGATACTGTTTTATTTAGGTGATATATTGAGTTGTGTATTGGCTGTTTTATGGTCACTTATTTTCGAACGAGTAAAAACGTACAACTATTAAACATTAGTCACAAGGATTTGAGAGATTTTGAGTTGCTGCGTGAATTGAAAAACAGTTACTTTTGAGTAGAACACGTTCTTTAGTCAACAACTTCTCGTATATCTCAAATTTACCTAGCAAACAAAGACAAGAACTGATATTTATGAAAATACTTAACTACGCCCTGTCTGTGCTCATGAGTTGGTAGTGCATGTTATGCAATCAGAAATTTGAGGTCTATAAACAGGTCATAAAGTTGATATGTTATAGATTGGTGCAGTAGAAATATCAACAAATCTGTTGAAAATTAAAAAAAAAATAAAATGAAACAAAAGTAACACCTGTTTTTATTTGTTTTTTTGCAGTATTTAAAAATTATGGTAGGCATTATTTTTTTCAACACAAATTGTTTATTAAATAAATAAAAAAGAATTAAACAAAAGTTATTTTTCAGATTATTAAAGACCAATAGAAATTATGAGACAAAAAAATATCGTTCATTAATATTCATATTTAGTAGCAAAAATGGTTAACTAAATGCGTTTGTGAGCAATAAATTTTTTTATTGAGAATCGCTTTTGTTCTCAAAAATCATAATATTCATCACTGATATATATTGTTTAGTGTTGGTTTTTTTTTTTGTTTGTTTTTTGGTTTTTTTTTTTTTTTTTTTTGGGTGTGTTTTTTTGTTTTTTTGTGTTTTTTTGTTGTGGTGTTTTTTTTTTTTTTTTTTTTTTTTTTTTTTTTTTTAGTTTTTTTTTTTGTGGAGTTTTTTTTTGTTTTTTTTTTTTTTTTTTGTTTTTTTTTTTTTTTTTTTTTTTTTTTTTTTTTTTTTTTCTTTCTTTTTTTTTTTTTTTTTTTTTTTCCCCCCGCAAAAAAAACTATCTTATACACAATAATGTAACGATTATATTTCTGCGAGAGAAAATGGATGGTGCCATTCTAAAAAATGGGGAGGGGGTGAATTTTTAGGGGTATGAAAATGAACAGATCATTTTGAGTGCGTTATAAGGCAATTCGATGTTCGAAAACATGATTTTTATATTTCTTTTCCAACTCTCCCAGTGACGGAGATGTCGCTTGTTCTAGGGCACCCTGTATATATATATATACGAATTTCAAACTGTGAGTTCTCAACACTTCAAATTATTTTTGTTTGTTGTAATTTTCCATTTGACTAGTCCATCAAGCTTTTTTCGTGTATAAATTGTCTTTATATGTGGAAATGTTAAGAGATGAATTAACTTATTTAATTGAATTGATCATCACCAAATTTTAATTTTATTCATGACGTAAAGCATCATTCAACAAGTGGCGTATTAGAAATGAGAACACTTGATACTGGTGTTTCTTTGGAACCGTTGACATTTTGCGTGAATAGTGCTGTTAAGGAGGAAGTTCCATCACTCTAGTCTATCACACCAATTCACGATTGGTATCGTTAAGTGACTACATATTTTGTGACTATCCGATTGCATTCATTATACCACTAAAGCTCAGTTTCATCTAGTAGGTGAAAGCTGACCTATCAGCCAAAAAATGGCCAGGACGTGCCAAAACGCTCATCAACGTTGTCAAAGTCATATATAAAATCATAGGCATTAAAGTAATTTTCTATGTTCAGGTACATTCTGATTTCATTGTTTATGTCTCTGATATTTCGAAATTTGAAATTATCATTCGTTTATAATTCTCAGGGCTCTGAAGTTCCCCTTGAATTTTCTCCATTTAAAAACGATATATTGACATATATACAATGTTCCGAACATTTTAATCAGTCTAATGGCATGAATTCACTCAATGGAGATACGAGAAGAATATGACAAAAGAAGACCGTAAATTCGCAATGAATTCGTCCATTACGATTTTTAGAGTAATGAAGTAGAATGATATTAGAACTCATATTCGGAGGAAGTGATATACGACCGTTTACGGTCACAAGATTCAATGAGTAACCGGTACTGATGTATCTTGCCACAATAAAATGTTAATTTACGTCTCGATATCTATATTGATATGGGGATTCAGAAAATGTCACAATTTCTGGTGATAATGGTGCAATATCAAAGGAGGTTCAGACAGCCAAAAGGCCTTCATAAAGATAACCATAACACAATAATTTGGATTTACCAAATGATCAGTATTCCAAGAAATTCTCGCGGCTCGAGAATTCTCAGAAGGCAAACAGCAAGAGGATTCTTTGTACGAGATTGGGTCATTGAAAATAATGGCAAATGCTGAAATTGATTCTCTGAATAATCAGAAAAAAAATGGTAATGGCCAAATTCAGGGAAAATAATACTGAATGAATGTGAAATGTAAAAATGAAAAAGAGTTGAATCAAACAAATTACATGATTGCATGCGAATTATTGTGAATGAGCTGTTGAAATGTTCAGTAAAACCTGAACTGTATTAGATACAGTTCCTGACTGCATAGAGCACACTTACATTTGTTAAGTTTGTGATGTTGATGAAGATTGTGAACCCTTTCGGACCTGGCGTACACTGTAGTGTACGTAAGTTTGATCATCACCTATAATTTCTTATTGGTAGCAATTTCACCAATGAGACCCAGTGTGCACTCTAGTTCACATGTGAAAAGTTAGAACTGACAATAGATAGGGCATTATGATCGGTACCAAATTTTTTGATCAAAGCATATTGTTACGAAATATCCTAGCGCCGGCCCTGTCAAATTAATATGAGGGTTCGAAGGAAGATCGTTACCTGCGGGATCGCGGCTCAACGAGAAAATTCGATCACCGAGATTTGACTGGAAGATTCTCCGTATGCTTACGCAGGTATATATACGGAAGCGATTCATCCGATGCAGCAGAGTTATTCGGATAGTTATTCGGATAGTTATTCAGATAGTTATCAGAGTTTCTAGCTTAGTGGAGAGGCGTAGAGTTTTACAGAGTTTTTATCAGAGAGATCTTTGGGTATTGCTAAGTGCAGAAGTCGAAGTAGAGAATTTCTAGTACCGAGAGTTTTAGTTCAGAGCGTTGGAGTGTTTTTATTGTTTTGTGATAAAGAGATGTAATAAAAGTAGTGAAGTGTTTTGGAGTTTTGATAAACGAACCCAAAGATATATTGTAACAATATTTAACATATGCTGTGTTTCAGATCTTTTGCTCGACAAAAAAAACTCGGGTGCGAAAGAGGTCGTGCTTCTGGATGACTTCCACCAGATGAATGTGATATTTCCCCTATCAATGCACTTCAATGACTTTTTGGTGATGAATGATTTTGTGAAGATTGTGACGTTAGTTATAAATGTATTTCAGGGCAGTTTGCACCATGTAAATGAGGTAGGGATAAATACGTTTCATATTTTTGAATTGCCTTAGAAACTTTCATTTCAACACAGGTAAGGGGGTGATAATCATAAAATCATTATTTGTTTGTAAGCTTTCATGATTGAAAAATGTTTTGACGAAGGGTGGGAAGTTTTCAAATTGACAGCCTGCATAATCAATTCGACATATTCCAAGAATAGACTTAATAATCCCAATTAATAATTAGTTTTTTTCAAATATTGTTCATGAATGTTGGAATTGATAGTATGAACACAAACGATTTAGTTTCAAGTTGGCGCTAAATTGACGAATTACGTAATAGGAATTGAAAATTACCGGAAATTGTTCTAAAATTGTTCGTTTCCGTTAACCAGCTGACGAACGTCAACCCTCAGAAGTCGAAACTTGTGCGAGCAATGGATCAACGAGGCCTTACCTTTTAACGTGCGATTACCCAGCACGGTGGCCCGGCAAGGATTCGAACCCCGGCCTTCCGCTTGATAGGCAGATATAACCACTACACTACCGAGACCACAATGTGACATATTTATGAACATAACCTATAACCTACACAGTACCTTCGAGCGTGCATAAAATTTCAGGTGACGTTAGCAGATTCATAAAGTGCACCTCTCTAAGGGATTTCTTTAGTTGAAATTATTCAAAATCAAGAATGCAAAATATCGGTATTTTTTACTTTTTCCAAACATATTCTTCATGGCAAATGTGATGCTGTTAAGAATTCTGCACTGGCCTCTGTCAGATATAACTACTTCCCTGACAAATGCTCTGAAGGGTATTAAATGTATGTGACATATATCAGTGCAGGATTCTTCACGAATTTTTTCACTTGTATTTCAAGTGATACAACATAAATTATTACGCGAGTTGTCTTCAGTGAAGAATACTGCATTGGCGTCTATCAGACATAATTCAGTGGCCTTCCTGGTATCTGCCAAGGGAGTAGTAAATCACTTCGAGTATTTATCTAGTAAGTTGAATGATTGAATATTGAGATTTTTTCAAAGCAAGCTTAAAGAATAATACTCCGTTAGCCCGGCCCGACGACGAGCGACCAAGACGATGAAAGAATTGCTGAACCAGACCAACAAAGAAGAGGAATCGAACAAAAGGAAGGGTCTCGTCCTCAAGATCACAATGAGAGACCCTACACGTCAAATGTCCAAGGTTAAAACGACGCCATCTCGGCGTTCCACGCTCTTACTTCTCACTCATCTCCAAAGAACGTCGAAGGGTGATACAAAAGAGGATGGGAGGTGTGATCACTCGGACGAGACAACGTAAAGGGAAGGAAAGGGAAGCCCCACTATATACTAGCGTGAGTAGTTGTTGTTGGGTGATGACGCCAATGCGCCCTTCGAATGTGTCTGAGCTTTGGGGAAAGAGTCTGAATGGCAAATTTTTATGAAAACAACAATAATAAGAACATGCCTCTATTTATTCGCGGTGTTCACCTAACATTATGGTCCTCTTCCACTCGCCCATTATTACCAATCACATTCAAACAAATTTTAAATTGAGAATACTGTTCGGAGAACCACCATTGTTTCGGTTCCATATCTCATGAATTGAATGACAGTTTGAGAATTTGTGTGTAATGCGACTTTTCGTATGTGAAATATATAGATTATAAAGACACAAAAGGATTGTCATTATCTCCTACCTATATTTCTCCTCAGCCCTTTTACTTCTTTCACCAGAATATTCTCAATATTTGTCAATTGATTTCCGAGATAATTTGTCGAAAATAGCGTGATGATAGCTCTTTATCTTTACATACTGTATGACAGAGGCTTATGGTACACCCCCCTTCTCTCTTTATTTCATCAGGTATTTTTGCGAAATTCGCATCATCGAGTATGCTCATGAAAAGGGAATCTTAATTAATGGGAAATTTTTTCAACTTCCGGTTAATCTGGAAATACGTTTGGAAATCAACATAATGTTCTGAACAAAATGATACCCCATTGTTGATATTTGAATAATGGATTGGAACACATGATCTGACCAGCCAGATCACCAGACTTGAATCCTTTAGACTTTTAAGTTGAAAAAAATCCCATTACGTCCAAAAGTGCCTCTTTATGAACGTATTCAATATTTCAAATATCGTGAAAATTGCTATAGAAATGAAGAATTAACGATGGTACACCATGAATCTGAATTCTGCTCTTCAAGACCCTTGAAGTAATTTCTATACCGATATTATCGTGCTAGATATCGGTCAGATTATCCGACATTTTCTCTATATCAGCTGCACATACATTTTCACGATTCTTTTATAAATCTTGAATTTTCAACAGATTTCTGTTATCAATACGATATCCAACAATGTATTCAGTAACAAACCAACATAAACAGTTTATCGAAACACCGAAAGTTGTTTTTTGCTTCAGAACAACCTGCCCGACAACCCGCGAGGATCTAGGCGAAGTCTAAAGGGGTCAAGTCGGGTGATCTTACAGGTCACCTGAGAGTATCATATGTTCCAATCCATTATTCAAATATCAACTATGGGATATCATTGTATTCAGAAAACTAAGTAGATTTCCAAAATGTAATAATATACAGGGTTATTCAATGTCATTTCTGGAAAAGACGTCAAAGAGTGCCTCTTTATGAGCATATTCAATGTTCCGAATGTCGTGAAAATACCTGGAGAAATAAAGAAAAGAAGAGGATGTACCATCAGTCTGTGCCACACGGTATTTTTATTTTTATATTTATGTATAAAAATATTCTCGGTTGTTATAGATTACTGGTGAAATTCAACAAACTTACAGTTTACAGACTTCTACCGTTTTAAATAATATTTTGCAACCAAAACAAATAACTAAAAGAGAAAATCAGAATGAATCTTCTTACGACGTTCTTTGAATAGAAGTGACGTAAAAGAAATACCAGTGAACACATTAAAAATTTCAAAATATAAAATTATTTATAAACCGTGCAGTATGACATTGCCTTAACATTCTACTTATTCAAATAAGAACTCAATAAAACCCAGCTACGAGAAATCTGTTACTAGGAATTACTGATGTTATTGAAACTAAAAAGTTTAATGTACCCAGAGCGAAAGAGAACGATTATTATTGAATTGATGGTTGTAGCCGTTAGTTACTATGTGGTAGGATATCATCAAGAAAGATGATAAATAGAACTTAGTATGTTATCATTTCACTTATATTTTGTAACTAACGTTACTGCAGTTTTGTCCGATTTAATTTTTTAGCTTATGGTATTCGTTTGATGATATCGGTATAAGACGAAACTGCAGTAACGTTACTTTCAAATACGAGTATAAGAACAAATTGTAAATATTATTTGTTGTTTTATCAGAAAATCGAATGTGTCGGCCAGGCAGTTCGTTCTCCGATTGGTTGTTGAGTACTTGGTCTCAATAGTAGATTGAAACATCAACCCTTCGTCGATAACTAGGAGGTCTTTGAACAAACTGAGATATCAAATATAATAATAATCTAGTGTAACTAGTTTCTCGTGTCGTAGTTATTTATTGAAAGCGAATTCATAGGAACTAAATAAATCCGTTTGATACCCATTGCAGTTTCTGAAAAATTTCAGTATTATATTCTAGCAACAAAAAAAAACACTTTGATAATTCAAAATCTCATCAGGTGATGATTGCTGTATGTTCACAGTTACTCAGATGCTGGTCTGAGATTATTGAAATGACTACACAATTCAAATCACTCATCTATAGTATTCTCTGCCACCTGACACAAACGATTAACATTTCTTTTTATGGGAACGGTTCAACAATTCGATTGTGTATTTCGAAATATGTAATCGATCAGGTTATTTTAGAGAGTTCGTACAGAAACGTATTAGGCCAGTAGACTAATACATGAGTTCTATTCAACAGCCGTGCCAAATCGCCAATTTTTTTGTAGGTAGTTTGGACCTCAAGGAATATAGTGTGAAATTTGTGGAATCGAGAAATGACGATTTCTGTCAAAAAAAAATAATTTAAAAAAACAAAAGACATATTTTGATGTTATTTTCTTTGGAATAAGATTTATCGAAAAATGTTTCGTACAAAAAATGTGCGCCGTGATGAGATATACAAAATAAGTCCCATGCAAAAATCACGTAGAATCATTAGTTTGGCGGTAAATCACTGTTAAACAAAAATTTTTCAAAAAAATTGTTATTGTATTCACGAGGTTTATCTATGAAGTACTGTCCTCAAACTCATCCACCATCTGGAAGAAACTCTCCTGAAGAGATACCGGTAAAGTTTATCCAGCCATGTTATATAGTTTAGCAACGATGACCGATTTTCGTTAATCTGGCGTGTCGCTATAGCATTTGTTCCACAAGGCCGAGAAGGTGCAAAAAAATCATGGTGATTCTTTTCAGCATGTACATTTAGGATTTGAGTGAAAAAAATATTTTTAATTTTTTTTCAACATGTTTTTCGAATATGTAAGATTTTAGCTTATAAACAAATAGAAGGTACGCCTTATATATTCAAGTTATTTGAAATGTTCCTTAAGATTCCCGTAGGTCTTAGCGAGACGCGTAATTCAAAAAAGAAAAAGTTCCAATATCTTTATTCTAGGCCGAGATACAATACCTTTTACGTTTGTTTCATTTGTTATTTTTTAAATAAACATTTTCGCGAAATTTAAGTTTTCAGGCATTCGTAATAGTGTTAGGCATAATATTTGATATTATAGAAACCGTTTCGAGCATTGATCTCATGGCAGATCATGATTGCATTCGGTCACTCGCACGCGAAATATACTGACGGCGGCCTCGGTCCAGCCGGGCGACGCGTGCTGGCCTGCTAGCCTCGCTCCAAGGCTCCTCTCGCGCGGCTTACTTAAGAATTTCCATATCTCCCTTATAAATTGTCGTAAACAAATGAATTTTTTTTTGATTCAACGTATTTTTATCTCGTGAATTCAAAAATGTTCGTGAAAATCAATGTTTTTCAATACGTACCCCAAAAAATTGTTTTCAAATTCAATGTTGATGTTGGGTGGCCTATAAATAATCTTATATTTGAAAGGTGAGGAGAAAAAAAGTAAATTTGAATTCGTCCGTGATTTTTTTACTACAATTTTCATCTACATACGAACTTTTCAACGCATTTGGATCATTGAAAATACTAGCTTCTCTCTTGAGATAATTACGGTCACTCCTCAAAAGTTTAATCAGTTTGGCTTTTCCCTGCTTGTACAGCGAAGACGTTGTGTCACAGCCTGTAAAAGCGTGGATAAGGTGTCGTATATCAGGAGAAGTTCGATACAGGCAGCCGGACAGAACATCGTTATGACGCTATATGGCGCACGAAAAAATGATAACTTCTCTTTTGATGAATTTCGGTACTTATGTTTTACGAAGTCAAACCTTAAAAGTACGTTCAATTTAAGCTGTCTTCCCCCAACCGCTGAGGCATGTGATGAACATTCGCTTCGCACTTATTTACGAGTGTGCCAATGGCAAGGCGGTTGTTCAAAGGATTCAATGCAATGGGGGTGGAAAAGAAGCAACAGTATAGTATGTTGGTGGTATAGTATGTTGGTGCCGATCACTTGTAAAGACCCAATTCCGGCCAATTTATTGGAAATCATTTCTTGCGATTGCGATACAAGTAATTGTGCGTGTCGAAAAGAAGGGGAGAAATGCACAATATTGTGCAAAAAATGTTGCGGACAAAATTGTTCGAATGTCATCGAACCTGAAATAGTTCTAAGCGATGACGAAATCGACGAACAATTTTCCGGAATTCCAGACGATATAGATGATACGGAGAATGTAACGTTTGCATTGAGTGACGATAAAAATATTGTGGGAAATAACGATGATAACGCTAGCTATGAACCGGAGAGAAAAAAAAAGTATTTCATAAGGTACTTGTAAGAATGTAGGTATGTAGATGATAATTGTAATAAAAAATTACGGACGAGTTCAAATTTACTTTTTTTCTCCTCGCCTTTCAAATATAAGATTATTTATAGGCCACCCAACATCAACATTGAATTTAAAAACAATTTTTTGGGATACGTATTGAAAAACATTGATTTTCACGAACATTTTTGAATTCACGAGAAAAAAATACGTTGATTCAAAAAAAAATTCATTTGTTTACGACAATTTATAAGGGAGATATGGAAATTCTTAAGTAAGCCGCGCGAGAGGAGCCTTGGAGCGAGGCTAGCAGGCCAGCACGCGTCACCCGGCTGGACCGAGGCCGCCGTCAGTATATTTCGCGTGCGAGTGACCGAATGCAATCATGATCTGCCATGAGATCAATGCTCGAAACGGTTTCTATAATATCAAATAATATTATGCCTAACACTATTACGAATGCCTGAAAACTTGAATTTCGCGAAAATGTTTATTTAAACAATAACAAATGAAACAAAGGTGAAAGTTATTGTATCTCGGCCTAGAATAAAGATATTGGAACTTTTTCTTTTTTGAATTACACGTCTCGCTAAGACCTACGGGAATCTTAAGGAACATTTCAAATAACTTGAATATATAAGGCGTACCTTCTATTTGTTTATAAGCTAAAATCTTACATATTCGAAAAACATGTTGAAAAAAAATTAAAAATATTTTTTTCACTCAAATCCTAAATGTACATGCTGAAAAGAATCACCATGATTTTTTTGCACCTTCTCGGCCTTGTGGAACAAATGCTATAGCGACACGCCAGATTTACGAAAATCGGTCATTGTTGCTAAACTATATAACATGGCTGGATAAACTTTACCGGTATCTCTTCAGGAGAGTTCCTTCCAGATGGTGGATGAGTTTGAGGACAGTACTTCATAGATAAACCTCGTGAATACAATAACAATTTTTTTGAAAAATTTTTGTTTAACAGTGATTTACCGCCAAACTAATGATTCTACGTGATTTTTGCATAGGGCTTATTTTGTATATCTCATCACGGCGCACATTTTTTGTACGAAACATTTTTCGATAAAGTTTATTTCAAAGATAATAACATCAAAATATGTCTTTTGTTTTTTTCAATAATTTTTTTTTGACAGAAATCGTCATTTCTCGATTCCACAAATTTCACACTATATTCCTTGAGGTCCAAACTACCTACAAAAAAATTAGCGATTTGGCACGGCTGTTGAATAGAAGTCGTCCAAATGCATGTACATTCCGTCTGGACTATATTCGATGAATGCATTAAATTGAAATTCAACATTATTCAAATATATTATTCCCTTTTCATCGTCGCGATAGTAGTAGATTCAGAAACCTAAAATTACTGAATTCGAAAAATTGTATGTCTGGTTCGAAGACCAAATTTTAACTTCAAGGGAGTTCTCGCCATTCTTATCTATGGAGGCGTTCATACACGTGAAAGTAAAAGTGAAATGTGTTTGAAAGCTTCCATTGAGTGGCATTGTGAGAACCTTCTTAAAGTAAAGAATGAATTAGAAATGAAAGTTTTCAGCAACGTTTATATGAATGTAGTTGAACAATGTTCCTTGTTGAGTGGTGTTGGTTCGAACCATTCGTCTGTATTATTTATTATTTTAAAAGCTGTCAAAAAAACTCAAGTAGAAAAAGCAGAACCAAAATACGATCAAATCTGAACAAGGAAATTGGAATGAAGAGTCGTTAAACATTAAATCAATAATTCAAAAAAAATTACTGGAGTATTTTTTGACTCTTTTCTTCTCAGAATCAAAAAATAGAAATAACAACTGCCATGAAAGAAGTAAAATCGAAAAAAATACAGACACTCTCTGCTGATAGGTACGTGTATAAATTGGGAAAAATGCTGAAACGGAGTTTGATGTTTCGATTGCTAGTAAGTATCCCCAAACTTTGCAATGTCATGACTGCTTTCAGAGAACTTTAAATGAAATAGCACTTTTGGTTTGAATTCTAGGGGTAACAAGTACAATGGTAATTAATGGATGATTTTTTTTTCAAAAGGGACAGGAATTTGTGATCCAGTGAATTGACGTTGCGAAAATTTATCAACTAATATACCAAATGGAAATTCAAAATAATAAAAAAAATTTATTAATTTATGGTCAGATGACAAATATGTAGTTGTAATTGGTTTTAGGTATTATAAGAATTGATTCCTTCTGAATGAGTGTTCGCGATTTTTTGAAGTTATTATACAAGCTGAAAATAAAAAAAAACTTTATTAATATTTTTTTTTATATATTTTTTGTTGATTATTATTTCACTTGTCAAATGTGACGTTTTTGGCATTTCAAACTACTAGCGGGTTAGTTATTCTATCTAATTATTCAATTTTATACTGATAAAACTACCTGTTTATTGTTAAACGTTGTTTACCTTTGAACTGAAAGAACTCTAAGGTTTACCGCATCGATTCTATTGAACTGGCCTTTCTACAATATACGAATTAGATAGTCACTCGTCCTACGGACTCGTGATTTCATCAATCGGTTTGTTTTCATACTTTTGCCAAATAAAGTTTTCGTGGCTAATGAAAATTTTTCGATAAAATCAGAAGAAAAAGTTGAAGGCTAGACTGCTTTTACAGAGATTTACAGCGATTGAATGCACTAGACCTTTTAACCGATTGAACGATTAAACTGATCAGAATAAACAGGGCGTATTGGCTCACTTTCCAGGTACTATCTTGGGTACTGTATTGTTCCTGTGTTTGAATTCGATGTTTCCTGAGTTTCTATGTTTTCTGAATTTCTATAATCTCCACATATATCCTTCTTTCACCAAGCTCAAATGACCAAAATGCGTGCATTTCAATGATTTTCAAAATTTTGCTTTCAAGCAAGCGCTTTCGTGTATAATAATTTAATATAAAATCCCTTGTCCTGCGGTCTCGGGATTTTATCAAATTATTATACACTCAAGTCATTTGTTAAACAAAATTTCGAAAATCATGGAAGTGCAGCACACATTTTAACCGATTGAACTGGGTGCACTCGGGAATCGGGATATAACTACCGATTAAATTACCTCATCATCGAGGTGCGCTAGTACAAAACACATGTTTTTATTGATTATTGTTATGAAAATTGATGAAAAAGTTGAAAGCTATGTAGCTCTTTGGAAGCTCTCAAACTGTCACTGCAACGAGTTATTGACATATAATTATGCGATAACTCACAGTAGTTATGGTAGACCAAGAGCCCGTGTTACTATTTTTGGTAGTGATAAGTTCACTGAAACTTGTATTATCGATGTCGACGATGCTACAGAGATTCTCGCCATACATGATTTCCGGGGCGAAGTTAGGGTAGGTGGCTGACCGATCTGTATAAAAAAAGTGAGCGAAATTAGTCGTAAGTTTACGACTGAGAACATTGGGAAAGCAAAGATTTCAGGAAAATAATCCGACGCTCGCTTATTGTCAGTCGCCTACATCGCGGCGTTCACCCGCTACAACCCCCGAAATATGTATAAAAAAAACAACAACAAAGAAAAACCAGTTTACAACTGACAGTGGGGCAGATCTTACCATTAGCATTTTAATGACACAAATTTCGCAGGCCAGCCTTATTCAATGGGGCGGAAGGGCGCTGGGCCCACCTGTTTCGGAAGAATTTTCAAGTATTTTTTTATGATAAGCTTACATTTCAAAATTTAGGGGCAAGTAATCTATTATGCATAAATCGAAAATCTATTACCGTCAGTCGCGTACCACGAGGCAAAAAGAAACTGGGCCCTTGAAAAGGTGCAAAAATATTCAGGTATACTTCAATATTATAAGTTTATGCTCGAAAAATTCACACGACGTTAGTTGTACCACCTTCATCAAGTACCTGTCACCTATAATCATGTGAAGTGTGGCAAAGGCCCGATAAAAAGTGAAAACATGCGTCATTTCAGTGGAAATGCGCTTCAAGCATTGTATATGCTTGCATATGTATATGTATGAAGGGTGTCCTGAAATAACATAGATACATTTCAAGTACAGGAAGAGTTGAGAAAGTTCACACACAAACATGTGTCCAGAAATGGTCCCTTAGGGAGTTATGGCCATTTAAAGGCGTGCCCAAGATGAAGGCCCAATATGTTAAAATTCTACCTAAATGAGCTACAGCCATTTGAATGTGCAACTTTCGGGATGGTTTTAATCTGAAATCTCAGAAACGGTACTTTACAAAAAAATTAAATTACTAGAGTTGATAATCCTTTTTATCACGGATGAAAAGTATCAACATTCCTTTCAAGATTCCATTCAGGGGTGGGTCAAACCCCACCTTTTTTCGCATGTATTTTTTCTGAGGTTTCGATCTCAGATTATTGAATTCTACAGTTTTCTACACAAAAATGTATTCCTGTTCAATTTGGATTGGGTGAATCACTTTCATGTAAAATCGATTCGAAAAAGATCTCGCACGAATAAAACCAAAATAATGCTTGATTAAATCATCAGAAGTAACGATATCGAATGAAAAAAAATTTGATAACAACTGAATAGCGCTAACAACAAAAAACTGAAGCGTACATTTATACTACAAATTTCCCAGATTATAATTTCATTAATATCCAAAACCGTTGGAAGTTAAAAAAAAACTAAATTCGAACTTTATCACCCTCATTAGCAACATTTTATATGAGCAAGTTGGGTCAAATTGTTATATTTTGAAGTGAGGAATCTGCCATTTCTATATGTTATGACACTATATGGTAAAACGCGATTAAATTTCTGTGGAAATTTGATGTGGAGAATCAAGTTCAGTGATACAGATAGTTATTATTTTGTGACGGTAAACTCAGATGTCGGCAACAGGGTCGTACTGGAGTTCCAATTTGGTTTGGAAAAAAAACGAATCATGAACTGAAATACCTATATTCATTCTTGAAATGCATAGTCAAAAAATATAAATAAAAATGACAGCTAGAGAGATACCAATGCTTTTGACTAATAACTATTATAGTCATTCAAAAAATACATCTATACTAATCATGATTTTTATGATAAAAATGTAGTCAAGCTTTATAGAGCGCTATTCCAGGAACTTGTTTTTACGAGCGGCAATATTTGCACCCCTTGTTTGATGACTGTTGATTGCATTTTTCAATTGGACAGTTGGAATTGAACATTATTGTGAAGGAATCAGTCGTGAGCTTATCATAAAAAATAACTTAAAAATTCTTCCGAAACAGGTGGGTCCAGCGCCCTTCCGCCCCATTGAAGAAGGCTGGCCTGCGAAATTTGTGTCATTAAAATGCTAATGGTAAGATCTGCCCCATTGTCAGTTGTAAACTGGTTTTTCTTTGTTGTTGTCTTTTTTATACATATTTCGAGGGTTGTAGCGGGTGAACGCCACGATGTAGGCGACTGACAATAAGCGAGCGTCGGATTATTTTCCTGAAATCTTTGCTTTCCCAATGTTCTCAGTCGTAAACTTACGACAAATTTTGCTCACTTTTTTTATACAGATCGGTCAGCCCCCCACCCTAACTTCGCCCCGGAAATCATGTATGGCGAGAATCTCTGTAGCATGGTCGACATCGATAATACAAGTTTCAGTGGTCGATGGGCGTAAACTTATCACTACCAAAAATAGTGACACGGGCTCTTGGTCTATGGTATTACAAACGAATAATTGCACAAGGCGACTTTAACCAACCACAAGTAACTTAGATTCGTTGAGCAAAATTTCGGTAATAATGTGTGTGGAGATTTTTACTATTGAAATTGGTGAACCCGGAATGAAAACTTGATTTTGGCATATCCAGCGACTCTCTAAAATTAGTCGATATCTCATTTGAAACAATTGAGCCATCACGGTATCACGATGGATCTATTCAAAGCGGGGCCTACAGATAAGCGCACCGGAAAATGCATGTTTTACCGGTCTCATCCAAAGAATCATCTCTGTTGCTTCATGCAGAAACCCGACCGCTCGGAATATCAAGTAAGCGTCGCTCCAGCAAGAAATCCGAATTACAGCATTTATAGCCATTTTTTTAACCCCCGCTCGTCTTGATGGTCGTCCATGAGGAGAAAGAAGCGCAAACGTACTTGGAAGGTCGCGAAGTGAACGACCAGCGTCCGCTACGTCCTTGACCAACGGACTCCGACCAGGACGGTGACGGAGAGTGTTGCCAAGTCTACTGTGTTGGAGTAAGATTAATTCTTTTATATATCCCTGTGTTCAACCTTCAACTGTTTTGAATTTGGTATGATTGTTGGGATCTTCATCAATTATTGTAAATTGTATCTGTCACAAACCCAGCAGATGGCGGTTCTCCTCTGCTGCCAACACCATTTGCACCCGGTTGAGATTCTTTCCTCAAATGACTGAAGGTTCGGAATAAATAATAAATTGTGTATGTAAGCCTTGTGCCACTAAGGAGACCTATGATGACGAGTCGAAACAATTGTTAAGTCGTTTAGATTGTGGGATGCGCAATTATAATGATGTGGAATACAAAAGTTCATGATTTTTCCAAAGAATTTTGCAGCCTCCTGCAATTTGTATGACCTTATAAGATTCTCGTTTGCAGTGGTTCGACATTAACCGCTTGCTGTAGCGACTGTTTTGGAGATCTTCCCCTGTTATAAGGTTTGAAGTTTGAGAATTTGTGCCAAACCCAGCAGATGGTGGGTCTCCTCAGCATAACAAAACAAACCAAAAGCTCGTACAGACTTTACATTATTGCACGTTAACGATGATGTCATGATATTAAAGCAGTGGCTTCAAACTTCAAACCACTGAGATAATGCATGGGAATGTTTACATGAAATTTCAAATTACGCCCCTGTTCATTGGTATACTGTTAGCAACATATTCATTATTGCCGCAACTTGTTTTATTATTATCAATTGACAACTGTAATTTGAATGTCACAGCTTTGTATTCTGATCTATACTCGCGGTCAAGAAATGTATTTTCCAAAACAATCATTTTAAACAAGTTTTATTAACTATCACAACTAGTATTGATCATTCCAGAAATGTTAGAAAGAATGAGAAACAGACTGAAAATTGTAAAACTCATTACTAAATATAAACTGTCACAACAGTCATATTGCAATATGATTTCGAAATCTGCAACATGTTGGGTTATTTATATACATTTCAATAACTCTCGAAGACTGGATGACTACAACTTTATCAAAAACCATTATATTGCAAGCTATCATACATATGACATAAGTTTGACAAGGCAATCTATATGATCTCCATGAGACAGCATCAATAACAAAGTCAAACAATAGTACATAGACAACTATTACTACAACATGCCCCTTTTTCAGTTGTAATAACATTTTTTCAATATCTACAACCAACGTCATCTTCAGAAAATGTAGACCGACGGGATGTGATTACTGCGAGTTACTGTGCAGTTAGAATTAATTGTTTTTCTGATCATTATTGGAATCAACTTGAAAAGTACTTTATATGGGAAAAAGAAGAGTCGAAGTCATATTTCGTTATTTTAGAGTGGGTACTTTACGACCTGATTAACAATCGGTTAAAATAAACGGTGCTTAGACTGTGCCTTCACTCTAGCAATTGACAGTATGTGGTGTCTATTTTCAGCACCGATTAATTTAATGGACTGTTAGGTCGTAAAGGACCCGCCCTTAATATTTATATTTTTAAATGTTGTCTATGAGTCATTTAAAGAATTTGATATTTGAATGTCCTGTATATTTCCTAATTTTATACCAAAACGTTACAGGCTTATATAAACAGAAGGATTGGAAGCTTTGATGTTAGAGTTGAAACTTTGCGCGTTTCGCTAATAAGGTTAGAATCTTCAGGAGAAGTAACAATTTTACTATTTTCTGTTCTTTCAGGCAAATTCGCTGATTTTCAATTTGTTAGAGTTGGCAACACTGAAAAACTCTTGCACGCGACCCTGCCCCAATCAACTCCAATCTCCACTGCCACTAATGCCACTATCTCCAGTCGAACGTAAGCCACCGTGTGTATGTAGGAGACGCGCATTTTTTTTTCGAAAAGATGTGTAGAAGAGTTATTATACGGAATAGTATTTTTATGAATAATAGCCTATGCAGAGCATGTCACAAATAAATCGCAACCTCTTTATATTTCATAATTACTTTATTCAATACAGAGAGACGCACAATAATAATAGGTACGTTCTAGTAGATTTACAGCGATTATTTTATTTCATTTAAAATTCGTTGGAAATGTCCTGTGTTGAAGTAATCGGTGGTGTGAATAAAAAAATTCAAGTTCAATAAGTTCAAACTCAAACCATAGATCCATCCTTCAACAACAAATAAGTTTTTCTCAAAATATTGCAGTGCAACATATGCATACACTTTATTAACTCCTTGTTCATCTAATAGACCCCATCGCATGATAAAAAATTATATCATTGAACTGTCTTATTCACTTATTCGATAAATTTCATTTCATTTTTAGTTATTCGGAATAATTCGTCGCGAAACTCAATTCTTCGATTTCCTTTTTAGTATCTATTACTTTCATTCCATTAATAATACACCGAACTTCTATTAAAACTTTGAGGTGACGGAGTAAAGCTATGGAGACATTTTTGCATGAAGTGTTATGCCTGGTTCATAGACCAAACTTTTACTTTTTCTTTATCATTTACTGCTACTTCAAAAAATTTCTCACGAAGCTAATCAGTGGAAGCGTTCAAACACGACACTTACACTTTAACGTTTTCCATTGATAAGTACTGGGAGAATTTGCTTGAAGTAGAAGATAAAGCAAATGTTTGGTCTATCAACCAATTAGATAATTATCCTACCACAATCTGAAAAATTACGTATCAATATTGGAATCTTCACAAATTTAGGACAGACTTCTCAACTATCTCGAGAAATCGATGCCTTAAATAAAAACAGTTCCTTCTGAATGAAATACTTGCATTGAATCTAATATTAATTCTAAATTTTTTTCCGACTGCGGAGAGAAAATTCATGCACCACAAATTAATGACTTTGAACCAGTACAAAGTTTCAGATATCATCACACAACACATACTTCTGAAATTCTTTATGAATAGAGAGTATTTTCTGTCTATTTTACCGCGTTGCTCGTCTGAGTGATTGGAACAGACTTCAGTAGAATGTACATTAACGAAGTCAAGTTGCTCGAATGATTTAAAATGATGGGATTGCGAACAACTAACCAAAGTTTCATCGCAAAGTAACATTACATTAATCATGCAGTGTGATGTGGATATGAAAAAAAAAATCAATTCTAGATTGAAATCACAGTATAGGCAAACTGCCGATATTTTATTTTTCACAATATAAACTCATCTACATAACAAAATGATGTTGAAATCAGATATACGAATTGCTCTTCAAGTCTATAAATGGAATAATAATAATGCATCTCTGTATACACGGTCAACATAAGTGACGGTATGGAAAAAACATGTGCTACCTGTGCTAGCGAAAAAAGTTCCGAAAAAAAAATATCGTTACCATGGCAACAATGTCTCAAAAAACACGTTTTGATCCGTCAAAAAGTACTGTAATGGAATTTTCTACAGAAAACTGTTAACAGTGTTCAGGAAACATACTAGGAGAAAATTCCGAATTCTTGTTTCTTGTGCGTTGACGTGGTAGAAAACTACTACTCACCTCGAAAAAAACTTTCATTCCTTCAATTATTATGGTGATGGCATCTAATAATGGTTAAAATGTTGTAAATCCTCTCAAATTGCTCTGGATTTATAAAAAATGTTTTTATCGCATTAGACAAAGTTAGAACTTGGTTGAAAACTGATAAGCAAAGCGGAGAAAGTTGGAATAAAAGGATTTTTGTGCGTCGTTGCTATATCTCATCGAAGGTACAATACACGCAGCACACAATACTATCAATAATGAATAAAATTTACTTGATCTGCAAGAGACCTGAGAGGTCAAGATTGAGTAATTTGGTACATATTCAAAATTTAATTGGCAGCAAAAAGGTAAAATGAGACAAACAAAAATTTTAAAATGTAGAAAACGGTTTAACTCACATGAATTTCTGGTTTCCTTGTCTATGAAAATAAATATTCATATAAATTAAAAATCCTATTTTTCAATACCGGAATATATAAAAGTATATTTCTGGTCAAATGTTCATTGTGAGCGACAAGATATAATAGGTCCCAACTTACGCACTTCAAACCCCTTTATGGGATAGTCATTGGAGTATCGATCTACCTGTTTTTATGTAACCAACAAAACGATAATGAACTATCCGATCGGGTCAAAAGCCCATCCCTCTGCATGTGGTCCGCTTGGTGGATTTGCATACAAAATAAAATCGTACGAACAAACAAATCTTTCGTGGCGATGGCCTATAGCTGTGTCCAATTGGGCGCTGAGGAGTGCTAGACGACTGTTGGGGTGAATGATCACCTTGGGCAAACGATACAGCTGCCTGAATGCCAAGTTATGTTCGTTAATTTCTTGGTCTTTTCGCGTACAAATGAAAAATGGTTCACTCGAGGAGAACAGAAAATACTTTGCGATATTATTATTGGTTAACCAAGAGCGAATAAAAGAGGACATGGGTGCAATACCACCCTCCCTTCAAATAACTTCAATTACAAAAATATCAATCATGGTAAGCTTAGTTTCTTCGGTGATTGATAAGAGTTGATGATAATTGAAAATTATTTCATTTATTGTGATGATTCAGACAGCTCTTTTACGTCACTAGCCCTTAACAAATTACTTTCCATTTTCAAATTACCTGCACAGTATTGAATATAAAAAAAATTTGGTTTTCAAAGAAATGTATGCAAATAATTAACGATGATTTCAGTAATGTCGTCCTATCATTCAATTACAGTGGTTATATCCAAAAATACACAGTTTTTTAAATAACCACTCCCAAAATTGATGAAAATAACTGGCACCAGCCCGCTGATAGAAAATTATACCGGTCGTTCATACAGACATAAAATTCTTCTATAGAGAAACGCTAGTGTCTTATGACTCAGACAAACTCAGCAATGAGGAATTCCGATGTTCGAAATAATTGCAATCACAATAATTACAATGCCTGCCAGCTGCTTTAACCCGCCATACTTCTCCTCAGTTAGTTTCGGCAGGACAAAACATTTCGAGTCGTCTTTTCCTTTCGAAACAAAAGTCTGAATCTGGTGCAGCAGGTGTATGTATACCTCAAAGACGAAGCGCCAACTGCTGTATGATCAAAGACTCAGACTCGTACTCCACCAAGAGGAGATCTCTTACAGCGGGCACATCGTACAGCGAAGCAAAAACAAACGACCAGCCGCAAATCAGAATTGTCTTTGATCTACTCACAGGAAGGCATGAAAAGTGTTGTATTCGCAAGACCTGAAGAAAGTCACTAAGAAGACCTATGGCGGATTTAATTGATCAGTATTTCATTTACATAAGAAGGAGAGGAGAAAATTTAATTATTGGAAAATGTACAATTATTGAAAACGAAATTATTGTAGATGGGTCGGGCAGCAGAAACACTTGATGAATCTCCCAAGTCATTAGTGGATATCACATTGCTTGATATTGAGCATGCGGCATTCGACGTGCTAGCAATGCATGCTGATGTGCTTGTTCTCAATTTGTTCATAATATTTTTATGATGCTCTGCATCCATCTGTAGATAGGGCTCACCGAAGACGCTGTGGCATGGCCTGTTATTCTGATAGCTTCCTGCTCCTGAAAACCTTTTTTCACCATGAGAGACACTGAAGTCGAGCGACTTGAATGATTGCTGAGTTTTCGATTTTTGGTGTCGAAACCACATATTTGTGCTGAATTTTTCAACTATTTGCCTATTTCATTCTGGCCCACTGGTGAATTTTTATACCACGCAGCATTCGGCATTTTTCCAGAATGGATTTGGGGTGGGAAAAAGTCTATCGATGGTTATATTTTGCCCACGTTGTGAAATCAGATCGTTATACAGTCTTATGGGGCACCGATCAGGGTTTTCAATGCTAGGTGCCAACCATTTGGTGTCTGCACACTTTTTATTGCCACCATGGCAAGTTTTACTAAAAATCGGATATTCCAATCGTCCAGTTTCTTCACCCGCATTATTAGTTTCTGTTCTGAAAGAGTGAAGGAGGCAATTAACACCTTCACCTCCGCGCCAGGTTAATTCATAAGAAATTATTTGAAATAACTTCATTTGAAGTCCTAATGGCGTTTTTTCATCACAAGAATCGATTATCCTCGTGTATTCTTCTTCCTCTGGTGCGGCAGCACTCTGCGTTCTTTTATCCACACATCTTTGCAACTCTTTTCTTTTGGCATTCCTTACATCACTTTCCGTCATTCGATATGTCGTTGTATCAAGATCTTCATACAACGGTTTCTTCTCATACCACAAAAAAGGAATTGTATTCAATAAAAATTAATTGTACGCCATCTTCATTTGAATACAGGAAACCTTAAATATTTGAATAGGTCGTTCGCTATATCTGTCATAAAGTTGGGGTTATGAGTTATGAGCTATTTACGTTTTTGAGTGTTCATTGAAATGTGTTGTTCATGTTATCATTATGCTGAAAGAAGTGAAAAGTGAATGACTTCTAATAATAAGGTAACTCTTCATTCATGATAATTTATATAAATATGAGCCAGTTCAATAGAATCGACGTGGTAAACCTTATAGTTTTGACAGTTCAAAGGTAAACAACGTTTTATCAAGGACTAGGCAGTTTTATCAGTATAATACCGAATGAATGGCAAGAACAACCATAGAAACTATTGGTTGAAATGCCAAAAACGTCACATTTTGACAAGTGAAAAAAATAATCAAAGGTAATACCACGAGTCCTTCAAATTTAATCGATAAATTTTCATTTTCCACAAAAACTTTTTTATTTGGCAAAAGTATGAAAACAAACCGATTGATAAAATCACGAGTCCGTAGGACGAGTGATTTTATCTAATTCGGTTTGTTTGAATGCTTTTGCCTCAAAATAAAAAAGTTTGAGTGTTTCGAAAATGAAAATTTATCTTATTAAATTTGAAGAACGAGTTGTATTTGGAAAGATTATTTTTTGAACAAATAGAAAGAAGAACAATTTAATTGATCAGTATTTCATTTACATAAGAAGGAAACGAGAAAAGGTGAAAATTTTACTGATTTGAAATGTCAAACAACGATGTAGGCCCTCTATGATCCAGAAGAGATATAATGCTTACGCATTGAATATGATATGACGATACCAAGAGATGGCGTCACACCTCTCATTGTACAAGGTTGATAATTGAAAATTTCTTATGACATGAAAATCGCGCCAGAAGGAACATAAAATCATTCGTTATGTCGTTGTATCAAAATCTGCATACAACGGTTTCTTCTCATACAACAAAAAATGAATTGTATTTAATGAAAACTAATTGTACGCCATCTTCATTTGAAGAAAACCTTAAATATTTGAATCGCTATATCTGTCATAAAGTTGAGGTTATGAGTTATTTACGTGTTTGAGTGTTCATTGAAATGGGTTATGTTATTATTATGCTGAAAAAGTGAAAAGTGAATGACTATTAATAATAAGGTAACTGTTCATTCACGATAATTTATATAAATATGAGCCAGTTCAATAGAATCGACGCGGTAAACCGTATAGTTTTGACAATTCAAAGGTAAACAACGTTTTATCGAAACAATCGAAAGGACCAGCCAGTTTTATCAGTATAATACCCAATGATTGGCTAGAATAACCATAGAATAACCCGCTACTATTGGTTGAAATGCCAAAAACGTCACATTTTGACAAGAGAAAAAAATAATCAGGAAAAATGGTATCATCAATGCATTTGTTTATTATTAGCGATATAGGTTAACTAATGATGATTAATAGTGTCTTTCAAGTTTTTTGCTGTTATTTGGTCTTCGCCTGGAGCTGAATTCGATTTAAGAGACATTATAGTATCTCATATATCTTCTTAAATAGTAGGTTTCAGAAAAATCGAATTGGGATTATGTATACACAGTCAATTTGGTTTTGAATTTCTTAGATAAATGTGTTCCAATTTCAGAAAAGAAGTTGTTGAATTCGTTACTTATATAATGTTAGAATTAATTACCTCCCATTTTTTTTAGAATTGGTTCCAGTTCCAGCTTTTATATATTGAGTACTTAAATGATTTTTCTTTAATTTTTTACACGAACAATCGATTTCATTTTCAAGTTTTTTCAATTTTTTTTTATTTCATCATTATCGAGATTCATTTTTAGTTTTCTATAAATTTTATCCCAAATTTTCATTTTTCTCAATATCTCATCTATTTTCCAATTATTACTTTCTTTAGTTCTGAATTTTTTATTGTAACTAAGTACATATTTTTTTTGATTCTTTCATACAATTAGAAAATTCTTCGAAAGACAGCAAAGAAAGAAAGAAAGAAAGAAAACAAAGAGGAATGCTGTAATTTAGATTAACTGCGCAGAGGTCACGAGTTTAATGAAGCGAATGGTACGTTGAATTCAAATAACGTGAAGTCCAACCGAAATTTACTTATGCACTTTCTTTTACTATACGCGATACTCTGCGGAAGGAACAAGTATCGGGTGCTCACTATTTCTTATCGAGGCTAGAAGAATCAAAATATTGCGATCGAAAACTCAATTTTATAGAGAGAAAAGCGGACGTATCAGACCGATCATTCGAGAAACATCGAAACGACTCACGACTTCTTCAGGGTTCCTTTGATGAAATGAAAGGAGATGTAATGGAGAGCAGACAGCAAACACGAAGTGTTTATACAGGGGCACCACTTTACACGAAATAGACGAAATATCTGATTTCACGTTCATTAAAAAACATTGATTGTACACGTAATTGAACAAGGGGAAGGTCTTTCGATACGATTTTTAACACTGCAACTTCAATCCTCTAGGAAGGGTGAAATCAAGCCCTACTATTTCAAATGGAACAAGGAGTCGGGTGACACCTTTCTCGAAAGGGCATTTAGTTCTACTTCCAATAACATTTCATTTGTGAAATTCGGTCAGATAGTTTTCGGAGTGAGTATCTAATCGGATGGTTTTCTGATTCAATTAACAAAATACTAATGAAGGAGTGTAATACAAACGTACGTAATTATTTACACATATGTTAAATATGACTTCCATGTAATTATAAAAGCGGGGTATCTTTTCAAATATTTATTTTGGGAATGCAACCACCTTTGTAGGTGCGAAAAATGTTATAAAATCTATAGTAAACAATAATTTGAGTCAAGAGGAGACGAATGCATATTCAAAAAAAAAATTATAGATACCTTTTTTATACTTTCTCTCACTCTTTCGAGTGCGCCCAGACGGCGAAGTGATCCGGGGCGTCATACTGATTTTTACGGTGGTGCATTTGCTATTTCCACCGTAAGGAAATCCAGAAAAACCCAGTGTTTTCCGGTCGGTTGGTGTATTCAATACAGATATCCCACTTACCAGGATTAGTACCTAGGCATCTAAAAATTGCCAATCGTACCGAGCCGGCCAGAAAAATTATGGCCTGACCACGAATTGATTCAGCAGTGCCAAATTGGATATAGGGACCGCGTCGTAGACCGCTTGGCCACCCTTGGCATCACATACCTCCTCGCTCTCCTCATTACGGCGGTATTTGGGAAGCCTGTGTGAAGTCCGCCAAATACCACTTTGAGCGGGTTGAGGGGGATACTTGTTTGATATACGAGAAATTTTATATCTTGATCCTCCAAGTTGAGGCCACCCTCAACTCTCGCCCTTCGATACGATTTACAAGTAACCACGATGCCCTCGTAGCCCTTTCTCCTGGTCATTTCCTAATAGGAGACTGCTTTACTACCATTTCGCGAGTGAATATCGAAGGTGTTTTCAAGAACCGCTATCCCGCTATGAGCACCTATAACAGATGATGCAACATTTTTCGCGTCGGTGGTTTAGGAAGTACCTGTCCATCCTCCAGGTCAGAGCCAAATGGAAGGATCCCCAGAAAACTTCAGTCAAAGTCGGGTCCATGGTTGTCTTATGTGAGGACAACCACCCACTCCAACGATGAAAGCTGGCCGAGTTGTTGATCTGCATCCAGATCGTGTACCTATTGCCAGTTGACTACAGGATATTCTTACGTATACTATGTTTCAACTTTGCCAGTGATTGATTTATGTTGCCCCTTGGGCAGTGCTACAATGAACTAAGAACCAAGACAAACTAAAACTGAATGCGCCATGGAGGAAATCAAGTAACTTTTTTGTAGTATTCAATGAGATCTACAAATTCGTTCTCTTTGTAATTTTCGATAAAAGTTGGGTGGTTTCGAAGATTTTTCGTTTATTCTTGAAATTTTTCAGATTATTCCATTTTTGTAGAATTTTGTTTGAGAATGTGTCGATTCTTGGTTATTTCATTCGGAAAAAACATCTGCCCACGATGATTTTTCCATGCTGATTAATTCCTCGGTCACCCCTGCCTCCATTTGGAGGAGCGATAGAACAAAATTTATCCTTCAATGAAATCCTATTTTCATACGTAAACATTCACCTTGATATTGAAAAAAATTAAATTAATTTTTTTAAGCATTTCGATTCCCTATTTTTCTTCTTTCTTCTAGAATATATTTGAAAGAGATAATCTTGATTTTTGCATATTTTCTTGTATTTAAATAAAATGTTTACATGACTTTCGGAGCTTGCCTCCCACTTATCATGCACGACCTCATCTGTCAAAAAAAATTCCACAGTTTGTGGGGGTTAGCGGGGATCGCGCTTAGAACCGATTGATACAACTTTTTATGAAGATGATATATTTGAAAAAGTCAGTTTTTTTCATTAGAAATCTTCGGAGAAATTTGGGAGCCCCCAAATTCCCCCCACGTTGGAGGGGGTGTCGGAAGTAAATTAGAATACCTTGGAAAAAAATCGTCTCTACAGCAATGTATAGTATGTATAGAATAACCTATCTTACTACGGAATGAACCCTACTCGTGTAAAGTACAACTTAAGTTTCGCTTGCTGATCGATCTGAACATTTTTATAGGTAATATGAACCATGTTAAAATTCTCACACTAGTAAACAAAATCGAAACTAATATACTACTTTTTAGGCCGACCGTAACACGCCTGGCGTGGACGCGTCCTCGTAATTAGCTTAGAGCGGTCAGAACCGAGGTCAGAACTCTTGATCAGGGCTCAGGGCCTGGGTCGAAATAGCAAAACGCTACCGTGAAATCAGTAAGACCCCAGAGCAATACGACGTTAAGGTAATTCTGACCATTGCCCACACAAGGCTCTGCCATCTGGGTGCACTCGTATCACTGTTGTGCAAGTAGATACCTACCAAAACTTAGTTCCTGATATATTATCCGTATATATCAGTACGCTTTACATACAGCGGTAAAAAAAAACACTTCGAACAAACTACTTTCTTTTCATCTTTAAATCGCACGTAAACATTCCGTTATAGGCACTCGGGCTCCGTAATAATATTGCTAGAACACTCGTTATTAAGCAATTAATTTTTAATATGCTAATCAACAGACCCGGTGAAACTCTAGAACACTGACCATTTCTTGTAAACGACTGGCGCCAAAAACCGAACAAAAAAAGAAGCTGCATGCCTGTATAGTAATCGTAAATGAACGTACATACACACAGAGCGGACATGCAGCATTTTTAAGTGGATCGATAAATTAAAATCAGGAGGTTTATGACAGGTTTCTGAATAAAAGTAATCAAGTCAGCTTTTTTGGTGCTCGTACAGGATGGGACGAGTGTGTTTGCCGTGAGGTTCATGCGGCCTTATGGCGATGATACCAAATAAATAATGACAGAGATTGAACAGTGGCATTGAAATAAATAATCCTTATTGAAGTAGGTAACTATGTTCACATTATTTGAGTTCAGACGAAATAGTCCAATATTACTCCGTCCTCCGTCTTCAATTCCTCTGACTTCAGATTTGCCAAGTGTTTCATGGATTACATTAACTACAGTTGGATTCCATGATTGTTGTAGCAAACTTGGTGTTCGAAACATTATAAGGATATGTACAATCAGTTATTACCCGAAATGCGTTGTAATGCCCTTGGATGGGAAAAAAGTGTTTGAAGTGGTGTCCGCTGCTCGTCTATTCCAGAAAAGCGGGCTCCAAATAGTGCACGGTTTCCCGTTCATATACTGCTTTCCGTTGCTAGTGTGGTTTGGACCTGAATAGTTTTCCGTGGACTTCAATAGTAAGTGCCCGAACGCTTACCCGTTCTATATATATGTATATATATATATATATATATATATATATATATATATATATATATATATATATATATATATATATGCGAAGTTGATATTCTGGGAGTTTATCCGTTGGTTTGTCGGTATTGAGTTTCGACGACGTTTCGCCAACATTTCAATTGGCATTTTCAAGAATTTACTGCCTCTACTTGGTGCTAGCAACTGTTGTTCGAAAAACTCAGTGTGGTTTGGAGACGAACCCAAGGATATATCGTAACAATATACATATATAAAGAATGTCCACTTTTCTATGGCTTTGTTCGAATAGACCAGAGCCAATCATTTTCAAAGCAATACAAATTCTCAGCAGTATATGAATGGACGGAAAATGTAGGTAATGGTGTGAGTAATTAAGTGAAAATCGACAAGAGTAAAAGTCCCAGAAGGGGGAGGGAGGTGTGTGTTAATATGTAGGTTGGGGTAGATATTCGTTTTTTACGATTTACGGCAAAACCATGCATTCTATGAAAAAAAATTGAATATAAAAGTTGTAGATAATAATAAAATAAAGAATTTCCATCATTCAAATTTTTGACCATAACCCCAAAATTATCGAGATGAGACCGTGTTATTGGGATTTTTAGTTCACTAAGAAAAAAATATATATTTTCATGAAAATCGATGAAAATATTCTTTGTGTGTTTTCAGAGCGAAATATTCAATTTTCAACGTTTTAGGAAGAACAATAAAAAACCTAATTGTTCAATCAGTAGTATTCGAATTTCTACAGAACCCACGCACAGGTATATCTTTCTGTGGGATTTCTATATTCATTCTGGAATTGCCTCGTACACACTGTGACATTGAACTGTATGTACTTTGTGAATGAATATTATAATCATGAATTTTCTTTATTCTTGACTTATTCATAACTGAAAATTCAATAAAATGCTGAAAAACAAAGGCGCATTGGTTTGTACATTGTTCATCTAGACTAGATCTAACAGATAATAGATATAACGTTTCGAACAGAATATGGAATTTTACACATGAAGCAGGTGAAATTCAAGCATGCAACAAACGAAAATGTTCTATTTATGGGTAGTGCATTGTTTTTTTTGGTTTTCATCGGAATCAGTTCCATTCTGCGATTGCTGGAGCGGGATACAGGAACGTGGCTGCTTGTTGATTGACCACGATCTTCACTGCCACGTATCAACGAATTAACTTCGTTGCTCAGTTTATGCAAAGTAAATTCGAACGGCATAAGAAATAAATAGGTATACAAAACGTCGGCAGTTTCTCTGTATGGCATTGGGCGGCGTGGTATAATTGTTTTTCACAATTATTATTTGCATGTGTGAGATTTTGTATGGTATTAACTAGTAAATTTATCAGACCCTGTACATTACTAGTTGCTCTACTGAACACAGGTAGTAAAATATTTCTGCATACGATTCTCAAAATCACACAAAAATCCCATGCACTCAAGCGAAAGTTACCCAATGAACAAAAAAAGACTTCAACAGAAACACTGTCGCAACGATAAAAATAAAAAAGTTCACTTGCAAACAAGCCGATGAAGCCTCAATTATTAATATATCTCTTGAAGGAGCAAAAAACTTCAATTGAATAGTGGTGATTATTGGTCAAGACATAGATCTTCAAATTCTTTTAAATAAATTCAAATGAATTGAATATATATTTTGACAAACCTGGTGCAGTAAACATCAATGATATTAGGGCTGTTCGCGTTCTCAATACGCTTGTTCTATTTTAAGCATGGTTCTGGCACTATTATAGTTCTGATCGGGAATGTTGAGCAATAAAATGATCTAGAACTTCTTACTGACAGTCCCAGAACTATTATTATTTCAGTAAAAGTGCTTCTTGGTGGCTCGTGGATTAATAACTGACAGCTGACACTTGTCATATTGAAACGAAAATAATTCATATGAAATGGCTATGAGTAAGCCTTCAAATCAAAAGAACTATTACCAAGGGCAACAAGCGAATTACACACCTATTACACATGGGTAAACAAAAGTATGGAATCGATACCTACTCCTGAGCAATAGTTTGATAGTTCGAGAACCTTACGTGGAAAAATCCGATGAGTCGAACACAAGGTTTCAATTTGCAAAAATATTCATAACCAGTACCAAACCAGTACGATCATAACTGGAACACGGTTTCGTTACTGCACAATGCTCTTGACAGTTCTCGGACGATAATAGCCCAGTATACCATAGCCATACAGGGGCCGTTCATAAAATACGTCACACTAAAATCAGCTTTTTTTGACCCCCTCCCCCCAGTGTCACGCTGTGTCACACTTTTTGTGACCCCCCCCCCCTAGAAATATTCTGTCACAAAAACTAAGAACACCCCCTGCTGCTACTAAACCATTTACGGAAAACAATATCTGTTGGCCGATACATATCGTTTTTTAGCATCTGACTACTAGGTGGCGAGGTTCATATATAATAGAAAACACCCTAGAGGGCGGAATTTTGTTTGTTTTACAAATTCAAATAATTTATATGTTGGTTAGCCTTTGGTTTCAAGATATTTATAAACAATTTCAATATGGGTGGCCACAAATAATATACATATTTTACATAATCAGAAGATTCAATGCTCAATAACACAATGAAACAGTAAAAAATCGCTTTATTTTGTTTCATTTGTATAGTGAAATACAGTGTACCCACTGTAACAAGATTAATTCGCATTCTCAATTGAAAATTCATTCGCAAAGATGGAGTCACAATAGATTTGATTAAAAAATCTGACGAGTTTAGGAATTCTTTAAAAGATGTCGCACATGTAGATTTCTACCAAAATCTACTGAAGATTTCTTTCATACCAAAATTTTTCAATTTTCGTCAGGAATCTACTAAAGAAGTAGATTTCTGCCAAAAGTGATCACGTGATCGAGTAATCTTTTTTTTCTTTGATTTTTGATCTTCTTTTCATATCTCATCGTTTTATTTCTCGAAGTAATACTATTAATTACAATTCTGTGGAATTTTTCAAAGAAATTCGTTAAATTAGTATTATTGTGTACAATACAAATATAAATATAATATTTGTAGTTCTTCACTACTTATCGGGTGTAGATAAAATAGCGTATGCAACTCTCATGTAATGGTTATTAATACACTCGCATAAACCATACGAAACTCACCTTTGGCTCGTTTCGTATCCGGTTTATGCTCATATATTAATAACCATCATTACACGATCGTTGCATAATATACTATTTCAACATGCAAAATGACATACTGATTACTGTTCAGTATACCGTAGATTTGAATTTACCGCCAAAACATGACATTGTACACCCCGAGCTGAACTGACATTTGAGTGTCTTTACTGTATTGCTATGGTATAGTGGGGTAATAGCAAGAAGTGGAACAAACTTATTGCAGGACGGTTTCAGACCAGTCAAAAGTATTCGCCCATCTTACTACTGAAAATAGCATCCCGTGAAACTTGTCACAGTACAATAATTGTCCAACTGCTTCGAACTTATTCTGAACCAGGTTCCATGGGAACGCGAACGGACCCACCTATAACACCTAATAGTTAAAAATAAATCATATAAACATTGTAGCATTTTTGTATTATTTTTTTTGGCTGCGATACAACTTCTAGTTTTGCTGAAAAGGGATAACAACCATTATGAAATCATTATTAGCGAATAAAGCAACTTTGTCACAGTTTGGGTGTATTTTCGAACATAAAGTTGGCTTGGTAATCACAACTACAGATTGGGGATGGAAACATCACGTTGATGGTAATCATCATTTATAGACCAAGAGCCCGTGTCACTATTTTTGGTAGTGATAAGTTTACGCCCATCGACCACTGAAACTTGTATTATCGATGTCGACGATGCTACAGAGATTCTCGCCATACATGATTTCCGGGGCGAAGTTAGGGTAGGGGGCTGACCGATCTGTATAAAAAAAGTGAGCAAAATTTGTCGTAAGTTTACGACTGAGAACATTGGGAAAGCAAAGATTTCAGGAAAATAATCCGACGCTCGCTTATTGTCAGTCGCCTACATCGTGGCGTTCACCCGCTACAACCCTCGAAATATGTATAAAAAAAACAACAACAAAGAAAAACCAGTTTACAACTGACAGTGGGGCAGATCTTACCATTAGCATTTTAATGACACAAATTTCGCAGGCCAGCCTTATTCAATGGGGCGGAAGGGCGCTGGGCCCACCTGTTTCGGAAGAATTTTTAAGTATTTTTTTATGATAAGCTTACATTTCAAAATTTAGGGGCAAGTAATCTATTATGCATAAATCGAGAATCTATTACCGTCAGTCACGTACCACGTGGCAAAAAGAAACTGGGCCCTTGAAAAGGTGCAAAAATATTCAGGTATACTTCAATATTATAAGTTTATGCTCAAAAAATTCACACGACGTTAGTTGTACCACCTTCATCAAGAACCTGTCACCTATAATCATGTAAAGTGTGGCAAAGGCCCGATAAAAATTGAAAACATGCGTCATTTCAGTGGAAATGCGCTTCAAGCATTGTATATATGTATAAAGGGTGTCCTGAAATTACATAGATAAATTTCAACTACAGGAAGAGTTGAGAAAGTTCACACACAAATATGTGTCCAGAAATGGGCCCTCAGGGAGTTATGGCCATTTAAAGGCGTGCCCAAGATGAAGGCCCAAAATGTTAAAATTCTACCTAAATGAGCTACAGCCATTTGAATGTGCAACTTTCGAGGTGGCTTTAATCTGAAATCTCCGAAACCGTACTTTACGAAAAAATTAAATTCCTAGAGTTGATTATCCTTTTTATCACGGATGAAAAGTATTAACATTTCTTTCAAGATTCCATTCAGGGGTGGGAGTCGTAGGACGATGAAATATAAAATAATATAAGATGTTCCTATTTTTGAAATATACACTTTTTTAACTCATGCTTACGCTGATTAATTATGAATTGATGTCAAACGAAAAGATTATTGACAAACAAGTTTTGGTTGTAGAATGATTTCCCCACTTTTTGTGATAGTCGTAGAAAAAGCAAAGTGTATAACTCACCCGGAAAGCTCATTTCTCACTCGGACGCTTTGCGACAGTATGAAATAATTATAATTCCATGTTCTTTGAACAATATACTACATGATGTTGTGGCATGCGTCCTATTTTAGCGATTGACAAGGCTTCATTCATAATAAGAACAACTGAGAGGCGTATATTCACATTCACATGCTTACGTTGTAACTACATTTATGATTGTCACACATAAACATTTCATAGAGGGTACGGACATTCAGAAATTGCAAGTAATCTCTGAATATACAGATCAGGGTGCTTCGCGCGACGCTGCATTTGTTGACTGACAACATTCCACCGATACATGAGATGACTGACACGTGAATTGATCGATCCAGCAGAGTCCACTTCAGGTATGTATCGAAGTGTCAGTCGTCAAATTACTGTATTGAAAAATTTAGGGCCGATGTTTCAATAATTGTCATATTATGCCTACACTTCCCAAATGCAAGAAACGTGTCAGTTTAGCTACCAAGTGAGCTTTATCCATACAATAAACAGCTGAGAAAGGTGTTTTCATATTCACGTACTTACGTTGTACCTAAATGTTTGATTGTCAGTCACAAACATATGATTTTTAATTGGACAGTTGAAATTGAACATCATTGTGAAGGAATCAGTCGTAAGCTTATCATAAAAAAATAACTTAGAAATTCTTCCAAAACAGGTGGGCCCAGCGCCCTTCCGCCCCATTGAATAAGGCTGGCCTGCGAAATTTGTGTCATTAAAATTCTAATGGTAAGATCTGCCCCATTGTCAGTTGTAAACTGGTTTTTCTTTGTTGTTGTTTTTTTTATACATATTTCGAGGGTTGTAGCGGGTGAACGCCACGATGTAGGCGACTGACAATAAGCGAGCGTCGGATTATTTTCGTGAAATCTTTGCTTTCCCAATGTTCTCAGTCGTAAACTTACGACAAATTTTGCTCACTTTTTTTATACAGATCGGTCCGCCCCATACCCTAACTTCGCCCCGGAAATCATGTATGGCGAGAATCTCTGTAGCATCGTCGACATCGATAATACAAGTTTCAGTGGTCGATGGGCGTAAACTTATCACTACCAAAAATAGTGACACGGGCTCTTGGTCTATTACAGAAGAATAATTAATTCTCGGAAAATGATTAAATACCATTTGCTGCAGCTGCGAGACGGGCTGTAGTAATAACAAAAATGTAGGGGTCCCAAGTATGACTTGAAGTGCACAAATGTAGATTCAAATTGTCATAGTTCTGAAGTGTGTTCTTCTAATCGAGGTTCCAATGCTTAAAGAGGACATCGAAGAAAGTTAGGGACTGTCTAACAAATATTAATAAAAGTGATGATACTGAGCTGGACAATTCAGAAGAACTCCAAGAAGATATACAAAATAAACCCGAAGAAATAAATTTAGTTCCATCGATTCTGACGAAGTAGAAATAATTGACCACGAAAAATAAATAATAATTTAGTTTCGAATAAAATACTTAAGCGTCATACTTTGTAAATACTTGTGAATCACAAGAAATAATTGAAACATCATCTCAGTTCACAGCATTTGTACTTTTTGAGTTCTTCAAAAATTTGGGGTTCTTTCAAATTTTGGGATTTTCAAGTACAAAAATCACGTTTTCCTTTGCTTCAATTACTTTTCAGTTTTTCGTAAACATTTTAGAAAAAAAGTGATTTTTTGGTAAACGTTGAATTTCAATAAAAAAATCTATTTTGAATTATATTAACCACTCATAAATTTCTTGCAGGAAATGAACCAATTTTTCTTAAGGGAAATCAATATTTTCTGTTCAGCATATTATTCGGTTTTGGCAACTATCCAGAGTTGGGCGTTGTTCCGTCAAAATTTAACACACTATATGTTTCAAAGGAGCAACAATCTTTTTTATTCTTTTTCGTCGGTTGCGTCTTTCATATGGTCATTCGTGTACGAGTTTTTAAAAGATCTGTTTGGAATAGATTTTAAACATGTAACTTTTTTCTTCAAAACCGGATAATACATTTACCAATCCAACATGCTAAACGATGAATCAATATCAACCAAAAACAGTCAAGATTTACTAGTGGATCGATAAACTTTCAAGATGGTAGGTAACGGACAATTCCATTTTTTCCCGTACATTGAGGCGCCATACGTATCCGTATCTGCCGGTGTATAATGCGTTTGGCCTGATTCAGCAAATTATCTTAGATTTTTACTTTCCATATAATACACGAGAGAATGGTGAGTTCTGAGAGTAAGAGTTACGTTCTTGAAGAAAATTGTATGTTTAATTACTGTGCAAACAGAAAAAAAGGCATGCTTTCTCGTTAGCCTCGACGGTATTTGTTCATCGATGGAAGAAACAGATAATTTTCATTTGGAGCAAATTATCATCTGTGCTAGGAAGCGGCATAAAAAAATAATGAAATTATTCTTTGTTGCTGAGGCCCTACTTTCCTTATCTTTTATGATAAAAACGTGTTCTTCACAACGAAACACTTGTTTTTAACGCTACCTCATGCCACAAGTTCCTTGCATATTCATTCTGTATATGGCGGTTTTGAAGTGGTTCAAATCTACTTTTCGTCTATTGAGGAATGACTTTGGTAGAGGGTGGCTACAAGTGTAGACATATTCTTCAGATCACAGTTCATGCTGAATCGGATTTGGTTCAAAATAGTTTGGCTGTTTAAAAATGAATTTTCTAAAATTCGTTCTCGTGTACTTGACCCATTATTACCCTAAACTAAACCCTCTATACATGGGTTAAATATCCACTGAAGTCTTCTGCTATAGAAGTAAGATCCATTAAGAAAACTAATGTGTTATGCAGTTTTGCTTTAATCGATGCATAGGTAGTCGATTGTCAGATGAAGTTACAATTGAAACTTGAAACTTTTCCTAGAGATCAATTACCCTAACACCAAAATGATATTTTTGCACTCGACGCGCGTTTCGCTAACAAGGTTAGCATCTTCAGGAGAAAAAAATTGATTTTCAGTATCACCAAAGGTTCTAATCTCGTCGTTTATTACAATTAGGTATCAAAAATTATGATGGTGAACCCAAGTAGTTTCGGTCGAGCCTCTAAGACAAGCATCATAACTCACTATCCCAAATGATTTCGTTTAATACTTCTCCAAAAATAAATTCTTGAAGAAAGAAAGACATTTCTTGGCATCATATTTCAATTCAATGGAGTTGTTTTAGAGTGTCTTTTCGAATATTTCCCTCATATATAAAATGTCCATAAGAGCAATGCAATTATCGAAAACTTAAAGCGGTAATTGCATTGTATCAAGTCACCATAACAACACATTTGAAACCGTATCGCTAGACGTCAGTAAACAACACAAATAAATGACTTCAAAAATAGAAAACATTTCGCGTTTAGGTGAGTACTCCATATAATCTATAGAGAAAAGTATAAATGAACAAAAATAACATTTCCTTGAGAATTTCTTTATTCGTGAAATATTCCAATGAATTACATTCGTGCATAAAAATGACCAGATAATTTTGCATTCAAGCGTGATAACTTATACAATTTACATTCGGTTATTTTCATATTTTGGCGAAAGTGTCCGAGTCCGACGGACGATGGCACTTTCGCCAAAATATGAAAATAAACTTGCAATTTTTAGATATCACGCTTTCTTGCAAAATTATCGGTAATTTTTATGCACTCGTGCAATTATAAGCGATAATTGGCAACTGAATGCGTAACAACCACTGATACAACACATTACCTATTTTATACACAAGGTGCATACATTTTCGATATTCATCATTGAAGTATCGTAACTATCACAGTCGAAAAAATTCTGTGGTTCGCAATAAATCGAACGATATAAATAAACTCAACTTTTTGAAGGATTCCCAAAATATGTGTGAGAAACTGAATCAGTGGTTCTTCTCATTTTTGCTCCTGAGACAAAAATGTGCTTCCTAACCTACTTTCAGGATGGAAAGTGACGGATTATTCACTCGGAAGACGAAATCGGGAAACACTTAGCTGACCTCTTGGCACTTTCCTGACTCCGCCTTCTTTTATTCGAACCGTCGTCATTGTGCCCATCGGAATTCATGAATCTCTTAGATCCCCGCTAAAGAGAACACACCAGCGCAATTGCACACGTGCAATCACTGACATAATATTACACTTATCACACATTATCTCAATACGAAACGAACAGAATATTTATTTGTATACTAAGGCAGCAAAATGCTTCTTCGCGTTCCGAGAGAGAGAGATTAGCGCCGAGGCCGTTCCGGCCGAAGAAAGATAATCTAGAGGTAGCGAAAACATTTTTTGCGGCAATAGTTTACACAATATTTTTCGTACAGCCGTGAGAATTATGTTATTCCGATGATCATTCGTTTAAAAAAACAGCGTTTTCACGAGAATACAGAAAAGTGAACTGTTTCCATAAAAACATAAGTGTTTCTATGGAAATGAAATATTAAACAACAAACGTTCAGTTTGTCAGCAGTTACTCTGGGCAACGGTCGTAAAAAAATTCACTGAGGAACTGGATATTTTTTCCGAATTTTCAGGAAAAAATGTGGTAGAGTTTTTTGGATTTTTAAGCGTATATTTGAAAATCGACATGGCGACGCGATGTCTGTACGCATCACTTGAATATTTTTTTCTTCCGACGAGAATCATGTCCAGCACAGTTTCAAGCAGTTGCATAGACATGGCGTGACAGTCGACTCGTTTTAAACTGTCCAGTTTATACCTGTGCAACTGCTTTGAACTATTCTGAACACGTTTCCCGTCGAAAAGAAAACAAACCTAAACTAATTATGGAAAGAAGCATTCAGAGCATATTGAGGCTGCAATAATTATTTGCTGTGCGTAATATTTCATATATGATTTTTAATTTCTCTACGTTCATGAACAGAACTATGTCCAATGGAAAAAAACGATTCTTCATTCCAATAGTGCAATAAATTTTTCATTGCATTCTTGTGTCATTATATTACAGTAACAAATATGGTGGCGCACCCTATGCACTCGGAGCGATCTGGGCAACGAAATTGCTTTTTTCATTTCTCACATTGATTTTCTGAAAAATTGAATTCTTATGACATCGCAAGATATGCTATCACCTGAAAATTTTCAAACTGAACTGCTATTATAAGACGTCAGGGACGATTAGATTGCCAAACTGCAAGAAAATGAAAGAATTGACGATGTATTAATTGAACTTATAAAATTAATATTTTATAATATGACATAATACTATAATTCGTGAAGTGTCCTTCCACATATTTCATAGTTGTTACAGCTTATTCAATCCAACTTGTCACGGAAATTAGTTCCACATCAAATTGCGCACTAAACTTAAACTGGAAACTTACAGTAGAATTCAAATGGCTACTTGACAAGCATCACATCATCATTTCCCCGCCAAGATGAAATGGACAAGCTGTACCTAGTTATAAACATACCGGAACCCTTTGACATAAATGTTTTTTACCTCTGGTCTGATTTTATTCGGACATCCATTGGAACCACATAAAACAAATTTCCGGAGCATTTGTTGTTGTGCTTTTACATTTTCACACAACATATGATTTTCTTTTAATCGAATCAGACATTTGAAATAATATTCGCATAATCTGTGAACCATAAGAGAGCTCGTACCGTTCTGCCCGAGTGTTGACTTGTAACGTCATTTGCAGCGAGCACCGGCCGGAGAAAACTCTCGTCGTGCACCTATTTTTGCAATTCCATATTTCCGAACTAATTGAATTATTGGAATAATTCTTGCAGTGTATTTTTTTATTTGCTATAGAGAATACGGAGAGCTGAAAATCACCATAAGTGAACATTCTCTATTGCCCATTTGGAACTGAAATCCAGTTCATCAACTGAATGTTTTCTGTGAAATTTCAATCTATCGATATAAAGTATTGATTTTACAAAAAAGTAGAGACCTACGACCTTGGTGAACATCAAGATATTTCTGTTCAGAAACGTGGTGTACTTTGTGCCTCGGTGTGTGTTTTTATATACAGATTCACACGAAATGTAAGCCCTGTAATGTTCAAAGAACACGAACACCGCGTGAATCAAGAAACAAGAGAAACGGGAAAAGTCCCCTTCGATGAGGAGTTTGGAAGTTCAGCTGTTTTATAAAATATCCCTGAGCAAAAGGATGGGAACTGCGTACTCGTCGGGTCATCAGTGTTGATATTGACAAGGGAAAAATGATTGACGACAATTCAGAAGAGCACCGACCGTGAAAATATACAGTGTGTCCAATATAAGGATCCTAAGCATAGGAATCTCAGTACCTGTTGGAGATACAGCATAGGTTTAATTAGGAAAAAGTTGTGTTCTTTGAAGCTTATTTACATGCCGTTTAGAAACTTGAAGAATTTTCATGGCCTGCTGAGATATTTGGGAAAAACGAGAATTTGAAAATATCGATTTTATTTTTTTCTGACTTTATTTGAAAAGATATCAAAAAACGAATAACACTTTTTCATTGGCACTTTCAAGGTAGTACACGATGGTATTTTTAGATTTTATATCCGACGTTTCGTTTTCAAGAAACCATCATCAACTTTATTTTTTTATATGGCCCGAAAAAAAAGTACACCCTGTATCTGATTTCATTTTTTATTACGAATTCAACGATGTATCACATGCCATTGTTTTCTTTTTAGTTTGAAGGAAAATTGCATTTTTTCTATTTTAAAAAAAATCTTTAAGTAGGCGTTGCAAACAAATGCTTTGACGTAAATACCTGTCACCGAGCCTGTCAAATATTATTTAATTACACGATAAAATAGTAATTGTCGTTGTTGTTCGCCTGTTTGTCGAGATGTTGTTTTTAGAGTTATTGTTACTGTTGTCGTTATTATTGTTTATTGTTGAATAGATAATATTGTGTTATTATCGTCGAATATGCCGGGTGAGCATTATAGCCATGAAGAAAAGTTTGACATGCTAACGTGCTACATTTTGTGCCACAAAAATACTATAAATACAGCAGCAATGTATCTTAATACATATCCAGAAAGAAAGCAGCCATGTAAGTCCCATTTTCTTAGAGCTGGCTCGAAATTTGAAAGAATAATATGGGTCATTTAAAAAGCCTGTTTTATCTCGAAAAAAGGAATCTTCAGAAGAAGCCCAAAATAATGTTTTACAAGCAGTTGTTGATAACACTGAAATATCAACTAGGCAAATCGAAAATAATGTAGGAGTAGCCAAATCCACAGCTCAATTTAATTTGCGTAAAAAAAGATATCACCCCTATAAATGTAGGATTTGCCAAGGACTTAAACCAGGGGATTTCGAACGGCGCCGATATTTTTGCGAATGGTATACACGCGCGTGAGATTCAAATTTCCCTTCAAAAATAATATGGTCCGACGAAAGTATGGTCACTAATAATGGTATCTTCAACCGCCGCAATACGCATTACTGGGCTCAGCAAAATCCGCGTGTTAAGAAAATATCAAGACATCAAGAACGTTTTGGGTTTAATATGTGGTGTGCAATTTTAGGAACTAAAATACTAGGTCCGTTTTTTTACTATAATTCTTTGACCGCCGAACTATACCATCATTTATTGCAAAACTATTTAGAAGACTGTTTAGATAATTTACCTCTGGCACAGGTCAATAACTGTTGGTTTCAACAAGACGGTGCTCCTGCACATAATTGTAGACAAGTTCGAGAGTATCTTTCGCAGCGATTTCCTGGAAGGTGGATTGGAACCTCTAGTGAAGTGTCTTGGCCAGCGCGATCCCCTGACTTAACTCCTCTGGACTTCTTCATATGGGGTTTTGTTAAAAACCGGGTTTACCAACATTCTTTTGAAACTGAACAGCAGTTACGAGAATGTGTAACTGCCGCATTCAACAGTATTACACCAGAGATGTTACGTGATGTTTTGAGTTCTACAGTTAGAATATCATACTTATGTTTGGAAAATAACGGAAACCTGTTTGAACACCTCCTTTGAATTAAATAAAAAATGCGTTAATTTCTTTGTTGTTTTCTTTACTTTAAAAAAATCATTAACCTACTTAAAAATACATTTTGAAAATAGAAAAAATGCAATTTTCCCTTAAACTAAGAAGAAAACAATGGCATGTGATACATCGTTGAATTTGTAATAAAAAATGGAATCAGATACAGGGTGTACTTTTTTTCGGGCTATTAAAAAAAATAAAGTTGATGATGGTTTTTTGAAAACGAAACGTCGGATATAAAAACTAAAAATACCATCGTGTAGTACCTTGAAAGTGCCAATGAAAAAGTGTTATTCGTTTTTTGATATCTTTTCAAATAAAGTCAGAAAAAAATAAAATCGATATTTTCAAATTCTCGTTTTTCCCAAATATCTCAGCAGGCCATGAAAATTCTTCAAGTTTCTAAACGGCATGTAAATGAGCTTTAAAGAACACAACTTTTTCCTAATTTAACCCAAGCTGTATCTCCAACAGGTACTGAGATTCCCATGCTTAGGATCCTTATCTTGGACACACTGTATAAAGAAGAGAGACAAGTCTCCGACCTTTCCACGATGTTCCAAACAAGACGGAGTGCCATTCTCTGAATAGAATCAAGAGGCTTCAATGAATGTTTTGTTGCCGAGCTCCATACATGAGAACTATATCCCGAAGGTCGTATACAGTGCTTTCCTATAATGTCCCCCTTTTTTGTTTCCGAACGGGTCATCTAAAAAAACTGAAACTTGGGATAATGAAATTGATGCGTGAAGACTATATTCTGGGAGTAAAATGGACAGATCAAAATTTCAACTTTAAAGTTCCTGTTTGAGGAAGCTATTGTATAGCGAAACACGTGTCGCGGTTTAGTAAACCCTATTATGTGAAGATCTTACAGGCAACTGTATAGTATTTGTTTAATATGGATTTTCATCGAGTAACGGCCACTTCCATTCAGAAAATTTACTAATTGCCTGAATACATCGACGTTTACTTTCATAATCTGAGGAATAAGTTCAGTTCAGAAGATGCTCGGAATGGTTGTATTAAACTTCTGGATATGAGAACAGCCCATCCGATATTTCCGTATATTCAATATTGGAGCAGATTTAGTTTCGTACACCTTTTGCTTCGAAAAGCCCCATAAAAGAAGTCTGAAGGTGTGAAATTTGGCGAGCGGGATGGCCATTCCGTAGGATATCGACGGTCAATCCAACGACCGGAGGAAGAATTATTCAAATCACACCATTGGGATTTCAATGGACTTCATTGGTACCATTCTTATTTTCCAGGATAATCCTGTTCAGAAATAAATCTTTCAACTTTGTAACATGTCCACAAATTTCTGAACAATTATGCGTCCTTTTCCAATTTTAATAAATATTTTTCTGTAATGAATAGTAAAGTCCTTCTTTCTCCAAGTATCATTCAAATAGTTTCTTGATTGTCTGGAGTGATGCTCTATTTTGTTGGAATACAATATCCATATCTAATTCGTTACGATTCTCTTCGACGATTTCGATTATTAGAGGGTCAACAGTAGTTTCCAGCATATTCAAATACAGTTCCCTGTTGAAATTTGTTCAATGAATGAAGGTCCTACAATACGGTTTCCCTAATGTTAGGGTTGGTGTCACTCCAATAACTGCAATTTTGTCTGTGTACATTGTGGTTGAGAAAAAATGTAATATTGTGGAGCTAGGTCAGGTAGTTACAATAAGTACCTTGTAAAGTATCTTACTTCCGACCAATTGAAAATATATACTACTCTCTCGTCGAGAGTCACTTGTCATACGGAATTGCTGTTTGGGGTGGAACATATAAATATTTGATTAATGTAAAATACTTGATGTAAGACCACTATATTTTCTGAGGACAATAGCACAACACGCAAAAACTGAAAAAAATTGACCATATTCATGAAACCAGGTATGAATGTAATTTGAATGTCGCTATTCCAAGACCAGAAAAGAGCCTGGTACGGCACACATACCTTTATCTCGGACCAAAAAGTTATCATATTATTGAAGCAGATACTCTTCAAAATTATTTGTTGAACTCGCTAAAGTATGGATCAGTGGTATTTCTCGACTAGAAATTCACAAAATTATTAACCCATAAAAAAAAGGAATTCTTTACTATTTCCCTCGAAAACATTATGTAATGCATATTTCTCCTTTTGCCAATAACACATTTTACATATGCTATGCTCCATTCAAATATACTCTCGAATGATTATGGTAGTACATTCCGTGAATATTTATTTCATTTATACGCTTGATTCATGTTAATTACTTTCTTGAATATTTATTTTATTTATACACTCATTTCAGCTTAGTTACTTCATTAAATACTAGATTTAAGTGTCACACATATGATTAATTTAAGAAATGTGAAAAACTGTCTTGTAACTCACCCACGCACAGACTTGATCCTGTGCGGGTTTTCTTATCTGTTCATGTATTCACACTTTCCTTAGCTATGCGGCTTTTTGTAATTCTATGAATAAATTTTTATTACCATTTTTTATAATTTCGCAGAATTCTGTTCTTCCATGAACTGGTGTACCATTTTGATTTTGACACAGTATGACACACTTCACAAACATTCGCGTTGGAGGAAGTAGACTATCATCTCACCAATTATTTGAGCTTGCTGTATACTTTCGATAGTTGTAAATTTGAATACAAGTCCCCTTAAATATTTTCTACAGATAGTATGATCTGGGAAATGTTCATCAAACATTTTTTCGGTTTCGTGAAAGTTACACGTCGCACCGTAAATAATAGTATATTATGCAACGATCATGTAATGAGAGTTGCATACGCTATTTTATCTACACCCAATAAATAGTGAAGAACTACAAATATTATATTTATATTTGAATTGCACACAATTATTGTTATTAATCATATTTCTTCGAAAAATTCCAAAATTCTTCAAAATTGTAAATAATGGTATTAACTCGGAAAATACAACATCGAGAAATGAAGAGAAGAAATGAAAAAAGAAATACCCCAGTCTGGAGTCGAAACCATGTCACCTTCAATGCGACTGTTCATATCTGGCGCCTTAGACCGCTCGGCCATGAAGCCGGAATCATTTTTTTTGTAAATAAAGGGATATATTATGCAATTGTCAAATGAAAAATAAAATATTTTTTTTTGCTGACTTCAACATGTGTAGAAGAGCCGAAGGTAATCCCTCTATATCGCTGGTATCAGACATTTTGATATGATTATCCTAGTTGGGCTACATTCCTCAAAAATTCAACACGTATGCTTTTCGACTTGAAAAACGTCAAATGCAAAGCATGCACATCGTGCTTGATTGAGAAATAACGGGTTTCTATTGGTTGAAAATCTGTATCGTAATGAAAAATCTGTATCGTAATGGATTTCATTATAAAACGAGTTGTGGGCATATAAGTGTATTATTAGAGTACGGGTGTAGATAAAAATCATATTGATTATTTCTTTTATTAATTCCGAAGGACTAGAATTGACCATTATAGAGGATAGTTCACGTGGTATCTAGGTATTTGTGTAACCGAAAAGTAAATGGGAATATTTTAACCGAACAATGTTTGTTGTCCTACTGTCATATTTTGTCTTTTTTTATTAACGAAAAATTATCTATCATACCTTTTTTGAAAACAAAATGACCTATCGTACCTTATCGGGTTGTTGGGATTGCCATATGGCAGAAAAAACACATATTTCTAGAAATATCGATATGAATGTAATTGTATTCAGGTAATTATTGAATGTTGCGCAATTTTGCAGTAGGTGAAATTATTGACTTTACACTCTAGGGTTGTGGAGTGTTCGACAAAAGAGCTTCAAAAGGATGTGTCACAAGTTTCTTCTTTCCATTCACTACACCTATTTCTCGCGTTAACATAATCAGTTGTAGTCAAAAACATTCGAGAAACTTTTTTTGTAATTAACTATTTTTGACTCGCATTACTCGGTGAAACTTATTGGGGTTTAACCGACCAGCGCTGACGCAAATCATCTTTCCGCAAACAATTATTGTTTGAATCGAATATTCCGTCACTCAATCAAACCTAATACGGATCGCGTGTTAGCCAGTGGCGCGGAGAAAGTACCGCATTCTTCGACAATGGTTCGAACATAAGGCGAAGAAAAGTTCTTTTCCCTTCGCGTTGAGGTTCGGTCGCCACTAATGACAACATCCGCGTCTCGCTCAGATCAATCAATAGAGCGATCGAACGAAATGACTGACCTGTAAAAATATTCCGCCTAAAAACGAGAAATTTTTTCAGACGTGTTGATGCACGTCAAGCCGTTTTGAGAGCAAGTTTTTTGTAATGACGTTGTGATGATTTGTTACCGCATGTTTGTCCACCGAAAGATGATATCCGTCTCAGAAAGAAATGTGAACAATGTTGGAATCAGCAACACAGATCGATGCGCCCTGTATTATGTTTTCACTGTCAGGGTAGCAAACATGTTCGAGATCGTAGTATTGCAACAAATACGGGACTGGATATCGGGAAATTAGGGGTTTCCAGGTAGTTGGAAGTCTCTGACTGATGTCACGTTTATTTAGACAAGAAGGTCGTTTCTCTATGTCGACGCGACGGCCTAGCGGATTATCCGAGATTATAGTGTTTTCGCTAGGGCGATGGTCTTAGTGTCCTGTCTCTTGAAGATTTTTAGAGAGGGCTGAGGATAGGTCTGACTTTCGGACAGCAAGTTGATGTTCGTATATTCTACCTTTCACACGACGGTTGGTCTGACCTACATAATATGTTCGTTGGTAATCAGAACATGGAATTTCATACATAGCCTGGGAGTCATAGATAATTTTTTCCTTGTGGGAACAGAGAAATATGGAAACTTGATTGTTGAAAGTGAAAAATCGTTTTTTGTCTTGTTTTTTCAGAATTCGGCCAATTTTGTCAGTAATCCCTTCGATGTAGAAAAGGAAAGCATTGTGGAAAACGTTTGTGTCTTTACGATCTCTGGTACAGGATCAGGAAGTTAGTTGAAGTTAGATGGATATGTCAACTTTGAGAAGGGCTGATTTGAGTTGGGCCTACTCTTGTGGTTTGTTATGGAGATGTCTGTGAGGTTGATAGATCTTTTGATGACAAAATTCAAAAAGGAATTGGCTTATGCTGTATGATGGTGAGAGTATGCGTTGAGGTATAGGTTTGTGTGTTGGTTTCCTGTAGACCGTGAAGGAGTTATTGGATTTTGTAATGGACATCTAAAAGGGAGTTATTGATTTCGATTCCCATTGTGAACTTCATACTTGGGAGGAAGTCATTGAGGTGATCAAGGGGATTATGGGGTGCTTCGGAGCCAGGTCGCCGCATGAAGAACACGTCATCTACTTATTTGAACTTGAACCAGCAAGAGGGTTTGTAGGGGTGCCCTTTACGTAAAAAGTACCTTAGAAGAGGAAGTATGTACTGGATATACAATTGTTGTTGTTCTAAATTGTTCGTTCCGTTAACCAGCTGACGAACGTCAACCCTCAGAAGTCAAAACTTGTGCGAGCAATGGATAAACGAGGCCTTACCTTTTAACGTGCGATTACCCAGCACGGTGGCCCGGCGAGGATTCGAACCTCGACCTTCCGCTTGATAGGCAAATATGCTAACCACTACACTACCGAGACCAGATGACAAATGAGATTGGAGATGCCTTTGGAAATTTGGTGTTTAGTTTCGAGAATGTTCAATGTATCTGGAACGGGGTTCGTCGAAACTCATAAGGATGTCAGTCTCTTGAATATTGAGGTTATTAAGGATTTCGATGAAGTAGAATGAATTTCGTCTCATTCCCCGAATTTTTTTTGGGGAATGAGACCTTCCTCAGTAGGGAGATTGGAGTTATTGATGAGGGGTTTTCGACAAACAAATTCTGAAAAAATAGAACATAAAAACGATATTCACCGCCAACAATCAAATTTCTAAATTCTCCGTTTCAAAAAAATGTCAATTACTCCCAGGGTATATATGAAATTCCATGTTCTAATTGCAATAGAACATATTCTTCGGTTATTTACAGATTCACACGGAAGGGAAGCCCAGTAATGTTCAAAGAACACCGCATGAATCAAGGGACAGGAGATACGAATTGACATTCAATTCAAATTGAGGTTGTTACCCACAGGGAAAGCTAACAGACGTGTAACAAGTAGAATATAGGAACATCAACGAAAGTCAGACCCTTCCTCGGCCCTTTCTAAACATTATCAAAAGACGACAGGACCCAATATATACTTCGAGAACACTTAGACCATAGCCACGGCGAGAACACTACAAGTTCGGATAATCCGCGAAGCCCTCGAAATCCAGAAACGACCTTCCTGCCTAAATAAACGTAACGATAGTCGAAGACTTCCAACTACCTGGAACTCTAATTCAGCGATGTCCAGTCCCCACCAATATATATATATATATATATATATATATATATATATATATATATATATATATATATATATATATATATATATATATATATATATTTGATCGGCTAGGCTTCCGCGGTCAGAAATGTGCTGGCTGGAACTTCCGGTTGATCCGCGTCTGGAAAGATTTACTTGTCTACGTTTCGACTCCCATTTCGGAGCCATTTTCAAGACTTAGTGACCTTGCGTCTAGGTCTGAGTTGTCTCACTAGCTGGCTATCATCACTGGAGAACGATATATATATATATATATATATATATATATATATATATATATATATAAAAGTGGTGCTGGATTTGCTATAAGCCAAAAAGTCGTTATGGGAATATCCTCGATCTGGATTTTCGCGCCGTCAAACGCGCGCTTTCCGTTATCCTTGCGGTCGAGAAAACGACAAAAAAATGGACCCGGGCGCCAGCTGACCTGCAGAATAACGCGTAACTGCAGCACGCGGATAATAAAAAACTTGGTAGTTCGTGTGGTACGTCGGAAAATGATGGATTATGGCCGGCAGGCCGTTTTGATTTATCGCGGAAAAATCACGAACCGCTTATGTCGGTCGTCAGTTTATTCATTATTGGACTTGAACGAGGAAGAGGTACAGTTCGAATTGTTCGGTCGTCAACAATTCCATGGTCGTAACCTAGCCTCTATAAGGTTGTGTGCGAAATAAATTTGAACAATTGGAATTCCGGTCGCGTAATATTTTTTTAAATGAAGATTTAGTTTTATGAAAGCATACAACGAAAACATTTTGGGAACAATATTTGTGTAGATAATGCGGTAGAATCTTTTCAGTTGAAGGGTTCATTCATGTTTCTAGACATGTGAAAGAAGATAAAAACAGATATATTGAAGGACCAAATTATTATTCTAAGATTTATATATAACCAGGGTGTAACTTTTGTAATGGCAACCTATAATGGGTTATTTTTTGACATATCTTATGAAAAAAAAGTTGATATAAACATATGTCCCAAATCGGTGACACCCGATTTTGACCTATTGATTAGAAGAAAAATTTCAGTAACGGGTCTTGTTCAATCTTCTATCACTTTCGTGAGAGGCTATTCCTGAGATGAATACCCTAGAAGATGATCCAATATAATGCTTTTTCAAACTCATTCAGGAATTATTGAAAAATAACCAATATAAATAAGACAGTTTCTCATTCGGTAGTTACTTTGAAATTTCCCAACGTAAGTTATTTTTTAAAAATTGAAAAATTATTAATATCTATATTCAGAACATTTTCACATACAAGATACTATTGGTTATTGAAAATTGAAATAGCTGTTTGAGGTACTTCAGGGATTTGTTTTTGAAATTCACATGAATTTACTTCTCAAGTTATTTTCATGCCCGAATACCTACCTACTATATATGGCTATCATCCTGGACTTTCCTCGAACCTGTTTATTAAGAAATTTATTTGTGAAAATTAAAGTTAATCATTATTTCAATGAATTATCATATTTTTCATTCAGTATCAACATTCAGTTATCTTTGCAGGTTGGAAAATAACCGATTGAATGGAGCAACTCAGACTGTCATCTGCACCGTTACACTTGCCAGAATTTTTAAAAAACTTGTATTGAGCAGTAGACTAATCACGGCCTGATTCTTCATTGATGAGAACTACATTCCAAGATAGACCATATGCTTTGGAAGTCATTAGAAGCTGATAGGAAGTGAAGTATTCAATTGCACGAAATCCAATCTTCCGAGAACCACCTTTAGCAATCGATCTCACATGGTTCTTCCATGAGAGATTATTAGTGATCGTAATTCCTATCATCGACATACTTGCTTTGTAGGAATAGGCTTGTTTTCCCAGCATTAAATTCCACTGAGTTGGTGTCATCCCATTCTATGATTTGCGCGTTTCACTGAATTTTTCGATGAAATGCAGCCAAATATATGAAACTTTCGCCAATGAGTCACTGATTGATCTTTGATGGCGAGACCCGCATTGTCGATCATAGATTATTTCTGATTTCTCCAGATATTTGATGAGATTCATATTGATTTCTTTTTCCATAAATTTGCTTTGCTTTCTAGAAAACAATCCAATAATTGGTCTATGATTGAAGGAAAAGTTTTCTTTCCTTTTTTAGGAACTGGCTGAACACTGGGTATTTTCCAGAACTTAGGAAAAAAACAAGTTATACGAAAAGTTGAGCAATTCGCAAAATACTGGTGTCAATTCTGGGGCACAATCTTCAAGAATAATTGCTGGGATGATGAGTCCAAAGTTGAATTTCCAGCAAACATATTAGAAAAAAAATATATATATATATATATATGGCTTTTTGTTGGGTGATTTGTGATCTATCCTCTTTGGTTGAAGGGGGAAAAGAACTGAAAGTGAAAAGGTTAGCGACGTTATTTGCAAATGAAAAAAAATTAACGAGAACCGTTTGGACATTCAACAAGTCTTGAACGACTTATATGATTATATGCTTCTTAGCAGCTTCAATTGTTTCACTACACCTATTTCTTACCTTGACATACTTACTCTGATCTAATATATGAGCCTAATTGTACAAAAATGAAGTAGACGAGTTTGAAGACTACAGAAAAAAAATCGAAACATTCATTTCGATGTGAAAATTCTATTGGATGATATTATAAAGGAAGGGTATGATGACTAATTACTAACTGAGATAACGTGGTACAAGTATCATACCCAGGTGATTCTTCATTAAACTGTAGCTTATTATTTGTTTCTCTATATTATGTGGTCTGAAACTTTTGAGCCTCAGTTGGCTTCTGCGAGCGATAAAATCCGCTCTCAATTCTCTAGGGCTCAATGGTAGTCATAACTAGACCAGCAAAAATATTACTAGAATAATCGTTAGAATCTCCATGAATATCTATAATAGCTCATACGAGTCTTTGACTTTCGATTCGTCCTGGAATATTCAATGAATAATCAAATAATGTTCTTGATCATGATTGAACAAAAAATTCAGTGAGAAAGAATAGTATATGTGAATCAAGTCGGAGAAAAGCTGGCGAGATGTGATGCTTTAACGGTGTGCGCTGACTAAACGGTTCGGTATAGACAAACATAATGCTTACCAAAAAGGTGGGTCTCTTTTAGTTCCACGAAAAAGTCCGTGGTACTATATAACTAGCACTCATATTTGAATTACTACAAAGGGTTTTTTGTTAATCTATACATATAAAATTCTTCGTCGTGAATAACTGACTGACGGATCAACGCACAGCCTCAACCACTGATCGTAGATATATGAAACTTGAAGGGTGTGTTCTTTGTCTGACGCAGGCTTCTGATAGGGAAGGGTTTTTCGGAATTCCACCACTAAAGGGGGCAAAGTTTGTATGGGACAACGTGTGCCTTGGCCCAATCTACTTCAAATTCTGCATGAACATTCTTCAACAGAATGAATGGAAGAGTGTTCATATTTTTACCTACACCTGAAAATTGGAGGGTGTGTTTCTTTATATTACGGGGACATCCGATAAGGAAGGATTTTCCGAAATTCCACCCCTAAGTGGGTGGGAAACGGTGGCAAAGTTTGTATGGGACAATGTTATGTATTGGTCCAACCTACTTCAAATTTTGCATAAATATTCTTCAACAGAATCGATGGAAGAAGTGTTTCGTATTTTATTGATATTAATTGCCAAACAGAGTAGGGGTAGGAAGTTATGATCATAGAGATCTGAAACTTGGAGGGTTCTTTGTGTGCGTAGACATCCAAAAGGGGTTTTTCGGGATGCCATCCCTAAGGGGGTGAAAAACGGGGTCAAATTTCATATGGGACAACGTGATTCCTAGTTCCAATCTACTCAAAATTGTGCATACATATTCTTAATTTATCTGATCCATTGCTCGCACAAGCTTCGACTTCTGAGGGTTAACGTTCGTCAGCTGGTTAACGGAACGAACAATTTTAAAAAAACAATTTGAACAATTCACGGAAGATTACGCTATAAGGTAGACACGATTAAATTTCCACAAAATTTATTGTCTTCGCGACATGTTTCGGTACACTGTACCTTTATCAAGCGAAAGTATTTAAACACTAAATTATTCTTCGCTAAAAGTTCCTTAAATATATCAGGGCCTACTCTAATTATCTATGATTCCTAGAATAATACCACTGACAATGATGATGATTCCTAACTGATGCTGATAACTGATACTGATTCCTAATAATAATTATGATATCGGACCGTAGTTACTACTTATTGATTGAATAAGTTCAACAAAGGGGAACTATTGAGATCCAATTGATCATTTAGCAAACAATTTGAATTTTTTAATTTATTGATTTCCAAAAATTCTAAATAATTAAGTCTAATGCCCTTATTTTCAACATGCAGAATTTCGAAATTTTTATCGAAGTCATGGCCTTCCTCCAAAATATGATTGGCATATGATGAATGAGTTGTTTTCTTTTCATAATTCATACGATGTTCACGTATGCGGTTTTTGAATGGTCTACCTGTCTGGCCAATATATACTTTGGAGCAAGATCCACAATTCAATTTATAAACTCCTGATTTTTCATCTTTTATTGTTTTATCTTTGTTATTCTTGATAAACCTTCCCAACGTGTTATCTGTTCTATATGCTACTTTTAAATTTTGTTTATGCAAAAATGAAGCTACTTTTTCCGTAGCAGGTCCTGAATAAGTTAAGATTCTATAATTATTGTCATGGGTCCTCAAAGTGGGGTACACTTCTTGGATAGCTTTTCTATGTAGTTTTTTAGCAAGAATATTTTCTATTAATTTGACTTGATATCCATTGTTAACTGCTATTTGTTTTATGATATTTAATTCTTTGTTGAAATTGTCCACAGAAAGAGGAATGTTTACTAATCTGTGTATCATACTATGGTATGCTGATATTTTATGTTTATATTTAAAAAACTACATAGAAAAGCTATCCAAGAAGTGTACCCCACTTTGAGGACCCATGACAATAATTATAGAATCTTAACTTATTCAGGACCTGCTACGGAAAAAGTAGCTTCATTTTTGCATAAACAAAATTTAAAAGTAGCATATAGAACAGATAACACGTTGGGAAGGTTTATCAAGAATAACAAAGATAAAACAATAAAAGATGAAAAATCAGGAGTTTATAAATTGAATTGTGGATCTTGCTCCAAAGTATATATTGGCCAGACAGGTAGACCATTCAAAAACCGCATACGTGAACATCGTATGAATTATGAAAAGAAAACAACTCATTCATCATATGCCAATCATATTTTGGAGGAAGGCCATGACTTCGATAAAAATTTCGAAATTCTGCATGTTGAAAATAAGGGCATTAGACTTAATTATTTAGAATTTTTGGAAATCAATAAATTAAAAAATTCAAATTGTTTGCTAAATGATCAATTGGATCTCAATAGTTCCCCTTTGTTGAACTTATTCAATCAATAAGTAGTAACTACGGTCCGATATCATAATTATTATTAGGAATCAGTATCAGTTATCAGCATCAGTTAGGAATGATCATCATTGTCAGTGGTATTATTCTAGGAATCATAGATAATTAGAGTAGGCCCTGATATATTTAAGGAACTTTTAGCGAAGAATAATTTAGTGTTTAAATACATTCGCTTGATAAAGGTACAGTGTACCGAAACATGTCGCGAAGACAATAAATTTTGTGGAAATTTAATCGTGTCTACCTTATAGCGTAATAACTATGGATTTCCATCAAGTAAAGGCCACCTCAGTCCAAAATTCACGGAAGACGTGTTCCGTATTTTATTGAAATTAATTTCCTGATAAGGGGCAGAAGGTTATTTTGGGGGTGAATCAACGCACAGCCCAAACCGCTGATCGTAGAGATCTGAAACCTGGGGAGTGTTTGCTTTGTATGACGTAAACATCCGAAATACCACCCCTGAGGGGATGAAAAACGGGGTCAGAGTTTGTATGGGACAACATGATTCATAGATCCAATCTCCTTCAAATTTTGCAGGAATATTCTTCGAATTTGAAAATTCGAATTATTTCTGTGGTTGGAGATGACGAAAACTGTCAAGCTCCAGTTTGAAAAGATAAGTATATATTTTGCTGATATTTTCAACATCTGACTTTTTATTCAAACTATAGTCACTTTTATTCATGTACTTAGATCATTTCGAGAAAATTTCTTTTGTAATAATTTTGTTCGGTTTGAAGAACCTTAGGGGTTTCAAAATTCATTTTGAGAATTGTTGATATGACATGTTCTGCCAAGGCACATGACACATTTCCACTAATCATTGAATTGTAATTTGTATAATGACGAAATACCATGTTCTCATCAATTCATTCGAGTTCAGCACATTTGCTATGGTATTCGAAAAAAAAAACGAAAGCATCGTGAGTACTATCATTTGCATATCTAATAGAACTAATGACAAGTTGACATTTTTCTGTCTTAAATTACTTCATGCCTTTCCGGTAAACGTCAAATGCAAATCTATTTATAGAACTGCAGAGCTATGATTATCTTGTGTTCTACACTCGAAAAGTGGTTATTTCTTTTTGCGTAATTACAGTTCTACGAGAATATGGAAAATATGTATTAGTAGGGTATTCAGGAATGTTCTTTCCACAGAGATGGACTGGGAAAGAACATGTTGAGGCCTATATCGAACATTAGAGACTGGTTAAGGATTGAAAAATCTACATCAAATGAATATACGTCAAACGAAGCTTTCATAAAAAATAATTACTTTTCGGAAGATCAATGCCTATAGCAAGTCCAGCTGCTATTTTAATATGACCAGTAATTAATCAAAATATCATGAGTATAATATGCAGGATGTCCTAGATCTCAATTGTTGAAAATACGATTTCCGGCAATCTCAAAAAGTTCATTTTCATTAGTAGGTGTTTCCTTTTAGTTTCAGATACATGATGTTTCATTATTTCATTATTACAATCACAAATCTTGCTAGGAGTGAAATATCAGATATCAGTTTGGAAGTTATCATTTCGAGATAGATTCCTACGACAATCTGAAAAAAAATGTTTTTTTATTGAAATCTATAGAATGTATAAAAGGGCGGATGACAAAAAAACTACTTTATGCACGTTTTTTTGCAAATATCTCGTTTCCAATGGGTTTTTTACCAATTGTATTTATTGTCAATTTTGTAGAGAATTAAATTCTCTACAACTTTTGTTCAAAACATTTTTTATACGTTTCTATCAAATAGCAAAAATAAAGAAAAGCTGATTACTATGTTTATTGAAAAATTAGAAGCTGTTGACATCAACACTAAACAGACCAGAGGTGATGCGGATGTTCACATTATTGAGACAGCTATTGAAGAATCTGAACGTCAAAGAACAGCAATTATGGTCGGTGAAGATATTGCTTTACTTGTGATTTCAATTGGGCGTACACTATCTCTTGAAAAAAAAATATTTGAAAAAGTTGGCAAAGCAAATGTGAAAACGGAAATATTCAAGCTCCAAAGAACACATTTTATTTCTTCACGCTTTAAGCGGCTGTGACACGACTTCTGTGCTCTTTAAAAAAGAAAAAAAACGTTTTCAAGAACATTTGAGATACTACCTAATTTGGATGAACTTGCTGCAGCATTTGAAGAAGAAAACTGCCCGGTTCAAAGATTATTTGATAGTGGATTGCAAACTTTATTATCTGTTTATAACGCTCCAAAGTCTGTAGATAATATCGATCATCTTCGTTATGCACAAAACGTCAAGTTAACAAAACTCAATAAACATGTGCAGTTATCAAATATCCCACCAACAAGTGGAGCAGCACACCCAACATTTTAATCGTGTGTATACATGGGCGCCGCCACATAAGGGCAAGGGGGGCGGCCGCCCCCCCCTGGAAAAATGTTCATATATATATATATATATATATATATATATATATATATATATATATATATATATATATATATATATATATATACATATACATATACATATATATATATATATATATATATATATATATATATATATATATACATATACATATACATATATATATATATATATATATATATATATATATATTTATAAAAAAAATTACATGAGAATGTATTAAAGAACCGGTTTACCGGGTACCAAATAATAGCTAAGATTATCCCAAACGTATCTTTATTAATTGTTTGGTAGATTTCACGGTCGCTTGTCGGCTGTCGGCCGTCGTCGGTCGTCGCGACCATGTGACTCGCTATCGTCATAACGCTAGCACTTGAACAAGTGTTTCGTGTTTCATCATTTCAGTCAGTGCTCTGTTGGCTTGGGGCCTGTATTGTTGTGCTGTGCTTATCGATGCCAAAGTTGTAACAAATGTGATTTTTTTCCCAACATCAAAACTTGTTTAAAATTTTTTGTAATTATGCCTCCAACAACATGTTCAATTGAACGGTCGTTCAGTACTCTTAAGAGAGTAAAGACTTGGGTTAGATCAACAATGAACGAAAACCGCCTTTCTGGACTAGCTCTTATAAGTGTACACAGGAAATAAGTTGACAACAATAAACTTAATTAATAAGGTCATTGATTTATTTGGCTTAGAAAAAAGAAATCTCAAATTTCTTTTTGATGACTAAACTTGGACTGCTTTTTATCACATATATTTTGCCTTGACTTTTATTTTGGTCAGAAGAATAGATTGTTTAATTTATATTTTTGTTCATACCTATATAAATAACAAAGTACTTTTAAATTATAATATATATATATATATATAATACAATACATAGATAGATATTCTTTATTAGTTCTTTTAAAGATACCTTCTCAGGTATAAGTATATTTCTGTTATATTACAAAATGTATTTCATGTTTTTGTTTAGATGTGAGTGTTAGGCATTTAGTAAATACATTTTTTCAATGTGTTGTTATACTTATTTAATTTATTGCCACACACAAAAAAATGTGCCCCCTCCTGAAATTTTTACTGGCGGCGCCCATGTGTGTATAGCCGAGTTCAAACTTGGTGAGGGCATGATTTGGAACCCCAGGATTGGGATTGGACAATGCGTAACGAATTGCTAAAACCTTTCATGACCATTATACCATCTGCTCCAGATGAATTACTCAAGATTGCGATATTCTGCAACTGCAAAAGTGGTTGTGGTTCAAGATGTGGATGACGAGAAAAACTAAAATATAAATTCCACCTGTCCGATATGTAAATTCGAAAATGATCAGCGCCTGAGATGATGGAGCATTGCCACTTCATGAACGCACAATATATATATATATATATATATATATATATATATATATTTGCAGAAATAATGACAAGCACTCTCAGAGTGTTATCGAAAATCGAATCCACAAATGTATCTGAAATGATACAAAGAGAAAGTGTTATTTGCTATGAAGCAAGATGAATCAGGAAACTGATAAATAGATTATCAAATTCTCTGGTCTATCACAATTTGCATTCAATTCGAAATGCTCACCACAAGATAGCTAGCTATTTCTGGCTTTGGCCTTCATCAGCTGTGGGTTGGCATGGTATATATATATATATATATATATATATATAGGCTTTCGGGGTCAGAAATGTACTGGTTGAAACTTCCGGTTGATCCGCGTCTGGAATGGTTTCCTTGTCTACGTTTCGTCTCCCATTTTGGAGCCATAGGGGTCAGGGATCGGACGATAACCGATAACCACAATAGATCCAATGAAATGGAAAAGCTCAAATCCGCACTTACCCAAAACCATTTTTCCGATTACCAAATCCACAAGTCTATTAAACTTCAGCAAACCCGAGATCTCCACCCTAGACCCCCGAAGGACGAACCTGAAATCCAAAAAGCTTTCCTTCCATATATTCATGGTGTTACTGATAAAATAAGACGAATTTTGAAACGACATGACATCAAAACCATTTTCACAGCTAACATCCAAATATCCACCTACCTTCGAACACCCAAAGACACAATCCCTAATGACACCCAAGGAATATATGAAATACCATGCTCTAACTGTCCCAGAACAAACATCGGCCAGACCAACCGACGAGTGTCCTGTAGATCATATGAACACGAACTAGCAGTCCGTAATTCTGACACAAACTCAGCATTATTTCAACATCATTCAGAAACAGGCCACGAAATAGATTTCAAAAACACCAAAACCGTTGCCACAGCCAAAACCCACCAAACCAGAGTTACCCGTGAAGCCATTGAAATCGAAAAACGTCCCAATTGTCTCAACGAACGCGACGATTCTCAAAGACTTTCCAATACGTGGAAACCACTTTTGGTCCGACATACTTCCATTTACTCCGACTTGAGTACTAATCCGTTCGAACCTCCCATCGACCGTCCGATCCCTGATCCTGCCATAATTACTAATGAACCTTCAAATCCCACCAACCTTCATTCCTCGATCTCCAGTGATGAAAGCCAGTCAGTAAGACAACTCAGACCTAGACGCAAGGTCAATCAGTACGAAAATGGCTCCGAATTGGGAGCCGAAACGTAGACAAGGAATCCATTCCAGACGCGGATCAACCGGAAGTTCTAGCCAGCACATCTATATATATATATATATATATATATATATATATATATATATATATATATATATATATATATATATATATATATATATATATATATATATATATATATATATATACATATACATATATATACAAAGAACATAAAAGAATCACTTGGAAGTTTCCAGTCCACGCAGAATACAGCATCGATTTATTCAACTCCACTGTAGAGGTTAAAACGACGAATTAGTACAAATTTTTTAAAAGTGAACTTCTAATGTCCCATTCGAAAAATGGCGAAAACGCAAAATTTGTACAGAAATGGCTCCTAGAAAAGCAACAAGTGAATTTGTACTGAATGGAGTCATCAGTTATACTACGAACATGAGATCGATCCAATTAATAGTCGCATACTATGGATATGCAACCAGAGATATACTGTAATTGCGCCGTGAGTAGCTCGATATAAAGCCCATGAACTCGAGTAAAACCGGCTATGCACCAGGATATCAATAGGTTACCATCTTTTATAAAATATTATTTACTGATAAATATACAGCAGGGTGTTCCTTGATGATATGAGTGTAAATCTAAATGGAAAAATAATGATAAGTTGCTATATAGACTATGGTCCAAAAATGTTCCGTTAGGAAGACACAGGGTTTTAAAAGGAATGAAAATTATTCAATATTTGCGAAACCATTTGGGATATTTCAATAATATGCGGTAAACAGTGACCGTTGATGAAAATTATATTATTCAATGAAGAAATAATTTTCAACTCCAACAGCGGCATGAGTACGGGATTCGATTTCGATAGTTTGGAGAAAAAAATGCATGGCTAGGTTTTTCTCAAATGAAATTCACTTTTGAACTCGTCGTTTTTTTCTGTGAAAAGTCGTTTATAAATAAAAAACTAAAACCCTCGAATAGTTCGAGAATTTATTGAAAAGTTTTATTGTATTGAATTCCATCTTACTTCAGAAGGCACTGACACATGAAGCTGCACATTCATCGATACAAAAAGTATTCTATTATTCAAATTGACATGCATTCGGACATCGATATTTTCTTCCTTTTTTCTTCTTTAAACTTCGTATTTTCGTAACGGAAAATTCTTGGACCATAGTTTATCATCAAGGAATACCCTGTATTCATTCAACCAAATGTTCTTTAAATTTATAGCAGGTCAATGAGTTTGTTTGCCCGATCCATGTGTGCTTATAATTATAAAACAATAAAAAAAGGATCTTAGCTTGTCTCCCTCAGGGCATAAACATCCACTTCATACCCTTGGTACTTAAATAACTATAACGGCCTTATGACACGAATTATTGAGTGGAGCTATCAATGTGGCCACTTCATTTTAATTCATCGTCCAGTGTACAACAATAGATGAATAGAAGTGCATATGCAATTCTACTATCTGAAGAAAATAATTATATTTTTGTAGATCATTCTCGTATCTCCTCATCAGAACGCCCTTCCAAACACTATTTGGGAAATATTCTCTTTCATCACACACGTAACACGACGCAGCACAAGCGAATTACGAATTGATTTAACATGATCGCAACAATTCAAGATTTATTGAAAGAATGTCCGTATTTAAAATAAAAGACTATGTGTACCACGATCATTACTCGATATTTACATCTCTCGAGCCAGAGGCCTCTACACCTGAAATATTAAAATCTTCATTATTTCCACAGGATTTAAAGTCTATTCTGGAATAAGGGGAGAATCATGCTTCGGAAAATCAAGAATAGTTGGACAAAGAGTTAGCATAATGGTTAAGCGCTCGACTCTTAGCCGAAAAATCCTGAGATCGACCATCTAATGGGACAAAAAAAAATTCTGCCGTATTGATAAATGACTCTGAAAAAATGGTTACTCGCAAAGTCGTCCACTATACATTCTGGCGATTCGTTACAATATATAACAACAATAATTATATAAACTCATGGACTGAAAACCGAGGTTCGATATATTCTTTTAACGATTTTACAGGTAGGCAACCAAACTTACCGTCAAGTGTATCATGTGAAGGATGCCGTATTAAGTTGCCAGCGGTTTTTAATGCTGCATAATTGCATATTATGCTCTTTCACTTTCATTATCGAAGACTTAACAAGAAAGGCAAAACAACCTCGTTCAGTTTCCTCGTCGAAATCTCTGAGCCATTAGTGTAATTAACTCCATGACTAATCAATCGCCATAATAGAAAACAAGTATTTATTACTCTAATTGCTGGGATTACCAAATAAAAGAAAACACTAGAGACTAAGGGGATATCATACAAATAAACTTCGTTTTGTTATCGACCAAGGTCACATTTGATAAAATTACTAGAATAATCGTCATAATATGAATACAGGATGTTAATTTCGAGATAACTGTTGAGGCACTACAGTTCAATCCGGCGTTGAATAGTTATACAGGGTGGGCCACAATGGTACATACAGCTGATATTACCAAAATGGAAAACGATACACGAAGGATTCATAATTTTTCTTTATCACAATTGGACTTTCTTTGAGGAATGCAGTGTTTGGTCATATGTTGGAGCTGAGAGTTTTATATGGGAATATTGGGAAGTTTGGTATACGTATATGGACCATTTTGGGCAAACACGAATTTCAGAACCAATTATGCCACGATTAGTATATATCCACGTGAAAGAAAATGCTACCAACATGCCAAGAGAATATAACGAGTAGAACCTATTATTAATCGTTCTACTTTTTTTTCTCTTTCACAAGGATCGAAACATATCGGCTCAATTGTCAACTTGTTGGCAAGGAGCACCTAAGATTTTCAACCTTCAAGAACTATAAACCAACATGAATTCCTAACTGTCACAATCCGAAAACGACGCACAGTTCGTCGTAAATATTACACCGCATGCATGATATGAATACATAAAGTGGCCAATATGAATATGATTTTTACAAAATACATAATGGTACATTCCAATATTTTTTACCAAATGAATATGCGCCACTGATTTTTTGCAATTTTTGTATTGTTTATAACATTGAGCAACTACTGAAAGTAAAACTTTTTCATCGAAGCAATTCTTTCGTATTCTGAGAAAAAAGTTACTTTAAAGCATATCTCTTGTGCATGATGAAAATTGATTTTTTCTCAAAAATGAAGATAGGTACGGGAAAGAGCTTAAGTACAAAAGAAATTGTAGTTTCAGTTGCTCAATGCAATAAAAATAATCGAAAAATCAGTGTTGCACATTTCCTGGTCAATAATCTTGGTTAGGGTGCATTCCGGTACAACATTGGACATGGTGATTTCGATTTAGTTGGGGCTAAATTAGCTCCTCACTATCCCGAATAACACTGCCAATTTCAACAAATTTGACTATGGGATTATTGTGATATTCAGTAAATAACTCTTCAAAGATTGTAGACTTTCACGGCCGGCAACTGATGAATTGTTATAAGTTTCCGGGCTTCTGAGCCGTGGTACGTGGTACGTAGGTATTCGACAATATTTTTTTAATTCACCACCCGCAATTCTAGGATATCGAGTGGAGTGGGTTCAATTGCATCACTGGCTTTCTGCAGCAGAGGTAGCGCAGTAAGCGCTTCTCGCCACAGGCTTAGCATCAATATTGTCCCACTCCTACCTGGGGGGCTTACACCAGCCGTGCGCAATGCTCATCAAGGCCATTTTCTTTTCTTTATATTTATTTATATTCCTTTCCGACAATCAACTCAACTGCTTGGGATGCAAAAAACAGGGACTCATTTCCTCTTCCTGTTCGGGAGTATTGAACAACAAAAACAGATCATAATGGAAAAAATAGAACAAAATAAAGAACCCTCAGGAACTGAAAAACGACTAAAGTTTCGTATGTATTTTTTGTACACCCTATATCTGCAAGCAATTCAGATCAGGAAGTGTCCCACATACAGGAGTTTTCAGTTGTAAAAAAATTCTTGATCGGAATTCATACTTTCCCGCTTTCCACTACTTACTCGAACGCAGCTTTTTCAGATAACGGTGTCGGGTGCGGAAAAGGTACTGTTTCCGTACTAGTTAGCATAATAACATAATAACTAATAGTACGTTATTCCATTTAGCTTGTCGAATCATTTTTTATTTCTGCACTATCTTAGATGCAAAAATTTCAGTATGCTATAAGTTGAAAGTAACAATATAGTTTTCCTGTTTGTCACTAGATATATTTTCAGATGATAGTTTTTCAAATTCGAATGATTTGGCAAGGTAATGCCAAGTAATGGGCACCTCAACAGGAATCGCGTTGTGTAAAGCAATTTGAGGCAGGAAACTTCGGATTCGAGTTTGGAATTGCAGATTTGAAAAACACAAAAATAATCGATGTGTGACTGAGTGGTGATGAATAAATAAAAAATTACATTTTTATCAAAAACAAAAAAAATTTGATGAATGATCTGTCGAGTTGCGAAATTCCAACGATCAGGTTTTACGTGAAGGTATTTGCCAACGGATCTCTCATGCAAATGAAAAAAATTCAAATCGAGTTGAGGACGGTACTTATTTCAAAGCAACCGTTGTAACTTCTTGACATAAAATTAGAACAAAATAATTGTATTTTCTCATTCTCTTCTGGCTATAATTTTGATCAATTTACCGAACATTTCATTACCAGGTATGATTAAAGTATTTAATTTAATAGTAGGTACTGATAAATGGTACCACGGTACCAATATGGTTCCATCAGAAAAAATTGAGTTTTACCCCAAAATGGATCACTCCTGAAGAACGCGATTTAATATTTTTGACAGGATTTCAATTTTTATAGAATTGGACGGGTCAAAAACCGGAACCAACATGGCACACTGAAATGGAAAAATGAAAATTGAATTATCAAAAACTTGACGTTTGAAATGTTACTTATGTGGTTTTATTGGATTCAGAAAAATTTTCAGATTTCAGAAATTTAATAATACACATGGTGTTCCATTTGAAAATAGAAAGCTGGTATCACGTCCGGCGGAACCGGAGCTGAAAAAAATCATTTATAGGTAAAAAGTAGTGATGTACCGAAGGTTCGGCTTTCTTACTGACTCCGGCCATATCTGGCCAACCGGCCGGATGTACTGGATCCGGCAATAAGGGCACCGGAGGCAGGCCGGAGGTATTACTCTATTTTAAAAACAAAACTAAAAATGATGCAAAACTTTATGTTACATGTTATGTAAACAAACAGTCGTAACTACTTACTAGTATTCAAAATTCAAATGGACAAGATTATGGTGTATAAATAATAATTTTTCAGCATTTCTTGGAGTCAATCTATTTCTTTTATCTTCGTAAATGTTCCCCGCTTCAGAAAAGCTTCTCTCTGAATACACACTGCTTGGTGGACTGTGGACATGAAAAATACTTATTTGCTAGTTTGGACAAATCAGGAAACGCGTGCTGGTTATCTTTCCAAAATAATAAAGGATTAGATTTTCTATCGTTTAATGGAAGGGTTAAATACGCCGAAATTCGTTGTGATAAATTCTTGGGAATAGCTAATGCATCGCCTGATGATGTGCCTGCTACGTTTAAGTTAGATTTCGATGTCAATGCTGATTGAGCAATTTCTGATTAACAGTCGAAAATTGATTCCCGTTGCCTCTTTGAGGTGGGAGAATCCCCAATACTTAAACTTAAACTGTTGCTGGATTCACTTGAATATCCATCATTGGATTGTTCATCTTCTCGAACAATTGACAGCCTACGGCCTACCTCCGGCAGTAACTTCGGCCAAAGAGTGCCGGAGTTACTGACTTCGGCCTCCGGCTGAATTCCACCTTCGGTACATCACTAGTAAAAAGTGCCGCTTACTATCCATATGGGATAAATTTCAATCAATGGTCCTGTGTCACCCAGTATAATGAAATAAAAATTGTCACCGATAACATGAGGAAAGAAAAATGGCAGACACCACCAACAAATTGTAGAGAACCAGAATATGGCAAAATCAAACTATTGCGGACTCAGTCGAAGACACTAAACCATCCTAACCCGTCTAAGAATTAGACCCACCAAACTTACCCACAAGCATATACTGAAAGGAGGGACACCAAGAAGCTGTGAACAATGCGGTGTCTGCACATCGGTGGAACATCCGTTCAGCTGCCAAGAGAGAGATGACCTCAAAGTTACATGTGACATATCCACGATTTGAAAAAGATGCCAGTAAGCTTTAACGAAGATGGATTTTTTATGATTCTCAAAACCACATATTATGTATATTTAATTTCCAAACCAATATTAACTTTGTTAGGTGCAAAATCTCTCTGAAGAGAACCAGTATTCTGGGAGGAAATATATATATATAACTACCAATGAATGAATACTGAATTTTTCCATGTCCTTCCAAAGAACAGAAAACTGGGATGAAAACCAAGAATTTGTTTTCGGTGAAACTCTGAACTTCAAAAGGGTATGTTTGGGCAGGATTTTTTCACAGTTCTTGGGAATTTTGTTTCATTCCTGATATGAGAATGAGTTGAGCAGAAAATAATGAGGTTGGACTGTTGACAACAGAAAAATCATATTTTTTTCTGACCAACTATGCGTCGAAGAGCAAAATGGAACAAAGGTAGCTTTGCACGATTTATCTGTAGTTCCAATTGGAATGATAAAGTACCCCGTGAAGATATTTTTGTTGATGGGTATTCGTCAATTGATTTATTGTCTGATGGGATCAACAGCGATTTTCACATCAGCGATGAGAAAGTATGACTCGATAAAGAGATTTGGGATTATAATAGTAGCTATTTGTAAAATGTTGATGAAACTTTTGATCTGACCAAGGAATTGTCAGATCGTTACTATTTTAATTTGTATTTGATGAGGTATTGTAGCCTAAATGAGTGTTTATGAATAGATGACAAACTAGAAAAATGGTGATCGGTTTGATGAATATTCTGTAATTAATTAATGCACTGCAAAAACGCCATTATCAGTTCACAGATAGCGTTATCTTGAAAGAGCAAATGTTTCTCTGAGTCATGTAAAACACATTTCCAACAACGACAAAATAAATGGGTATTTTTATAATGATTAGTGAGCTGGGGCAACTGTTTGTGTGCCTGACTCATGACCGAGAGATCATCTCCAAATACCACGACAGTATTTTTTTACGATTTGCAGTATTGTACCTCCAAAATTGAACAATTATGAAAATAATTTGAAAAATGTATACTGGCTAGTCGACTGTGTGAGACTCGAAATAGTGCAATATGAATGTGTTTTGAATTTTCAAATCCTAATTTTATATCTTGCATAAGATGAACCAGTCACACCAAGGCACTCGTCAGGTGTAAGAGCGATTTCCACACTGTTAATTGCTCTCAATTATTCATATTTGAGTATATTCATAACAAAACAGGTAGCAGTTTTTCCCATGGTATCATTCAATTGAATACAAAAGAATAGTAAGTCTCAAATTTGTATTTGTCTGTTTCAAACTCGAAATAGTGGAATGCGTTTTGAATTTTGAAATCTTCATTTTATAGCTCACACAAGATGAACCAGTCAAACCAAGGCAAATGTCACACAAAGGAAATGTAATAAATCAGACCGGGAGATGGTAAAACAAAAAAGTTAGTCATTTGTTTCAGGGATGGCGACCCCTTACGGGTCTAATTGTGTAATGAACAAGACGAAATAGATGGGGCGCAATCGCGTGGCGATCTACCGAACAAGTAGGTTAAATTTGGATTTTCAAACGCTTTGTTACACGATAACTCCCATATTTTCCGGTGGTGCTTATACCCCGCCATACCAATTAGAACGCGTTGATTTTTTATTTTTTTGGAAGACTTGTTACAGGCTAATCTTTTTTCTAACTGGTCCATTATATATATATATATATATATATGATGCGTTGTTTTTTCGGGTTTCATTCCGTGTTCTGTGGTTTTGATCCTCTGAAGGATAATTCTCACAACGTTTCGGCAAAGTCTCATTTGCCATCTTCTAGGTGATGTCTTGAGTTTCGATCTCGAAACTCAAGACATCACCTAGAGTGAGAATTGTGAGAATTATCCTTCAGAGGATCAAAACCACAGAACACGGAATGAAACCCGAAAAAACAACGCATCATACTTCGTCCGTGAGAATCTTCGTGCTAACATATATATATATATATATATATATATATATATATATATATATATATATATATATATATATATATATATATATATTATTTTTTTTTTTCGGTGATGAATAAAATTTTGGAGAAATACCATTACTTACAAAATACAATTCACGTGCTATATCTTTATCAATTTGATAGGATTTCCACAGGTTTTTAATATCATTTGCTTTTTTTGTATTCATGGAGTGGGATCCTTTGGTAATTCCACATATGAGGTACTATTGATGATAATTTCATTTGACGAGTTCGGATATTGTTGTTTTCCATAATTACCGTAACGTAACCTTTATCTGATTGTGTTATAGTAGCATCAATAGGGGCTCCTACAGAACCTATAGCCATTTTTTAACCAATATTTTAAACAAAGCCCACGATTTTGATAATGAATACTATATAAACGACTCATTGCAACATTAACGAAGACTCGTTCATAAACCTGCTAATTTTTCTGTTTGACGATATATATTTCACCTTCGATAAAAATTTCAATAAAAAAATTTTTGGCACTCCTATGGGAGCTTCAATTTCATCTATATTGGCAGCTTACGTGATGGATGATGTTTTGGATACAGTCATTCCGGTTCTCTCCTTCAATATTCACTTTAAAAAAAAATGTAGATGACATAATCATAGCATTACCAAATCAAGGTATCACTGAGATCCCAGATACTCTCAATAGCTATGATCCTCCCTCGTATACAGTTCACGATGGAAACAGAAGACATCGATAATTCCGTACCTTTACTAAGCACAAAACTCATATGCAGTAAAAACAAATCACTCGTAGATTGGTACAGGAAACCATGCAGTTCCGGCAGATTCTTGAATTATGAGTGATACCACAAACGCTTCATGAAAGTGAACTTGATAAACCAAATGAAAAATGGAGTTATCAGAATCTTGGACCAATTCTTTAACAATAAAAATTTAAATCAACAATGATACGAAACGAGCCGAAAGTCAGTTTTGTATGATTTATAAGAGGGTATTAATAAACATCACATGAGAGTTGCATATGCTATTTTCTCTACACCCGATAAATGATGAACTATAACCATTAAGTATATTTATATTTGTATTATGGGTCCTACTGATCTGGAAGTGGAAGAAATATTAACAATTATTTCATTATTTAGAGTCTCAATAGATATTGTATGCTGATTTCATTCTGAATCGAATTTTCAATATAGCCTTCCGCCAGTGGGATAGATTTTCAATTGATTAAAAACCTGTATCATAATGAGCTCATTATGATACAGATTTTTCATCACGATACAGATTCTCAATCAGTTTCATAATGGATCTCTTTATGAAACGGATAATGGGCATATGACTGTATTATTGAAGTACGGGTATAGGAAAAAATTATTATTGTCTTAGACTGTTCATATTATACTACACCTTGACACATTCTGGAACACCGCTATGCCATTGGCCACCGAGGTCCTACGGAATGGCCAGCCCGCTTGTCAGATTTGACACCTGTAGACTTTGTTTATGGGCTATTTGAAGCAGGAGGTGTACGAAAATGAATCAATATTGAATATACGGCAGAGAATAATAAATATTTGTAGAAATATCGACGTTGCTGTGTTCGAAAATGTTCGAAGTGAAATATCGGATAGGCCGTTCTTATGTCAAATGTTCCTCCATTTTGTAGTAGGTAAAGATATTGACTTCATATTCTAGGGTTGTTAGGTATTCGTCAGGAGCTTCAAAAAGATGTATCACAAGACCCCCTCTCCATTTAATTTTTTTCCACATTGCGCCTAGTTGCCATCACTGATTTGTAATCTATGCGATGTCAAATTTATTTACATGGTCATTTTGCAATCCTGACAAGGAATACTATAGATTATATTAAAAGTTGATGTTAATGGAAGTATATCTTTTACTTAGGAAGATATCGAACCAACCGTAAATATTGTTTTGTTATCGATTTTGATGATGTTCAAGGGATGAAAAAATCGGGAAAGTCTGGTTTGATCTCCTTCATGTATGGTAGTGATGTGAAGATAAGTCGAGCGGGGGTAGTATTACACCCATTTGTTGTTGATTGGTGCTTCCAGTGGGGATGATGTGTTGAACATAATACTTTTTATGCACGACAGGGCGTAAAGTAGCACTTTAGCGCCCGCGGCTGGCGGGCGATAAAATCGTTGAGCAGGAGCTAAAGTGAATTCCAATCTCATATCGATAGAAACCTATACTTCGATGGTTTAAAAAAATGCAAATTATTGAAACTCATATCTGAATTATATAGGAGTGCATATTACGAGTCGAGAAACCATCAACCACCATTATCCTGTGGTAGAAGTCCATTGTATCTCAAAGTGGAGTGTAGTAGATTTAAGATGCAGAAAAACTCAAAGTCGTTTCCACGAGCTGGGAGCCGAAACGTAGACAAGGAAACCCTCGAGGAAACCAGTCCAGACGCGGATCAACCGGAAGTCCAGCCAGCACATTTCTGACCGCGGAAGCCTATATATATATATATATATATATATATATATATATATATATATATATATATATATATATATATATATATATATATATATATAGGAGAAGAATTAGTGACTGGCTATAATATAATTCGATTGATTTTGACTGCAACCTCACAAAATCAATCGAATTATATATATATATATATATATACATACATACATATGTTACAGTGAAGGTTTTCACAGATGCTTGAGTATGCGAAATTGGTATTCTGGGAGTTTATCCGTTGGTTTGTCGGTATTGACTAGCACCAAGTAGGAGCAGTTACATTCTTGAAAATGCCAACTGAGATGTTGGCGAAACGTCGAAAGTCAATACCGATAATACGTATATATACTACCTATATATCTGAAACTTCCTCATACCAAAACTTGTTTGGTTCAGAAGTGTCAATAAGTTTAATATGTTAAATAATTTCTGATGCCATAATATTTTCAGTATTATCGAAATGTATCATTCCACAGTCGAATAATCTCGTAAAAAGCAATCTCTTTCATTCTTGTTTGAACAATATTCGACCACTTGCACGATAATGGGTAAAAAGGTGAAAGTTTCTCACGCCTGTTGCTCTCATACAATACGCTCTGGGTGAATTGAGGGGCGATTTCATAGGTTATTAACGCATATTTGTTTTTAATAGGCATTTATTCGACCAGAGGCCCTATTCTTGAACCACACGTTCGCTGAACGCATACGTTGTTGCTAGGCAGAGACCAATCAGATCTGTCGTAGCTTAGCGACAGCGTATACGCCTAACTGGAAATGGGTATAATAACCAAGAAACAAGAAATTATCAACAAAATTCCAGTGATGAAAATAGACAGCCTTATAAAACAATTATAATAGACAATGTTATAATAATCAAAATATCAAAATATCAGACAATTTTTTAGGGTGCGAGGAAGAAATTTTTTTTTAGAACGGAATACCGATTACAACAACGAACGAAAAAGACAATACATTTTCAGAGACGAGCTAATTGTTATGACAGACTAAGAGAAAGGCAACGAAATGAACAACAAATACCAACAATTTACATCATCGACAAATCAACAAAATTTTCAGTAAAACCATATGAAACAAAGCTGGGTAAACCAAATTATGAACACCCAATAGAATTCGTGAAATCAGATACAATACAGGATTAACATTTAACAGATTTACTAACAATAAATGGAAAAATTGGAGGAGGATCAATTAAAATACTTATAGATACAGGTTCTGAAGCATTATCATTAAAGGAGAGAATAATAGAAAATTCAAATATGCAAAATAAATTAGTTAAAATGCCTACAACAATATTGATATGAGTAAATGGGAAAAAAATTTAGAAACAAATAAAGATAAAGAGTTGAATCAACTGATAGTAACAAAAATGGAATTTGATGTAATTATAGGAACAGGTCAGTTAAATAAAATGGAGGCAAAAGTCAATTACAAAGAGAAAAGTAAAGAAATGGATGGTCAATGGTTTATTTCTAGAGAAAAAAATTAGAGTTTCAAGAGAAAAAGATTTTGGGTATGAGAGGAATGACTGAGAGTTGTGTTTGTAAAATGAAAACAAAAATGAGGATGAAAATAATAAATATAAATGTAAAAATAAATACGAAGGGTACATAGAAAAATGAATTAATAAATATAAAAGTCTAATTATGCATGAATCGAGAGTAACGAAAGAGTATGTTCATAAAATAGAAGTCAAAGAAAAAGATAAATTTAGATTAAAAAAGTATCTAATTCCACACAAATATAGAGGAAGAGTAAGAAAAGTAATTGATAAAATGTTAAAATAACTCTGTTCTCAAGATCTGCAGCAATTTCTGTCTACAATTTAGGAACTAAACTATTTATTTGTCACGGAGAGCATTTTTTTCGAGTTCACCTGTTGTCGATGGCGTTGCTGCCGCTCTCATCGCGTAACCCAAAGGAAATATTTTAGCTGTGACGACTTATAAAAACTTGTACTCGAGAAATTAACTATTAAACTTTTGAGTTAAGCATCCTCTAATTTATTTTTATATTCTATTTTCGCTTTAATGAGTTGTTTCTCGAAAAGGGAGCAGCATAGGCTTTCGTGCTTTTCAACCAATTTTTCATTACTAAAGGAGAAAAAAACGACATACTTATTAACCGAGCCACTGGGTTTTCTCAATAGCAAAATCAGAAAGGGGAACATAATAAACCACCACTCATCAAATTCATTCAATACAGAAAAGTTACGATCGTAATCGAAATTTGGGTTGTGTTTGAGTTTTTTCTTTTTGAAACTCTGAAGAATCGTGTTCAAAGAGAAAAAAATATTTTGACCTCAATAACAGGCCATGGAAATATCTCAGGATATTTTTGTTACAGAATTGAATTCAAAAGTTACAAATAATATAAATTTGTTATAATGAGAATCAAATACTTATAACTAGTTTTTCTAACTAGTTGAGAAACTCGTGTCCACTACGAATCAAGGAACTCCTACCTTGAAATTCAAAAAAGCGCTCTGGGGCCCTATTCTTGAATCACTCACAGTTAGGCGTATACGCTGTCGCTAAGCTACGACAGATCTGATTGGTCTCTGCCTAGCAACAACGTATGCGTTCAGCGAACGTGTGGTTCAAGAATAGGGCCCCAGAGCGCTTTTTTGAATTTCAAGGTAGGAGTTCCTTGATTCGTAGTGGACACGAGTTTCTCAACTAGTTAGAAAAACTAGTTATACGTATTTGATTCTCATTATAACAAATTTATATTATTTGTAACTTTTGAATTCAATTCTGTAACAAAAATATCCTGAGATATTTCCATGGCCTGTTATTGAGGTCAAAAAATGTTTTTCTCTTTAAACACGATTTTTCAGAGTTTCAGAAAAACTCAAACACAACCCAAATTTCGATTACGATCGTAACTTTTCTGTATTGAATGAATTTGATGAGTGGTGGTTTATTTTGTTCCCCTTTCTGATTTTGCTATTGAGAAAACCCAGTGGCTCGGTTAATAAATATGTCGTTTTTTTCTCCTATAGTAATGAAAAATTGGTTGAAAAGCACGAAAGCCTAGCCTGCTCCTTTTTCGAGAAACAACTCATTAAAGCGAAAATAGAATATAAAAATAAATTAGAGGATGCTTAACTCAAACGTTTAATAGTTAATTTCTCGAGTACAAGTTTGTATAAGTCGTCACAGCTAAAATATTTCCTTTGGGTTACGCGATGAGAGCGGCAGCAACGCCATCGACAACAGGTGAACTCGAAAAAAAATGCTCTCCGTGACAAATAAATAGTTTAGTTCCTAAATTGTAGACAGAAATTGCTGCAGATCTTGAGAAAAAAGTTATTTTAACATTTTATCAATTACTTTTCTTACTCTTTCTCTATAGTTGTGTGGAATTGGATACTTTTTTTATCTGAATTTATCTTTTTCTTTGACTTCTATTTTATGAACATACTCTTTCGTTACTCTCGATTCATGCATAATTACACTTTTATATAAATACCCTTCGTATTTATTTTTACATTTATATTCATTATTTTCATCCTCATTTTTGTTTTCATATTTACAAACACAACTCTCATTCATTCCTCTCATACACAAAATCTTTTTCTCTTGAAACTCTAATTTTTTTTCTCTAGAATTAAACCATCGACCATCCATTTCTTTACTTTTCTCTTTGTAATTGACTTTTGCCTCCATTTTATTTAACTGACCTGGTCCTATAATTACATCAAATTCCATTTCTGTTACTACCAGTTGATTCAACTCTTTATATTGTTTCTGAAATTTTTCTCCCATTTACTCATATCAATATTGTTGTAGGCATTTTCACTAATTTATTTTGCATATTTGAATTTTCTATTATTCTTTCCTTTAATAATGATGCTTCAGAACCTGTGTATTTAAATTGATTCTTCTCCAATTTTTCCATTTATTGTTAGTAAATCTGTTAAATGTAAATCCTGTATTGTATCTGATTTCACGAATTCTATTGGGTGTTCATAATTTGGTTTACCAAGCTTTGTTTCATATGGTTTTAGTGAAAATTTTGTTGATTTGTCGATGATGTAAGTTGTTGGTATTTGTTGTTCATTTCGTTGCCTTTCTCTTAGTCTGTCATAACAATTAGCTCGTCTCTGAAAATCTATTGTCTTGTTCGTTCGTTGTTGTAGTCGGTATTTCGTTCTAAAAAATAATTTCTTCGTCCCACCCTGAAAAATTGTCTGATATTTTTAGTATAATAACATTGTCTATTATAATTGTTTGATAAGGCTGTCTTTTGTTATTACTGGAATTTCGATAATAACTTTGATTTCTATTGTAATCATTTCGTCCATTATTATTAAATTCTGTTTTTCTTCTATAATGAATACCTCATTAATTATTACTGTCATGAATTTGATTGTTATTATGATTGTTATGATTGTATTGTCTCTTTCTATCTTGATATTGTCTATTCCCTTGATTAATTTTAGGACTATATCTATTTTGTTCATTTCTATATGATATCCAACCACAATGAAAATTCACTTAATTTACCCATGGTTTTAATCTCATGAATGTTTATTACTTCAAATATGTCCTGTTTAAAATTTCTACTAATATTTCCCACTATTTCCTCTACTTTAAAAATTGTGCAATTGTATACAGTTCAATTGCATAATAACTGCATTTCAAACTTCTTTTCTCATAGAATTTACCAAATTGTAATTTAGCTCCAACCATAGGTTGTGCATTATTCCTCCATTATTGCATTATGAAAAGCTGTTCAAATTCCTGAAAACTATTGATATTTTTTTATTGGCTGTTAAACCACACACAATTTTGTTTTTCAATTTATTGTCTTATAACATCTTTCAACTCCTCTATTCTATCTATGGTCCCAGTCTTGTTCGTCATGATTTTCATAAATGTGATAGGATGTAACTTTTTAATATTTCCTTCAAATTTGTTGTTTGAATATTGTACCGGCGCAGCGCGGCGTTAAGTAATCCACTTCCACACATAAATCGACGAAAAAAGTTAGGACTTTTGTTTTTGGCGAATTTTCAACTTGAAATACATTTCATTAGAGACAAATAAGCCTGATAACACTATCTTCATGATCTGATAGACAACTGAATGTTCCTGGAGGGGTGTGTTGGGGAAGTTTCTTCAAATGATTCAATAACTTCTTTCGATAGTACCTCATTCTAATTCGAGTATATGAATGAGGCATGTAAAACAACACAAAAAAACTTTGTTCCGTAGTTGTGCGGCCTCGAGAGGGGTGTGGTGGGGGGTAGTTTTCTTACATAATTCAATAATTTCTTCAATGGAATAGTACCTCATTATAATTCTCAAATGATTCAATAACTCCTTTTAATGGGATACTACCTCATTCTAATTCAAGTGTATGAATTAGGCAGGTGAAACACCACAAAAAATGTATTTCAACCTTAGGAGCTGATACTTCTTCAATAAGCAAGTGGTAAAAAACAGTAACTATTTTTGTATTATATTGGAAGCATTCTATGAATTCTGCTCTTTGCTGCAGAAAAAAATGAGTTTCGAATTTGCAATAAAAAATTTGGAGGTAATATATTCTGGATAGTGTATATTGGAGCTGTAACGGAACTCACATGATTATTTATGTTTTGATTCACTGAACAAAGGCATAAGCACAATAATACAGAATTGTATTCCAGAATAGAAATTAAGGCGACTTCAACCTTGGCGAAATTGACCGGCGGCCGCCGTTTGGAGTTAGCTGGTCGGGAGCTATCATGACCGAGGTGCTAATCCGCTGTATTCAAATTTTCAGGAAAAGTTTTGAAAAAACTCGTGGTAACAACTGAAACGTTGGATTTGAGCAAGCTGAAACTAATTCGGGTCTTCAAGATGCTTGATCATGATGGAATGAATGAGTTTTGCAACAAAAACCACCTACGATGTAACTACGAATTCAAAACTGTGGCACAAAATGTGGCAAAAATTAGCACACGAACCAAATAATTACTTATTGGACTATATCGCTCAAATAAAAATCTAGCAGTTTCTTCTGTTGAGTAATAACGAAAACAAATAGACGATTTCATTTATTACTTCCTTCGTTAATTACATCCGTGATCGATGGGATGAATGATTAGGAATAATAATTACACAACAATAGAAACTATATTCGAATAAATCATTGTTAAAGAGCTATTCGAGTACTTGTTAAATTTTCTCTGACTTCAACCCTCTTTTTTTAATGAGTTATGTTCGTTGACATGCAACAAACAGAGACGTCTGGGTATAGACCAGTCATTAACGTAAAAATGTTAAGGACAAGATTACCCAGCTAGCTAATTAGGATAAACTCTATTGATAGATTTATAATTAAAAATAATTATTCGACCTTTGGTTTAGTATTTACTTCAGAACTATTCAACGGTTTTCGTGGCAACATTCGAGGTTAATTGTGATGTTTGAAAGTATTTTTTGTGTTAGATGAATTGTTTCTTAGTAGTACTTGGGTTGATAATCTACTACAACATGAAAAAATGCACTTGTATAGATTTCTACAATCATTCTTTATTTTTCAGATTGGGGTAGGCTCGAGGGTAGGTAATCAACCCAAAAAAAGGGATTGATCGTATCCTTCACATTTTCGAAAACTTGATAATAAATTTGGAATTAGTCATAGAATATCTAGAACTTTAATACAAAAACTTTTTCGATAATAATTTTACTCCTTCACCTGAAAGTTCTAATGGGAGTTCGATGTGACACACACAATAGGTTGGTTCGATTTCAGGCATGGTTCTGGGACGATTATAATTCTGAGCAATGAACCCATTATCATTTCAGAAGAAGATATTGTAATGTTGCTCTTGCATTTTGGAATTTGTGAGCCTCGAGAAACAATTATTTCACTCGTGTCACAGATTAACATTGCTTTGGTTGGTTTATTCAACTATCATCAACATGGCTCGGTTCTCAACTGTATCTTGTTACTCATATTGATCCATTCAAGTGGTCGATAATTATTGGATTCAAAAGGGTCACCACCAAAAAGTGAAAAAATTGATTTGCAACTCGTTTTTCATTGGAATCACCTTTTATACCTATAAAATATCTGACTTAGAAGTTAGAAGTAGAAGAGAAAGCTATGAATAACGACAAACTCCGCAACCATCACTATCGGCAATGCGGTTTGCGTATTAAGAATTCGTTCGCGTTTGGCACCAGAGACTTCTTTTCAATCTACCGTCATATGGTTTGCCGTCTCAATTGTATAATCGCTTATGTACTTATCAGGTAGATCACCCCAAAGGCTATCCATATCATTGTGAAATGTATATTCCGGAATGCAATTTTCTGTCCAGTTTCATGATGAACTGGATGAAAAAAATATTTCAAAAATAGCCACTCCTTTAAACGTGTAAGAATGGTCTACCTAACTACATAACATATTACACAATTGAGAAGGCAAATTGACAAGAAGTCTCAGCTGCCAGACGCGAACGAATACTTACTACACAAACCGTATTGCTGATATCGGAGTTTGTCGTTGTTCATAGCTCTTTCTTGAAACTTTTGAGATGATAGATTGCAGCAACGCAATAGATCTATTATAGTTTGTACAGCCTATACAATCCAACTGGGTACAGAAATGCGGCTGCGCAGTTTCCGAATTGCTGCTTGCACTGCAGAGTGGAATACATCATTTCCGTGTCAAGGAAAATTGAAGTAGTTATATATTTTTGAATGGCCAACAAGTTTTGACCAAATTCTGGCGTAATCTCATGTACTCTGGGTTTATGACGAATGATCTCACTTTCAGACAAAATATAAGTGATTATAATCGACTGTTTCCATTCATAAGGTTATTTTAATTCCTCAGTGCCTTGCATATTCTTCAACATTTCACCTGGTTCAGCTGCAGTTGTCGATACAATTTACATTTCACACAATAACATTAAAATACAATTAAACTTATTTCCTGTACGAAATGGGAGTGTGCATCGACATTATTATTAGCTTTGCATTATTTCAAGGCGAAGGAATGAAATAGGTTATATTTTCCGTATTAAGTCAGATATTTAGAAGTATAAAAGGCGATTTCACTGAAAAATGAGTTGCCAATCAATTTTTTCACTCATCAGTTATGACCCTTTCAAATTGAATAATTATTGACCAATTAAATGGCTCAACGAGTAACGAGATACAGTTGAGAACTGAGCAGTATTGATGATGGTTACGAAAATGCAAAAATTTTAATTATTTTTCGGTGCGATCGGATAGTGAATGGACCAAACAAAGCAATGTTAATCTCTAACACAATGTGATACGAGTGAAATGAGTGTTCGTCTCTACTCATAATGCCAGAGATAAAATACAATTACACTATACCTCGGTACTAGTTCATTGACATTCACATTTCCCGAGACTTTTCCTCAACACAATATACACTAAGGCCTTTCGGGGCCTGGTCTAGAACATTGGCCGCTTGTGTATAAAGCTGAAATAGCTGCCTCCGAACCCTTATATACAAATCTGGAAACGAATACCTAATGGTCGTGTTGGACTATTTTTTCAAATGGCCCGGAGTAGTAGCCTTAGTCCGGCCACTCACGTACAGTTTTAACTGCCAGTTAACAAGATATGACCTATGCGGGGTCACAGACGAATTTTAGTGTACACCGGAATTTCCGTAAACCGGAATTCCCTCGTAATTCCCCAGAATTTCTCGGAATTTCTCGAAATTCCTTGGAATTTCTCGGAATTCCTACAGAAAAAATATGTCAATTTGAAGAAATATCCATTAAATTTGAAAACTAAATGACGAAACGAGTGACGGAAATACTGGGAAATCCGGGGGAATTCCGAGGAAATCGAACGAAATATGAAAGATATATTTCGAAACATTCACGCACAAGTTTATACATAGTTATCGGAAAATAAAGGGAACGTATCGTCTGATTTTACTCAGGTTTGTTTTATTAGCATCATTTTTATTGAATCAAGTTCTGAATCCGTTAGAATTAATACGTATCACAAAAATAGAATTTTTCATCGACAAATAAAAAAGGTTTTTCTTATGAAACGCCCGGTCTATTGAGTAAGTTCTATCATTTTCAACCACTTATTTGTGCTGAATGATTACAGGATACTCAATCTGTGGGAAAAATCCTTTTCATACGCTTATAAATCGAAAATGAACTGTTTCCCAAAAACGTATAAAACGTATATTCCATAAGATCAAAAATTATTGATGAGCCTTCAACATTATCTACCAGGAAAATGAAAAAATATTTTTCATCGCTGCGTGTTCACCCTGTATAAACACAAATTATACAGTTGACTCTGAACCACAAGTTATTCGATTATCTTTTTATTAAAAACCGATAAACTATATAGAACTGTCCAACTAACATGATGGACCTGCAAAGAAACTCCAGAAATCATACAAAGACTGCAGACTGCAGTCATTGACTATATAACTCAGATCGTATAAGGCGAGGTATAAGCGTCTTATTTCAGTTTCGGTAAGCACTGGCAACAATGCAACCTGTCTTGTCTGCCAATTCATCTTGTAGAGTGGAATTTCAAGACACGTCATTTTTGAAATATTGAGGGTAACAATGGCAGACACAGAGGTTGACCCCGGAAAAAACACACAAACTACGACGAAAAAACTACCCCCAACCACACCTCTCTCGAGGGCTTACAAACTACGACACAAAGTTTTTTTCGGTTGTTTCACATGCCTCACTCGGTCATATTATCGGAAAGAAAATTCATCAGGGGACAAACCCGTTGAAGGTGTCGGCCTTTACTTCAATTATAAAATTTCTCATCTCACAAACTACTAGATAATGGCAGGTACAATGATCTCATCATCACCTGTTGCAAGTAGTCGACACAAATATGTATAGTGATGAAAAGAAAATATTTAAAAATCGTGTTTCCGCAAATGACAATAATTTCAATAATTCACTTTTGTTTTCTAATTTGCCCTTCTTGATCGAGGGTGAAGAAAGATGTTACTTTTTTGACGTTCAGTGCCAAACATGTTACTCCCAACGGAATTTATTTTTGAATTTAGGTTATGACTGGTAAAAGATCGAAGCTGATTGTGGAAGAATTTTCCATATTGAGGAATAGAATCCCAAATTCAATAAGTATCAGGGATGAAGAAAAATTTCATGAATCTATCACATGCGCCATCGAAAATAAGAAATGTCTCAATCTTCAGTTTCAACAAAATTCAAAGACCAGAATAATTATTCAACTTCTGAAAAATGCTCTCTCAATGAGTTGAATTATATACGTAATGAACGCACATGCATGAGTTCCTCTGAGTCTTTTAAGATTTTTCGATAGAATTATGTGAAAATGGGTATTCAGGCATATTGAATCTGAATATATAACATTTCAAAAATGAAAACAATATACTTTTACCCAAAATGGACCACATCATAGTTCATTTTAGTCAGGCTCCCTTTTAATTGCGCTCAGAAGGCAGAGCCCTTTGCAAGCAAGTGCAAGGATTCTGGGGTATCTAATCGATTATTGGAGCGCATTTGCTATTTTGATCATAGGGAAACCCCAAAAAACCTGGCAATAATGTCGGGCTTGTCTGTAAAATACTCATTATATACAAAATTTGGGTGGGCATCGTATTGTCTACAGAATGTTCAAGAAAATCAAATTGCATAAAACTTACCCCTCGGGGGTATTTCAGAAAAATTTTTTTCTCATTCAACCTCGATTAAAACTAAGAAAAGATCATTAGAAAGGCCAGGCCTCCAGTTGCCTGTGGTATATATTGGGCTTCGTACTGGTAGTTGGTTACGTAAGCATATATATATATATATATATATATATATATATATATATATATATATATATATATATATATATATATATATATATATATATATATATATATATATATATATATATATATATATATATATCGTTTAGAACGATTGAACAAAGTAGGTGTCTCTCGAAAAAGAAATAGTATATGAAACATTGACACAAGTCCTAAAGTGAAACACAAAGGTTGTTTCACTTTGAAAATATGATGTACAAAATTCACTAGAAATCTTGAACAGCCATGTTGAAATCCAGAAATCCCACCTGAAATCCTGATATCCAATAGAAATCCTGATGTGGTGTAGAAACTTTACGAAAGTGAAACACCCCTCGAGTTGTAAACTATGAAACTTATTTTGATCTTGAAACAATGGCCTCTCACAAAGATTTTTTCAGATGTTTCTGAGCATGTTTCACTAGTTTTAAGTGACATGAATCAAATATGTCCTGCAACATATTTCCGAGTGTTGTTCAAGATTTTTCCTTTTTCAAAATATGAACATATGAACACAAGAGCGAGTTCAAGAGAGCTTGACAAAAATAAAATGCTATACCTAGGTAACGCTACAGAAATGATGTTTTATTGCACAATGCAAGACAAGCAGCCATTTGATACCTACAGACAGTTCACTGCACAACTAGATATCGGACAAATTCCCAGGTCAAGTTAAATAGCTCAAAATGGGCCCATAATCCTGTGATAGTATCAAATACATTGACTTTCATTTTGTGATAAACAGTGATTTCTATCATAACAGAAGAAAAAACTAAAATTTGTAGAAGAAATACATGTTGAATAATTCAAAAGTCACTCTTTCAATTTATGTTGAAGCAGAGCTTATGAGTGACTGTCGGAAGTTCAACAACCAAGTACAAGCAAATTTTGAGTGACTCCTACTTGGACTGAAAAAATTATTATTCTCTGTGATCTCTATTTCATTAAAATCTTGTCATGTAAAGAATTTCTTGATAAATCAAATTTCATTTCATACAGTGAAAAGAATTCATTGCCATTGAATTCCTCTTTTTGGCACAAGCTTATGTTTGTTTGATTTTCTAGATCAAAAGGAAATTAGGTACAGGCATCCTTATCAGACATATCTATTCGAAGTTAACAGATAATGGGAATAATTATTCCTCATAATATTAACAATTTTATCAGGTTTGCCTTTTGTTTTCTTAAGCTCCTGTTGAATTCATGTGTTTGCTATACGTTGCCACACTCAAGATGGAATTGAAAAATTTATTGGCTCAAATAAATCAGTATGCACATGGAATCAACAAACAAGCTACTCTAGTCTTTTGAATATAAAATCTACTCACGGTTCAGCTTCAATACTCTTCAACTTGGCTACATAGTTGGATGGTATGTATCCCTCTTGTCTGGTTCGTTTACTTCTAGCCAACCACCAGTCTCCTTGAGTATCATTTAATATTTCTAAATGTTCACCTTTTCGAAAACTAAGATCTTCATCAGTTCTAGCATCATAGTCATATAAAGCAACAAATATCCTGGCACTACTTTGTTCAGGTTCGGTAGAATTAACTACAGGAGCTCGTGCCACCTCTGATGGAGGTGTTGGCATAGGATTCGGCTGTAAGGAGTTGTCTTCAATAGGAGTAACACCCAATCTAGTATTTCTTTCAATTCGATCAGTCGTTGAAGGGCTACTGAAACAATTGCCCATCGTTGAATTTTCGGAGCACTTCACTTGTCACAACAAATCATCACCAGAAAGATATATCTTGATTTTCGTTCGGCAGAGAAAAAATGTAATCAATATTGTTTTGGAAAACCATTCACATGCCTATAGTAAATATGAATACATTTCAATAATCTCAATCCACCAACTTCCATTCATTACTGAGAGAAAACTTCAAACTTCACTTTCTCTGTCTACTAGCTCATTTGGTGTTTGTGTTAAAGGTTTAATATCTATCATCTATCGTTTAACAATGGTTTTATCGTTTTGTGTTTAATACGCGACAAATGACATGTCGACGTCGTTGCTACTGACCAAAAGGGGGCGCGCCCCAACTGGATCAAACTAGGGTCACTGGATATTTAGCATCGCCATTGTCTAAGGATCATTAGACATTGGCTTCGCTTACACAAGCTTACCAGATCAAGTGACCCTAGGCCCCCTAGGGTCAAACTAAGATGCCTAGAAGTCCTGGTGACTCAACTGATTAGATTTTGTTTAGATTTTTGTGGCGAAAAAAACAATCGACGCTTTTGAAGGTTTCCCCTATTTTTTCGGTAGAGGGCGTTATGTTCCCATTTTTCATATATGATGACAAGTGTCAAGTTAATTGTCATATTGTCATGTCAGTTTGAAATTTTGATGTTTACGATGTTTTTATCGTGTTTATTTGTTGATTTCATTGCTTTTAAATATCGAAACGTTGTTACTGGTATCTCATTGTCCACCCATTATCCTTTAGGTTGCGATCTCTTCTTGCTAGCCAATCAAATAAAAGTGGAAAAACCCGACTGCACATTATTTTCACTTAGTGCAAATTTAGCTAGACAAAACTGACAAGAGCGTGTTGGCGACATCTGTACATATTGTACGGAAACCTCCAAAAGCTCAATTATCCACCAAAAATCAAGCAATCCAGATTTCGCCACTTTTATCCCAAACTTCTACAGGTATAAGTGAATACACCAGGGTTTCCAGGCATCTTAGGTCAAACCCAGGTGAGGTGCTACCATGAGTAATTGACGCTTCGCATTTGGCGAAATACCTTTATGAACGCATTGTTTTCGCGATTTAATGTTAATTCACACAGGAATATAAGCGATACGCTCCCTATCCACTTTAGCGGGAATACCTATTCAATGGGTAGATCATCCTACTCTAGTTTGCTTTTGCTTGTTGCATGTTATTTTCAATATGTGGCTGTTGTGTTGACTCTTCAGTAATTATAGGTTTTCACACGACAAGTTGCCGCGAGAAATTGCAGCGACAAATAGCATCGATAAAACAGGGTGTTAAGTACATTGAATAAATATTATATTTAGGTTATCGAAGTATTTTTTTTTAAGTCAGAGTTGTAATTTTCAGTTATTTTAGGTATGCATTATATTATTCCTAATTCTTCCAGTGAACCCGACTTGATCACAGAAACTCATGAATCAAAGTCTCATCTGGGGCCTGATTTTCAAACAGTAGAGGAGATGGACACTCACTCGAGAGAGATGAACGTTCCCCTCCCAGTGTTTTTCTCCTAATTACGTGATCATTCCGTATTTTGAAATGCGTGGGAAGACGTGTAGGACCTAATGGAATGTGAAATGTGATGAGCATTTATAATGGCTATTAATTGTGTAGTTATATTTTGCGATAAGCGAAATAGCTTTAACAAATGCTTCTCACTCAACTCAAAAGCGTTTTTTCGCTCGTAAACCATCCTGGGAGGGTTCTCTTCTAATTCCTCTGCTCCAACCAAGTCATTGAATATTAAATTAATGACCAATGCTTCTTCCAGGTCCATTTCGAAAAAACTTCTACAGAAAATTCACACCGGCAATTGCTTGGCCCTCTATTTCAGTTTCTCATTAACAACAACAAACACATCCGTCAACACAACAGATAATACAGAATGAATGAATGGCTTCGTTCAGCGGTGCACAACCGTTGAGAATAATCACTAAACGTGTTGAGCCGCTGCTCAACGGTTTCGAGTGATCAATGGTGCAGCGGTCCGTTCAGCCGAACAAGTTGGCACATCACTCAACGGTTGAGCACCGCTGAACGAAGCCATTATGTACCGAACAAAAATCGATACGAACGACAAACCTGGGTATATGGCCTCGCTGAGATACGAACACAACCACAAAGCTGTCATCAAATTCTTTAACTTATGCATTTGAAGCAAAATCTCTCTCGATATTTGTGTTTCTCTCGGAATCAACCGAGAGAGACGGCGAGGAATGTTCCCTCGATTTCAAAATGCATAGCTCCGTCGAATGACATTTCACTTTCTATTGGTATGAGAGTTCACCCGATTTGAAAATCAGGCCCCTGGAAACAACCTCGACCTCGAGTCCAGGGGCGGAGACTTTCGTGTCATACATGTCACATGTCACCTGTCTGACATGTGAAATTTTATTGCGACATGCTGTCCGTTTTCGTACCGTTGAACAAGCAAGAGTATTACATGTTGACTCGCCTACTATTCCCAGAGTTCGTAAAGCTCCTAAAAGGTATGATTCAGAATGTGAGTCACATCGATTTGAATAGCCAGAGATGTATTACTAAAAATTGTTTTAACGAAGTTTTAGACAGTGTGATAGCATCTTTGGAGGATCGCTTCAACACATAAAGGAATCCAAATTACTGCGCATCATCGAAGATTTCTTGATCAAAGAAAAGGGCTCATCACCGAAAGAGATCATTAAGTTTCACCAAAATGACTTCAACGAAGACACTTATACCTTATCGTGAATTGCTGAATGCAGACGAACTCCTTAATCGATTAATGATGTAGTTTCTTTCCTCAGGAATGAATGATTTCAGAAATTGACACAGGCATCAACCTGTGTTGCTGAGAGGTCCTTCTCAATGCTAAGTAGGTTGAAAACGTATTTACGAAATACTCTGAAGTTGAATCAAATTTCAGTAATAAAATGTCATACAGAACGAGCAGAAAAGATAAAAGAAGAATCGATTTTCAGGAAATTGATTAATGATTTCACTAATTGTAACAAAGTTAGAGCTGCGATATTTGCCGTCTTTGAAGTAAAATGAAATATGATGTAGGTATATGTAAATGTTCTGTAAGTATTCAACTGTCGATTGAGTCAATTTCAATCAAATATTCATCAGAAATTGAAAATTTCACGAACAAAAGAAACACGAGAACATCGAAGCTCCATATATACGCATGCAAAAATGATAACGTAACCTAGCAATCTAACCATCGACAGTTCTGCATTACTCCACGCTGGCGCTGCGATCTTTTTTTTTAATTTTCTTTATTTAACGTCGGCCTATTTCCGCAACCAAGGCCAATCACCGACGCCGGTGAGCACACTTCCCCCAACCGGAAATTTTGCCGAACCCTCTGGTATTCCAACCAGAGGTAGGGATCTTTAACGAGCCCAACATCCATGGACTCAGGACCGACGGCTTTACGTCCCCTCCGAAAGATGGCATATCCTCAATATATCTTGTGCTCATTGATATATTGTCTGCGAGCTATGATATGCTACTCCAAAACCAATAGGAATTTTTCGTGAGTTATCGCTCGTAACCGTTCATAACGTTCCACCTCCATTTCATTTATGTTTATTAATGATTGTTACCACTTATAACCTTAAAACACGACCTCAAATAGGATATGTTCTGTAAATCGTTTTGGTTAACCAGAGCAGTTTCAGGCTGGATTCAGACAGATCCGAAATCCGATCGTACGACGATCAGATAGCTTTCTGATTGGTCTAAATTCAAATTGAGACCAATTTAGACCAGTCAGAAAGCTATCTGATTGTCGTACGATCGGATTTCGGATCTGTCTGAATCCAGCCTTAAGGCTGGATTCAGACAGATCCGAAATCCAATCGTACGACGATCAGATAGCTTCCTGATTGGTCTGAATTTTAATCTAGACCAATCAAAAAGCTATCTGATCGTCGTACGATCGGATTTCGGATCTGTCTGAATCCAGCCTTAGCCGGTTGACAGCGGTTTTGGCTGGTTGACAGCGGTTACTGGTCTCGTCTAACAGCTTACAGCCGCTGCACAAAATTTGTCAGTTTTCCATAGTAAAATGTCAATTTTTTTTGAGCGCTGTAAGCTGTTAGGCTGCAGCCTTAGACGCGGCCATTGAAAATTTTCGATTTACGGAACACAAGAAACTTTCATTAAAAATCATAAATGAAAGAAGACATTCTTTGAGGGCATGGCCCAGCTCTTCAGGTTGACTGTCAGTCATTCGATATCTAAAGTTAAGCAACGCCGAGCGCGGTTAGTACTTGAATGGGTGACAGGGCCGATCCTAGCAGGTGTGCGGTGTGCAGCGCATGGACCGCACGCGGGCGGCCAAATGAGGCGGCGGCCGCAGGCCACGAAGAAAATGAAACGTTAGTGCTCAGTTGTGTCACAGAAAACCGTTGTGTTGTGTGTTGGTCTATTTTCCATTAGTATCTTCTCCTGCTCTCATCTACACACATTCTTCATTTGAGAGCAAAATTCATCGCAGAGCCGGCAATGCAGCATAAAAAATTGAAATTTCTATAAAAAAAACAAGGGCCATATTTTTGACACAACTGAGTATGTTTGGTTCCTGTGTGCGGTGCGGCGGCTTATTTATTTATTTATTTAGAAAATACATCCAACAGGTCATAAGACCCAATTACAGGAGTACATAATACAAAATGAAAAGCTTATATTAGTCATGAAAAAACAGAAATTTAAACAAAAACGAAATCCATATTAGCATTACATACATTATATCATATTATAAGCATTAGTTTTAATCAGTTATGTAGTGCATTAAATACTGCTTTCCTAAACTGAGATGAGGGTAAAAGGAAAATATCAATATTTCGTAGACCATTGTAACTTTACACATAGAAGTCAAAGGGCAGTGAAAGTGGTGTTGAGAATTAGGTACGTCGATGTAAAATGTTAAATGTGACCTGAAAGTTATACGAGGAACGTTAAAATTCAGTGATGAAAGTAAAGTGGAAGAATCGATTTGATTATGTATGATTTTGTAAATGAAAATTAAGTCGTTAATTTGGCGGCGTTTTTTAAGTGATGTATAAGTTGAATTCTTCCAAGAGTAAATCATAGCTATGCTCTCTCATGGGGTAGGAACCATGCTTTTTTAAGTACAGGAATTTTAGAAACTTTTTCTGTACAGTTTCAATACTATTTATATATTTTTCCATGACAAGGATTCCATATGGAGCTACAATATTCCAGTTTGCTTCTGACCAATGAATAATATATAGAGCTAATTGCCTCCAATGATGAGAACTTTTTGCTATTACGTATCACAAATCCTAGCATTTTCATTGCACGGGATGTTATTGACTCGATATGTGACGAGAACGTAAGTTTTTCATCAAAGGTAATACCCAGATCTCTCGAATCGGTAATTCTTGCCAGAGTTAAATTATCCAATTTGTGTTTTATGTACGTATAGTCTTAACGATGTCAGTTTGAACGGCGAAAAAAATTTTTAAAGGAGGTACCAGCGGCGAAACCTTTGAAAAAAACGTGCTGTTGTTCACCGGGCGGCTTTTTTTCAAAGGTGTCGCCGCTGCGGCCTCCTTAGATTTTTTTTTCGCCGTGCCAATTTACTATATATATACTATATATATCACAGTCGGCACGCGGCTCGCAGATCAATGGTCAAAAGAAACTTTATTTTAGCGGTTTTCTTTATAGATAAGAAATGGATTGTTTCGACAAAGTTAAAGGGACGCGGCATCGGAAGTTTTTTGCTACTTCACCACTATATATAAACCATTTTCATTTCAGAATGTTCATTTGAATTTGAATCAACATACAATAAGACCGGTCATAAACACAATCAAGTGCAAGTGTAAGTTAATATTGGAAATTAGTGACAAGGTGTGTTGCTGTTCGCTGTTGAGTATCGTTTAAATCAGAACTGTGGTAAGGTAAGTACCAAAGCTCTTCTCTCAACTAAATTTATGAACGAATGAAATGTTGTACAGGGTGTTCTCTAATTAGATGAAAAAGTTGGCATATTCTTAAACTAATTTTGTAGCGATGATTCGTTTTGAAAATAAGTACAGAATGTTTGAAAATTCCAAATTTTTTTTTCAATTCTTTCAAAATTCGTCAGCACAAAATATAATTTTTTCACAAAATTATAGGTTAACAACCGGGGGAGTTTATAAAAATTTTAATTACCCAGATTTTGAAAGAGCGCTACGAATCATTATTTAATTTAAATAATTTGCTCTAACTTTTTCAAAAGAAATGGGGATTTCTTATGAATAACCCATATTTTTACACTTTAAGTAAAAAAAAGTATTAACAGTGGTGGTACTTTTTAGAGGTCATTACGATGAATTTCAAAATTTCTGAAGAATTCCTCATAATTTTATCTGCATCTGTGAGCCATGATATACTTATCATTCCTTTTACCTTTAGATGTCGTCCTCGTCCAAAAACAGAAAGACTAAAAGAGAGTCAGGTGCCTTCTATAGAAAAGAGAAGAAAGGAAGAAATCTCAAAACAAGCGGGAGCATTGAAAAAGTATTTTGGAAAACCGGATAAAAGTGAGCCCGAACAAATAGGTTTGAATCAAATCGCGGAGTTTGATTATTCTCAACCAACAACATCCACCAGTACTAGTGAAACAAACAATGAATCAATAGATTTCACACCCGATGAAGGTGATAAAGATGCAAGATCATCATCAAGCAGTCCCATTCCCAGTGAAGCCGGGTGCGTTGCGTTCTACCCACATTTCGTTCTGCCCACAGTCTCCGAATATACCCGAATGATGCCTTTCGTAAAATTCACCGAATATTCTGCAATTTTTTATTAACCCAATCTAACCAAACCTAACTAACCTGACCCAGCCTAACACATTCGTTGGGGCCTATCGACAAAAAGGATGAATTTTGCAAAAGTTGAATCATTCGGGTATGTTCGGAGACTGTGGGTAGAACGAGATGCTCCCGTAAAGCCGAATGTGAAGATGAGAGGAAGAGGGCTCTGCTTAAGTAGCACTGGATGATCCAGGTACTTGGCCTAACATTTTGACAAAAAAAATTTATTGATTTATTGGTAGAACACGGTCCCAAACAAGTTGCAGATTTCAAATTTCCGATTGATGAGAGTGGCAGAAAATTGAGCTGTTCATATTATAAGAAAACTTCAGTGAACGGGGAAAAAATAAATCGCGCGTGGCTCTGCTATTCCATAAAACTAAATTAAATTTTTTGTTTTGCATGTAAATTGTTTAGTAGAGATAGTTCAACACAACTTGTAAGTACTGGCTTTTCTGATTGGCGTCATTGATCGGATTACCTCAATAAGCATGAAAATACTCTAAAACACGTTAACTCTATAAGATCGTGGTGATAAAGACGAGGATGGAAAAAAATTGTAATATTGACGCGGAACAACAAAATGTTCACAATAGAGAAAAAAGCGATGGCGCGCTATCATATTGAAAGAATGATTGCTGCAGTACAATTTTTTTGCCAGTCAAAATTCAGCATTCAGAGGAACTAGTTCGAAGTTGTATCATAGATATAATGGTAATTTTTTGAAGGCAGTAAAGATGTTGGCCAAATTTGATCCAGTTATTTGAGAACACCTTAATAATATCAGTAAATACAAAGAAAAAAACACGTATTCCACACTACTTGGGGCAGCATTTTCAAAATGAAGTAATTCATATTTTAGCCGAATCTATTCGTAATTAGATAACAGGCATTGTCAAAAAAGCCAAATATTACACTATAAATCTCGACTCGCTACGCCCGATATTAGTCATACAGAACAAATTACGTTTGTAATTAGATGTATGAACACTACTGATGGTAAAAGTAAAGTAGTTATTTTAGAATTTTTGCTAGGATTTTTTCCAGTAACTAGTACCACTGGAGGAGGTCTGTACAATTGTCTATTAGAGAAGCTATTACTTAGCCTGCAGCTCGAAGTTAAAGATATACGTGGTCAGGGCTACGACAATGGATCGAACATGAAGGGAAAAAATATAGGGCTTCAGAAACGGATTCTCGATTTCAATCCTTGAGCATTATACGTGCCGTGTGCGGCTCATACCTTAAACCTCGTCGTTAATGACGCTGCCAGCTCTAGTGGTGAAATTTCTGGATTTTTTTATATGGTACAAGAGGTATATAATTTTTTCCCCATATCGATGGGATTCACTAAAAAAATACGTGAAAAGTCTTACTTTGAAACCATTAAATGAAACAAGCTGGGAAAGTCGTATCAATGCTATTAGACCTTTAAAGCAAGACCTCTAAAACATTATAACCGCATTAAATGCCTTTATTGAAGATTCCACCAGAGACGAGAAAACAAAAAATGGTGCAAAATCAAGAATTAAAAATCTTGAATCATTCAAATTTTTATGTTCAATTTTGATTTGGCATGATTTATTATCAAGAATTAATGTTCTGAGTAAAATGCTTCAAAATCCTAAAATAAACATCGCACAATGCATTGAGGGCTTAGATAATTTAAAAAAATATTTTGTTTCACAAAGATCAGACGATAATTTCAAAATATTTTTCGAATGAGCCACAAATCACTTGCTGGAGATTTAGGTATTGATCTCGAATTTCCAAGTTCGAGGCTCAGGAAAAAGGTCCGTTTATTTGATTACGAGGGCAGTGATGAACCCCTTTTGGATCCCTTCCAGCAATTCAAGACTTCTTTTTATGTTGCAATTCTTGATCACGCGATCTCTTCGGTAAATGAAAGATTTACATTATTATCTGAGTGCTTTAAAATATTCTGCTTTCTGTATGAGTTTCACAACATTTCTAGTGATGATCTCATGAAAGCCTGCATGGACTATTTTTCGTTGAGTTGGTACTTTTTTTATGCAAAGGTGATATTATTGATTGTTTCTTATTTTGATAAAGTATTTTGCTGCTATCAACCTATTTATAAGCTGGCCAAAAAAATGAAGTTTTCAAATTTTATTTGCATTTTTACTCATGTTTCACTTACACTTATTTCACACACAACGATTGTGACATACGAATACGATAAAAATACGTAACTATGTAATCTATTTTTTCCTAAAAACTGAAAAATGACAAAACTGCATCTTAACTATCAATTTAAAGGCATTTGAACTCTAACAGAAAAAAAATTTCCCCAGCGGCGCTTTCCTTTTCTGTCACCCCCGCGCCACGAATTACTCGCCCTCCCTTGGAACAAAGCTGTATACGCACTGAGTATGTCCAAAATCGTTGTGTGTGAAATAGACGTTATACAGGTAGATGAGTTTAAGAGTTTATAACGTCAACGTTGAATATAAGAGAAAAATCTGTAGAGGGGCGGCACATCTGGTATTTGCACGCGGGCGGCCAATACCCTAGGATCAGCCCTAACGGGTGCCCATGCAGGGAAATACCGTGTCGAAAGCCCATACAGCTGCAGCAAAATAGCATATCATAGCTCGCAGACAATATATCAATGAGCACAAGATATATTGAAGATATGCCGTTCTTCGACGTGAAGCCGGCGGTCCCGAGTCTATGGATGCTGGGCTCGTTATTAAAGATCCCTACCTATGGTTGGAAAACCAGAGGGTTCGGCAAAGTTTCCGGTTGGGGGACGTGTGCTCACCGGCGTCGGTGATTGGCCTTGGTAGCGGAAATAGGCCGACGTTAAATAAAGAAGTAAAAAAAAACATTTTTTTATTTAACAACACATCGAATGCCACAAACACTTTTTTGTACAACTGTCATTGAACGTAACATTTTTGATAGTTGTCAAGAGTATTGAAAAATGATGTTTAGAAAGTGGCGTGTTGAAAATATTTTTTGTGAAACTAATAGCTGAGAGAAGCGTTCTCTAATATTGTTGGAAACCTGGAACACTCTTGATGACAAAAATACTATTTTCTCACCGTGGAAATATCTAATTGAACATTTCCATTTGTACTATTTCAGCAATAATCATTTTTGATAATATTGTGTCAATATATGGCAACTAATAATTCACTGGGCGATATACTTGATTAAAATCCATTTTTAACAAAATTCAGTATTCCTTCGGCAAACTGCTTCACATTTGATGAACTATTCTCCCAATAACTAAACAAAAACATGCTTGAAGAATTCAGCAATATTGGTTACCTACATTCTTCATTGACATGTCTTACAATAACTAAAACAACTCGTCAAGTATGACTGAACTATGATTGATTTATAGTATCACTTCATAAATCTTCTATGGACTATATACGAAAACTTCTCATTTGGAATATAAGGGGAGATTCAAGGCAGCGATCAATCCTTTGGTTGGCTGTTGACAAAGGATTTCTATCCAAACACTTCCAAGGATATATATTTGGCAGTGAAGGCAACTAGGCAGGTATTCATTGTATTGCTTGTTTTTCAAAGGGAAGTAGAGCCAGGTTTTAGTTCATAATTCATGGACAATATCTAATGTGAAAAATCATGGCCAAGGCATTTAATGAAATCAATTTGGTCCCCACTAATCCCATGCCTTGTTCGAATGACTAGGTTCAAGTAATTGATCACTGTTCAATGTTGGCAAACAACTACATCTCTGAAAAAAATATAAAAAAAAACTCGCTGTAGTCAGACATGATCCATTGCCGAAGCTGCTATAATCTTTTATCTTTGACATTGGAATACGATGAGCGTTTTTCATTAGTGAGCCAGTGTGCAGTGTGTATAGAGTTAACTATGAAAACTAAGTTAGAAATACAAATGTTACACCGGTTTATCACTGGCATATATATATTAACTACGAATATTGACCATACGCCATAAGAGACAATGT